>CM074719.1:317805471-318117971 GCA_037306005.1 Rhinophrynus dorsalis
GGTGACCTTCACACACATTCCCTGTGGAATTTGCTTCTGTGAATTTGAGGTGGTCTTGAGATACATAAGGCTGCTTTGGGACAAGTCATCTCTGTGAGAATTAGATTTTCAGCACATTTAAAGGGTCCCACGATAAGTATACTACATGCTATTGGGAGCAAATGATATGGAAGCTAGGGGATTTAGTAACTGACTTCAACACCAAGGGTTCTATTCAGGAACCTGAAGACCAGCAATTCTGGACAAAACAATCTGCACCATACGGGACAATGAAAATTGACTTTTTTTAAATGGGGCTTTGAACCCTTTGAATGCTAGAGAGAGGTAAACAATGAATTGCATAGACCTCTCTGTTAAAAGTCTAATTTAAATGAATAGGAGTTATTTTTGATTTGTACAGATGGCAGCACTTGAGTGGTGCCTGGGTGCAAGCTTATATCCACAGATTCAAGGAGAGACAGCACTCACAGGGATGATGTTGTAGAAAATTCAAATGATGTTTATTCAAGATTGAGAAAGGCTTCATTGGTAGCCGAAACGTCGATTCCAATAAAATTCCATCTCTCTCCAAGAACTGTATGTACCATTCATTTCTACTGATGTGCACCCAGGTCAGTTTGTTTTTTCTACAGAGTGTGCATTCCAACACAAATGCAAACGTGTGTGTGTGTATATATCCTCCTATACCATAAAAAGGCAGATGTCCGAAGCAGTCATGCGCAGTAGAGACTGCCCAAATGCACAGAATGCTGGCCCATGTAGACTGGCTTTTGCAGTCATGCGCAGTACAGACTGCCGATGAAGTCATGCGCAGTACAGACTGCCGATGCAGTCATGAGCAGTAGAGACTTAGGGTGACCACATTTCCGTTCTGCTATTCCGGGACATGTGGTCGCCCTAAATTTGAGTGGCATCCGGTCCCCTGCGGCTGGCTGGCACTGAGTTCCCTCCTACCCGCCCGCATCATCACGCGCCCCTGCGGGCCGTGATGACATACATACAGTGAAGAGGAAGAGGGCAGAGGCACCGGAAGAGAAGCGCTTGCTGCCAGAGTCCAGCAGCAAGCGCTTCTCTTCCAGTGCCTCTGCCCTCTTCCTCCTCTCTGTATGTATGTCATCACGGCCCGCAGGTGCGCTTGATGATGCGGGCGGGAGGCTACCTTCATTTCGGGACTCTCTATTGTCCCGGAGGGGGATGATCCGGGACGCGGGACATAGAACCCAATTAAGGGACAGTCCCGGACGTTCCGGGACACGTGGTCACCCTATAGAGACTGCAGATGCAGACATGCGCAGTAGAGACTGCCCAAATGCACAGAATGCTGGCCTGTGTACACAGGCTTTTACACTAGTATATATATATATATATATATGATATTGAAGCTGGAAACATGAGCATATTCAGGACTCTAGTCATGATGAAGATTAAACCTTTGAGTTCCAGAAAGGAATCCAATGCATTGCGTTGTTCAAAGTATTCTTCAAAGTATGTAGAGCCTAATGATGATGCTGTGGGATGTAATGGAGACCTGCTCAATACATATAGTGTAACTTACAATAAACAAATCAAATAGATCCTACACTAAGAATTAATTGGTTGTATTGAAAATGTATCATCAATGGCAATAATTCTAACAATAACTGTTGCTAGTTAATAAAACTAAATATATCTGCGTGTATATTTCTACACAGTGACAATAAGGGGATGTTTGTAGTAAAGGGGGGATGTTCTTGAGGTGTTTAATGTATAATGTTGTTTTTGTTGCTGAACAAGATGCCATACAAAATAAGAAAGAAGACAATGAGGTGAATGAAGAGATATAGGCTTGGGAATGCACAGGAGACTTACAATCTACTCACCTACATAGAAATGTTAGAGTTTCTGATTTGGTGCCTGCCACGGTGTCCTTTTGAAAGGATACACAGTTACCATTTCGCCTGGATAAGAATGTCGACATGAGAATCTTGCACTGCATGACAGAGCGAGATTCTCATGTCTGTTACTGAAATGCTGCATCAAATACCAAGAAGTTACAGAAGGAGAGCAAACTCCCCGGCAGTAACATTTAACCCTTTGGGGGAAATACCTATCCCATCATGCTGCCCCAGCTGTAACTGTGAACATGCCATGTATTGTAGAATATCTTCATTTTGTCTGTAACTTCTTGGTATTTGATACGACATTTCAGTAACCGACATGAGAATCTTGCTCTGTCATGCAGTCCGAGATTCTCATGTCAACATTTTTATCCAGGCGACATGGTAACTGTGTCATTTGGTCGCACGCTCTTTCACGTGCAACCTTTTAAAACTAAACTGCCTGCCACACCCCTTGGCTGGCAATGGGCGGAGTATTGCATCTATTACTTTTCTCACTGGCAGATTCTCCATGCCACTTGTTTATCTCTCCACACTCTTGTTTGCACCATATAGTAACATAGTAAATTAGGTTGAAAAAAGACACAAGTCCATCAAGTTCAAACTTCGCCTCATACCTCAGTAACTGAGAATTTTATAGCTTTCTTGCTACCACTTAAATTAGTCTTTATCAGACCTTCCTGATCAGCCTACTGATAAACAGTATAACTCTGTATGTTCCCTTTTGAAAGAAATGTATCTAATCTTCTCTTAAATGTATCCATTGTATCTGCCATAACTACCTCCCTGGGCAATGAATTCCACAATTTGACAGACCTTACCGTAAAAAAACCCTTCCTCTGCTGAAGTTTAAACCTCCTTTCCTCTAATCTCAAGGGGTGTCCCCTGGTCACCTGATCAGGCCTTGGAATAAATAGCTCATCGCAGAGATCCTTGTATTGACCTCTCATATACTTGTACAATGTGATAAGGTCTCCTCTTAGTCGTCTTTTCTCTAGAGTAAATAAACCAAGTTTGTTTAGTCGTTCCTCATATGTCAAGTCCTCCATTCCCTTAATTCATTTTGTTGCTCTCCGCTGTACCCTCTCTAGTTCTAGTATATCCTTTTTCAGAACCGGTGCCCAAAATTGCACTGCATACTCAAGGTGAGGTCTTACCAATGATTTGTATAATGGCAAAATAATGTTATCCACTCTTGCTTCAATGCCTCTTTTTATGCAAGACAGGACTTTGTTTGCCTACTGCTGTTTGACACTGGTCACTGTTTCCAAGTTTGTAGTTGACAAGGATACCCAGGTCTTTTTCTAGCAACGAGTCACCTAAAATTATTCCATTAAGTTTATAAGTAGCCTTGTGATTGTTTCCTCCCAAATGCATGACTTTACACTTCCCCACATTAAACTTCATATTCCACATGTTTGCCCAACCCACCATGCCCCTTCTCCAAACAGCACCACACAACTCCCCCCCTTTAACCATTCATGTTGCTGCCCCAGATACTGAAAACAGCACTCCACACCTCCTTTAACCCTCCATGCCTCTCCTCTTTTGATGTCAGATGGAAATTTCTAATGACACTGTATAGCAGCTTCACACTGTCTACCCACACTGACACTCCAGGATAGAGGCAAAATCTCTCATTGGCAATTTCAGACTAACTTCAGAAGAGGGAAGCTCAAACCTACTAATCCTGAACAAAATAATCTGCTGTTGGATGGATTATAAACCTCATCATCCATGGAGTGCCTCACATTGCCCTCTGAATGAATGCCTGGCATGAGAGCAGCACAAGGAGGGAACAAGTGAGGGATCAATGGACAGGGTAACAAGGCATAGGAAGCAGACAATGTAGGTGTGGCACCAGACAACAGTGGACTGTTAAATAAGGCTGGGGAAGCACAGTATATGTTATTCTGTGGCCAACAGTGGACACAGAAATATGGCTGGAGAAGCAGATAGTGTATGAATGGTTCTGTGACTACCAGTGAGACAGTGGAACAAGGCTGGGCTGTCAGCATGTGATGTTTTGCTGTGGGACAGTGGCAAGTGTGTGTGTGTGTGTGTGTGTGTGTGTGTGTGTGTGTGTGTGTGTGTGTGTAAGTGAGAATGGATCTAAGTTACGACAATACCTAATTTTTCTATGCATACATTATATTATATATGCACGAGAAGAAGAGAGGACACAATTATAAATTCAATATACTGCTGCATTCAGAGCCTAGAGTGTGTGTGTGTGTGTGTGTGTGTGTGTGTGTGTGTTCCCTATATGTGTACAAGTGTGTGTGTGTGTGTGTGTTATCCCATGGCCATCATCAGTCATGGTTGATGCCAGACAGACAGCATCCTCCGTATACTAAAATGCAGCTTCCCATCACTGCTGCTTTCTGTCTCTGCCCCTACCCATAAAGAACATGTTCTGAGGCTTCGCAGTGGTGAACTGCGATTTTGAATTTTAAATTCTTTCTTTATTGGCACGTGAGATTAAACTTGCTTCCTGACTGTACCAGTGTAAGTTAGAACTAGTGCACCAACACAGATACATTTTTAAATGTGAAAGGTCAATTCACTATCAAAGAAGATCACAACCCATTCAGCAATTTCTTAATAGTGCTGGGGAGCTGTACTTCCATGTGGGGGGTGTCAGTAGGAAGGTCAGCCTAGTGGGCATTTATCTGGGGTGGGATGTAATCAACAGGGACACATGCACCATATCTCACTGGGGACTTGAGGCTCCTCACAGAACGTTGTACATTTATATATGTTTGCAGCAGAGGAGAGAGGGATACTTACAAAACACACACCATCAACAGTGTAAAGCATTTCACCCTTTTGCTGCCAGAGCAGCATCCTCTCTCTTCTTCCCCATTCTTTTCTTCTAGTTTTTCACTTCTCGCTGCTTTATTGTTCTCTTTTAATCTGTTTTTATTTTGCTTTTTTTTCTATTTTCTCACCACTTTTGACATTCTACCTATTAGACTGAGGGCCAGTGTAAAGTGAAAGTGTATGTGACCTCCCCCATCTTACTTATTACTTATCGTCCTCAATTTATCCCATATCCCAGAACTTCACCCTCTGAGTACCAGTGAGTTATCCAACACATTGCAACACAATGTCTAGATACCTCTCTGGCACTCATAGGGTTATGCTTCTTTTCTTCATGCCCATTCCTCTTATCCTCCTTATTTCCCATCCTCCCCTTGACCACATTTCCCCTTTCCCCTTCCTTTACTACCTCAACTTCATTCCTGCTTATATAAGCCTCTGTTGGTCTCATGTAGTGTGTTAATCCTCTGCTAGTCTCATGTAATGGAGTCATATGGTCCTTTGGTTACATAGTTACATAATAAATTAGGTAAAAAAGCCATAGGTCCGTCAAGTTCAGGTTTTGCCACAGTGTATGTATCTAAGAAACTGAGAACTACATAATCATTCCGGACTCCCAAATGGGTGTTAGTCTATTTACCAGAACTTCCTGTTTAATCTGTTAACATATAGTATAACCATGTGTGTCACCTTCGGCTACAAATGTATCTAATCTTCTTTATAAGTTCATGATATTGCCCGTTACTGCTTGCACACAATTAGTGCAGTAGTCACAAAACACTCTGAAGTAAATTTCACTAGTTTTCCCAGTTATGGAAACACTTGGACGGAGGTATAGCTGTATAACAGTATATCTGTATAAAAGTCCATCTCCCATGCCTGTATGTGATATTGCTGTAAGGCCCAAAGAGATGAAGGCATTACTGTCACATTCACTGGATTTCACAAAGAGGACAATAGAAAAAGATTTGCCACAGGTGGTGCAGTTACTAACAGATAAAAGAAATTACAAAAAAAAAAATCAGCAATCTGAGCTATAATAACTTTTGACTGAAACATCTCCCAAATATTAATAATATTAATAATAATACTAAAAAAGTTTGGTTTCTATATGATTAATTCTACTTCAACATTATCCCTTTTGTTTCCTTGGCCACTACAAATGATACTGTACTCCAGCTATCCTGATAATTATTACCTTTCTAGTGAGTTGCCTAATATCCTGATACATTGCACTGGAGAACTCAACAGTCGCTCAGCATTCTAGAAAAATGCAATCGGAATAATTCTGAGGCATTTTCAGAAACACTGAGACTCACTGTTCTATAACATTCCACCCAATGATTAGCAGCTCTTAAATCTTCTGTTGAGTAAATATTGTATTCCAGGGCACCCATGGGAAACCCCAGCACTATCTGCAGCTCTACAATGCAAGACCAAAGTGTCAGAACTAATTAGAATCAACATTTTTTCTAGGTAGTGTTCAAAAGCACTTAATAGCAAGAAAAACGACTATTATACGTGTGACATGAAGCAAGAACTTAGTTTGTACTTTTGGTCCAGCTGCCGATTTAACAATCTGCTATCAGGAATGAAATATTGGGTAATCACAAGCAATTAACCCTATTAATGCCACGGGGATTTGAAAGAAGTGAAAAGTTACCTGCTGTTTAGTGGTGATAGTTTAAAGGAGCAGTAAACTTTTTTTATGAAAAGCTATATATTATAGAACTTTTCCTGCTGAGTAAAACAAGAGTACTGCCACTACTGTCAGTAATTTTATTCAAATGTTATAACCGTTCAAATAATCAGGAAGTGAATTTACTGTGTTTATTTCCTGATAGTTCTAACTGACAAGCAGTTTCTATCACATTCTATGGAGAACTATAAGTCACTGACTTTCCTATCCATTAGAATGTAATAGAATAACTAATTCGAATTTGACCACTACAGCTAATGTAAAAAAAAACACAGTGTTAAACAGTAATAATTCTCGAAATATGCATCTCAAAAGCAGTATGAGTACCATTATTTTACTCAACAGGAAACAACCAACAACAGATTTTTTTTAATAAAAAAAAGTTTACTGCTCCTTTAAACAGAATTTCTTTATAGATATAGGACTTTCATTCTTGAAGCAAATAGACATATGTGTCGAAATACTGGATTCTTCCACTGAGCTCCAGCTAAATATTAACTATTTAAATACCAGAGGTTTTTTCAACCACTCTGACAATTAAGTGATTCTGGAAGGCTGATGTAATAAGGTAGTGGGGTCTTAACCCCTTGACTGCTAGAAAGATCTTCAATGCATTGCTTTTGCAATGCATTGGAAACCTCTCTAGCATTCAAGGGGTAAAAGCTCCATTTAAATCAATGGTGACCTGGGAACTTAATTTGTTCTCTATGTCACAGCTGCCTTGCTATATAACTGATCCATTTTAATTAGTAATCGGACACTGTATGTCTATTTTTCACTTTTAGATTAGAAAAAAATATTTAGGCCAATGAGTCCAGAACAGCACAATGCACTAACATTGGCTAGGTTTTTCTGGAGTTTTATATTCATTATATTACAAGGATTGGCTCAGGAGCTTTACACTTTGATAGCAGGCTGTCTTCCTTGAAAGGGAAAGGGAGGGGTTGACTATGGGGAACATCTCCAATGATGGTAAATATTCGGGTTTGTTTTCCGGGGTCATTGGTATGCTTGGGGAGGTGGTTGTCCAGCGGGGTAAAGTTTACAAATATTCTTCCTGTGGGGCTGCCACCACTTCTCTTTGTCTTTTTCTGTCAGCGTCTCTGAAGTTGCCCGCCTTCCCTATGATTTGTCACAGAGCTGAGGTTTGTGGCAGTTATGGTCCTAGTCAGGGAGGGGTTAATTAACTGTTATATCGCCCTTAATGGGAGTTAGTCCATCCACTGTTGGCTAAAAGCTTGGGGGAGGACGGAGACTCTGGTTTTGGTGTGCACCATCATGACACCTGGCCCAAGCCAAGATGCAGGCATATCATTATTGTTTGGTTAAATGTTTAATTAATGCTGTGTCCTTTTCTTACCCAAGTTGGTTGTCGGTCTGTTTCTTGGGTGGGAAGAGGGTTGAATGTTTGGAGTATGTGCCCAATAAGTAGACAAAACAAGGGTCAGTGTAACCCAGGTGATGTAACATCTGCATCTACACCAACCTTCCCTGGGATCTCCAGGAAACTGTACCTTTAGGAAGGACTTTATGAAGTGTATCTAGTACTCTGCTCCTCGCCATGATCACTGACCGATGTATATTGTCAGGTAATTATCAATAACAGGGTATAAGATAAAAATCTTGCTAACTCACCCTTTCATGAAATACACACAAATATAAGTACAGCATATGTGTATCTGTGTATTCTTATCGTACTACTCTATGGGATTCACTAGCCTGAAACTGGTGGCTAAGAATGGTGGCTCTATCTACACTCTCATAAAGTCCCATATATGATCTGTCCGCAGACAAATTGAGAAATGGCCAATATGCAAGGAAATCAAAGGGTTTGCTTGCACATTCAGCCACTAGATGAATTTTGCCCTTAGCAGGTTCCTAGCAGTATTAGCTTAGTCCAGAAGGAAGAAAGAGCCTCTTTTCTAGTTGTTGTTTTACTGCCATAAACCTCAAAGGCTATTGGATGAGCAGGCTTAAAGGCGACTGGATTTGTAATTAAGTCTGTATAGATTATTGCAGTGGGTGCTCTGCTAACAGTTTTGGATGTTTTCCAAGTAGATTGTTGCTGTTGTAATTGATACATAATCTGGCATTGTGCAAAGTGGCATCTAAACTGATTATAGAATAGGGGAAGTCATCTTTGGCCATCCAACTATTGAAGACTGCAACTCCCATCATTCTCATCCAGCCAACAGCTGGCAGGATATGACAGGACTTGCAGTTTGCAATGGCTTGAGAGCCAAAGGTTGCTTACTCCTGTTCTAGAACATGTAACAGACTTGTGGCTTTCAAATCAAAGGATCCCCACAATGGTTCATATGTTATCTGAGGGTCCTGACCAAAAAAAAAAAAAAATGTTCATTGTGAGCCCCAAAACACTTATGTTACAATAATGTAAACATATGTACATAGACATCAGTTTTGTTCATGGGCTACCTGTGTCTGAACATGTAGGTAAGACACTCCTGACTTAATCACTTAAGGACGTACATGTACGTCATGGGTAGAATGTGCCTAAAGGACCCATAACATACATGTACATTATGGAATTAAGGGGTTCCTGCAGGGCTTCACACCGCTGGGGGATTCCTGAATCAGTTGCAAAAAAAAAAAAAAAAAGGTTTTGTGCTCCTTAAGTGCCGGCTGTCATAGTAACATAGTTGATGAGGTTGAAAAAAGACATGTCCATCAAGTCCAGTCCATGCCAAAAACACCCCTGTTGATCCAGAGGAAGGCAGAAAAAAACCCTCTGGAGCAATCTCTCATTTAGCCCCAAGTGGGTAAAAAAAATTCCGTCCTGACTCCAAATGGCAGTCAGATATTTCCCTTGATCAACATCCTATCTGCTCTGAAGCCATCTGTCATAATTTTTTGAAAACAGTTGCATTATCTGCAAGTACAACATGCTGAGGCAAAGAATGACATAGCTTTACCGCCCTTACTGTAAAGAATCCCTGCCTTTGCTTTAGTCAACAGCGCCTTTCCTCTAGTCTTAATGGATGACCTCTTGTTCTTAGGTCTGCTCTTTGTGTAAATAATTCATTGGCTAGTTCTTTGTACTGACCTTGAATGTATTTGTAAATGGTAATCATATCACCCCTTGGACGTCTCTTCTCGAATGTAAACAAACCCAGTTTGGCTAGTCTCTCTTTATAATTCAGATCCACCAATCCCCTTATCAGTTTTGTTGCACGTCTCTGTATCTTTTCCAGTTCAACAATGTCTTTTTTAAGAACTGGCACCCAAAATTGTACTCCGTATTCTAGATGAGGCCTAACCAAGGATTTACACAGAGGTAGGATAATATTAGCACCCCTTACATCTACACTTCTTTTTATGCAGGCTAGTACTCTATTTGCTCTTGCAGCAGCTGAGTGACTCTGCACACTGCTGTGAAGTCCATCATCTATCAGTACTCCTAAATCTTTCTCTAATGAGGATTTCCCAAGTTGTCTCCCATTTAGAGTATATGTAGCAAGTTTGTTTCTACAGCCCAAATGCATAACCTTACAATTTATCTACATTAAATGTCATCTGCCACTTTTCTGCCCATTCACTCAGTTTATATAAGTCCTTCTGTAGGGAAAAAACATCCAGCTCTGTATGTATTTCCTTACATAGTTTAGTGCCATCAGAAAAGATTGAGATGCTACTTTCAATTCACACTTCTAGATCATTAATAAACAAATTAAAAAGCATTGGTCCCAGGACTGAACCCTACGGCACCCCACTTATAACTTTAGACCAATTTGAGAAAGTTCCATTAACAACAACTCTCTGCCATCTATCATTTAACCAATTCTCAATCCATGTACAGATAACACCGCCCAAACCGAAGCCTTTTAATTTATGCAATAACCAGTTGTGAGGCACTGTATCAAAGGCTTTTGTAAAATCCAAGTGTACTAATCTACAGCAATTCCCCTGTCCAAATTACTACTTACTCTTTCATACAATACATTAAGGGGTTAAGCAATGCATCAAAACCAGTTAACATAATCTTGAGCTGACAGACTGATTTGTTATAGCACATCAATTGTATAAAATAAATACATTCAAAACAAAGCATATATCATAGTAAATCTATCACTACACACATTCTGTTATTGATTCTAGTCATAAACATTTTGGGTCATATGCACAAAAAAAGTGGTGCCATTCTGGAACAAAGCAAATGCACCGTAAGGAACAAGTAAACCCCCTGAACAGTAGCAAGCACTCCAACGCATTTCATTGGAGGCCGCTCAAGCATTTAAGGGGTTAAAAGTTCCATTTCAAATTATTTGGAATGTTTACTTGTCCCTTCTGGTGTGTTTCAGAATTGCTCCACTTTTTTACTGTGCATATAGCCCTATGGACTTAGAAACAATTCTGTATTGTATCTGAACTATGTGAATATGTTTACACCACTGAAGCTCACCCTGGTAAACATACACAAGGCCTAACAATCAACCAGTTTACCAATTCTATAGAAAAGCCAATGTATCAAATATGGAAACAATCCTTACTCTGGATTTCGTTATTATGATTTATCTATTCAATTAGAGGGGAAAGGAATTCAATATTCCACAGCCTTTAAATCTATTTTAAGGAGAAATGCATATGCAACCATTTAGAGCTCTGTGTCAAAAAGGCAAAGCATAAGTAAGGCCAAACAATTTGCTAATAACTGGGAAATATAATTTGCAGTCTATGAAATTTATATTTTCACTGGCTAATAGGCCTCAAGCAGTCTATGTGGAAATGTGCTAATGAAGTCAAGCCTCAGCAAGGCACAAACTATAACAACGAACTTGCTTGGTATTTTGACATGACAGGATTTTCACTGACTTTAGAAACTATCAGCTTTCTTCTGGGGTTACACCTGTACCAGGTATATAAGAGCAAAAGCTGATACAGATTAACTAACCTCCAAGGCTTCAAATATTATAGTAGTCAGAAAGAGAGTAGGTGTAAGTAGCAATTCTCTACAACATATTTATGGATGTTAATTTTTCATACACTTCCACATTACTTTTTACATACTCTGTGGTGAATGTACCTATCTACTTTTTAGTTGATACTAGTGCACACACACTGACGTCTTTAAAGCGGAACTTTCACTACACTAACATAGCGCTGCAAATGATTATTACATTTGCGATATGCATACGCTTATTGTTATTTTTAAGTATAATTGCTGCTTTAACGAAAACTATAACCTTCTATGCGGGAAGGCACCGAGGAACAGCGCAGACATCTTGTAGAGCCAGCATCTCTGCGTCTGCGCTGTCTGTCCCCTTCAAGACCCCGGAAGGGACTGACAGCGCAGGCGCAGACAGCGCCTAATATAAGATCCCAGCCAGTCAAAAAGGGGTGTGGCTTGGTGCAAGTTGGGGGGGGGCAAAGCTTAAAAGTGTGACAAAGATTTTAAAAGAAGTCTGGGCAAGGAGGAACACGGGGGGAAAGAGTAGAAGTGGGCAGAGTTTCAATAGAAACTCCCCACATCTGGAGGAATCAGCCTCTGCCCCGGACCTGGTAATGCCATGTCAAAACCAAAGTCTCCTGTGCAAATCCAGAGAGTTCCCAGGTATGTTACTAAGGGATTACTAACACTTTAACTGATGTCACCGGGTTATTTTTGAAAGGAAAAATCTCAGGCTACACTGCATTACATAAAAAAAAAAAAAAAAAGATGGAAGATAAACGCTGAGAGCAATTTAAAATAAGAAGTATAAGAGGTGAGAGTTCCCCTTTAACACACCGTACATTTTGCCACCAGAAAGTGACTTATACACATATGTATGGCTGATACAAGGCAAAAAGGACCATATTTAGCTTTAAAAGTGCACCCAGAGACCGTTTGGCCATGAACACACTGTATTGAAAGTAGTGCATCCTGGTCCAATACGTGGGTGTGCTACTCAATGCAAAGCAATGCATAGCACAACCTTCTGGTCCTTATGGGGTTAACACCCGTATGAACTCAAACAAATTGCATTGGGCCCAATGTTAAAAATATAAGGGGAGTTATTCTTGGACCTGGGGGGCAAATTAACATTTCGATGGGAATTTTTAGGTTCTCCCCATAGTCATAGCTGGGAACTCCTCCGGTTTTGCCTCTGAGACTCCGGTTTTGACTCTGAATTACCGAGTCTGATTCTCTGGGTGCAGGGAGTTTCTTATAAAACTCTCCCCATACCTGCTCCTTCCTACCCTGTTCCTCCCACTCTGTGGCCTTTTTTCCTCCTTCCCCAGTCTATTCTGGGTATTTTTTTAGTTTTGTTTTTTGTCCCGTCCCCCACTCACGGTTAAGCCCCGCCCCTTTTTAATGATGTGAATCTCGTCATTTTTCTGCCTTCAGCAGCATCACAGGACTCCCCTCCAGAAAGGCCAGGCAGAGAAGTTCCCAGGTATGCCCATAGTGCATCTGTATGCGCCAGGATTACTCCACATTTCTTACTTTTCATCCCCTATTAGGGACCACTGTACAAAAGAAAAGTGGGGTATGCATGGGAGGCAAATATAAATATGCTAGGATGGCAAAATACAGATCTCAAGACTAAATTACAAAAGCTGATCATCACAGGGCTAAATGCCCCATATTCCAGTCAATAGAATATTTTGTTGTTCCCTATAGTGCAACTGGTTTGCTCCAGAATTGCTCCACATTGGAGGAGGGTGGATCGAGACGCTACTTGGGAGGGGAGAAGAGGAAGAGTGACAGACTGAAGTACAGAGCTGTACCCGCAGTCTGTCCAGAAGTAAGGGCACAGATCATTTTTGAACATTTAATTTTAGCCCAACCACAATTAAAAAAAAAAAAAATTAGTTATCCATGCTAGTTTCTCTAGTTAGTAACTTATTAGCCTAACTTGTATAGGGGTGGTAGTTCCTGGTAGTTCCCTTTTAAACAATAAGAAGAGGAAAGGAAAACACTGAATCGCCCATACACAACACACTACCTTCACCTTGGAGCAAGCATTGTACACAGGACATATTCAGTATAAGTGACTTAGTAAACTGATGTTAGGCAGGCATAGCACTAAGAATCAGTTCCAGTGACCCTGCTGTTTCTACATGTATTCACCTGTCTTTTGTGGTACATACTTCACATTCCTCTAACTCCCCTTTCCTCTAAAAGGGAACAAGTGAAAAGCAGTCAGTATTGTTTTTGGCCATGGACTAATAAAGTTTATTTTGTTAAGAAAGACAATTTTCTCCTCTAGTGGAGGGGAAAGGAGGAAGATGAGCTAGAGGATATTGCAAGCTAAATTCTGATACTGAGTACAAGCAGGCAGTTTATGTCAATCTGTGTGTAAGGTAATTCTAAAGGATGGGTACTTTTTTTTAAAGCCTTTCCCACTAAGTAGAACAAGAGTTTTGCTAACGCTGGGGGAGGAGTCTTTCCAGAATTATTATTCTTATTTTTGTTTTATTTTGTTTTTACATTAACAGTGCCCTCACAGAGTTCACCTATTCACTTATCCCATTACATTCTAGGGGAAAGTCCTAGACAATAGTTCTCCACATAATGTAATAGTAATAGTGCCATCAGTTTGAATAGCTATAACTTTTGAATAAAACAACTCCCAGCAGTGGGGGTGCCCTAAACCAGTGATTCTCAATGTTAGTCCTCGGGGCACACCAACAGTGCAGGTTTTCAGGTTGTCCCTGCTTAAACACAGGCGAGTAATCAGTGCTTCAGTCATTGTGATTGATCCACCAGGGATTAATTAGGGATATCTTGAAAACATGACCTGTTGGTGTGTCCCTAGGACTGAAGCGGAGAATGACTGCCATAAACATACAGATTTTCTTTAAAAGTTACTTTTCTGCACACACATGTACATTCATACATACATACATATGACTGTCCAATGTAAATCACCACCCATGGGTTAAACACCCCAATAAAATCAATGGGAAATGTATCTGTCCTCTATGGTGTGACTCATTTGCACCAGTATTGTCATTAGACTCATGCGCCATATGTATAAAAGTGGAGTAATGTAGCAAACCAGCGTCACCATAGGGAACATATAAAAATTCCTATTGATTTCAATGGAACGGATTTAAAGGGATAGATAGGGATAGATGTTTCACAAAAAAGCAACTCCATTTAATCTTCAGTATTTGGCCCATAGAGAGTGTTATTTCAATACTGGCCAAGTTGTAGTTCAAGAGTAATTGAATGATAAATTATCCCCCTGCTGCCCCTTTTACCTAGTGTAAGCCACCTCCCCTCAGATGTGGAATCTGGTCCTGGGAACAGACAGCTCTCAACAAGGGACAATCTTCTTACTGTGACCATAAGGAAACCCCTGTCCCCAATGACAAGTGTTTCAGGTTTTTCCTTATGCTCACTGAAGATTGTCCCTCTGTGATCCATTTGGACAGTCTTGCTGCTCTGAGGTGAGCAGTGTTACATCAGTAAAAGGGACAGGCGGGGGATACTTTATCATTCAATTGCTCTTGAACTACAACTCTGACAGTATTGAAATAACACTCTCCATGGTCCAAATACTATGAAGATTAATTGGCACTGTTTTTATTGTGAGACATTACTATTCCTTTAAGCCCCATTTATGCATATGGCATGAAGTATAAGGCCTAACAGCACTGCTTACTGTGATATACTGAAAGCCATGTACTAAGAACAACTGGAGAAATTCTGGGTCAAACCAAATGCATTGTATGGGACAAATCCTTTGAATGTGCTGGACACTTTTTTTTAGCATTTAAGAAATTAAAAAGGTAATGGAATATATTTCTAGCTCAGAAAAATAGAGAGAATTATGAAAGTTGCTTTCACAGAAGGTCGAATGTTAGGGTTGCCACCCGGCCGGTATTTTACCGGCACAGCCGGTAATTAGCACTGCTGAGCCGGTGCCGGTATAACCTCTATACCGGCCATTGAAAAGCCGGTATTACTGCTTTGCCCCGCTTCCCAGACCACTTTGGCAGCCTTTAACGATGTTGCCGACTAGGGCTGCAACAACTAATCGATTCGTTGAGCACCGATTAGTTGTGCAGCCCCACAGCTGCCGGATACTGCTGTCTTAGTTCCTCCACTGCCGACATCCGGAGCGCAACCACTCCAAATGCGGAGACGCCGCGTGGAGCGTGCAGGTATTTTCTTCCTCTGTTCTGAGGCCAGTTTAAAACTGGTGCCCAGACAGAGGAAGAAAACCCCTGCACACTTCATGCGGCGTCTCCGCGTTTGGAGTGGTTGCGCTCCGGATGTCGGCAGTGGAGGAAAGTGAAAACGAGGTACGGGAGAGAGAGAGAGACACAAGGGGGAGAGAAAGAGAGAAGTACACGGGGGAGAGAGGCACAAGGGGAGAGAGAAGTACATGGGGGTGAAAGAGGCACAAGGGGGTGAAAGAGGCACAAGGGGGAGCGAGAGTGAAGTACATGGGGGTGAAAGAGGCAAAAGGGGGAGAGAGAGAGAAGTACATGGGGAGAAAGAGGCAAAAGGGAGAGAGAGAGAAGTACATGGGGAGAAAGAGGCAAAAGGGGGAGAGAGAGAGAGAAGTACATGGGGGTGAAAGAGGCAAAAGGGGGAGAGAGAGAGAAGTACATGGGGGAGAAAGAGAGAGGCAAAAGGGGGGAGAGAGAGAGAAGTACATGGGGGAGAGAGAGGGAGAAGTACATGGGGAGAAAGAGGCAAAAGGGGGAGAGAGAAGTACATGGGGGAGAAAGAGGCAAAAGGGGGAGAGAGAGAGAGAGAAGTACATGGGGGAGAAAGAGGCAAAAGGGGGAGAGAGAGAAGTACATGGGGGAGAAAGAGGCAAAAGGGGGAGAGAGAGAAGTACATGGGGGAGAAAGAGGCAAAAGGGGGAGAGAGAGAAGTACATGGGGGAGAGAGAGGCACATGGGGGAGAGAGAGGCACAAGGGGGAGAGAGAGAAGTACATGGGGGAGAGAGAGGCACAAGGGGGAGAGAAGTATTTACTCAGTAGGAAATACTCTTGTGGGTTCTTCTTTGGTTCTAGGGCAGCTGCCAGCCTTTATGACATTATTACAAAGGGATTCTGCATTAACCTCCTTGTGAACCAGAGAGGTTAATGTTTGGAAATGTGTTTCATTCCCATCTAGGCCTCAAAGGCTTAACTGTGAGGTCTGATCACCTTTGTGTGTAGGGGATCCTTCACCACACTGGTCTGGGAGAGCTTAGTCTGAGAGAGAGAGAGAGAGAGAGAGAGAGAGAGAGAGAGAGAGTGAGTGAGTGCTTAGTCTGAGAGAGAGTGTGTGAGTGCTTAGTCTGAGAGAGAGTGTGTGAGTGCTTAGTCTGAGAGAGAGATTGCTTAGTCTGAGAGAGAGAGTGCTTAGTCTGAGAGAGAGAGAGTGCTTAGTCTGAGAGAGAGAGAGAGAGTGCTTAGTCTGAGAGAGAGTATGTGTGCTTAGTCTGAGAGAGAGTGTGTGTATGTGCTTAGTCTGAGAGAGTGAGTGCTTAGTCAGAGAGAGAGACTGCTTAGTCTGAGAGTGGTCATACAACATTCTGCCCCTTTTGTGGCTCCTCCCTTTTGTAGCTCCTCCCTTTTGTGACTCCGCCCTCACCGACCCACAGCTATGGCCGGTATTTTTTTTAGGAAAAGGTGGCAACCCTATCGAATGTTGATCCAGGGAAATATCTGACTGCCATATTTGTTTTTACTCACTAGAGGCTAAATTGGAAATGGATTCAATTATTTTTTATTTTTGCTTTCCCCTGGATCAACATGGGTGATATGGCATGGGCTGATGGACTCATGTCTTTTTCAGACTCATCAACCCTGTTACTATAGAAAAGCAGGAATGTGGGGCATTTGCCCCGTACAGTAGAGCTGAGGAGTTCTGTACTTACACATGGGGGAGATGCAGAAAGATGTGATAAAGAGGGGATAAAGTAGAGATGACCTATTCAGTGATATCACTTCTCCAATTCCTATGCACTAAACTGTCTTCAACTTTGAGTGTACAGGCTCTATAGAATAACACTTAAAAGGGAGAAGTGATATCAGTGGAGAAATCATCTCCACTTTATCACACCTTAGTGCAGAACACCTCATTATTTCTTAGTACATCCATCTCACTGTCTTCAACTACAGTGTACCCTTTGAGGATCAGAGGGGTGTCCAAAGCATTACTTTGCTGCTAACAGCAAAATATTTTTTTTATGAAAACAACTCGAGAATACGTATTCAGCTCACTTTAGCTGCAGTAATATAACCTTATTTGAAATATATTACCAAATGAGGAACCAGTGGATGCCAGTAATATTAAACAGATGATGGAATCATAAGAAAAGACCCTTACACCATGCATTATCTGACTTGGTACATCTGGCGGTATCTACACAGATCTGACAAGAGATACTGCTGGTAATAAGGCTTATATGGTGCAGTGATAGACCTTTCACCCAACAGAATATTATATTGGATTGTTATGTACACATAGAGGGAACATGCAAAGTGAAAAATATCACTCATTTTCATCGGTCAGAAAATAATAAATGTAGTATATGTAAGTAATAGAAGTAGCAACCCACCCAATCTTAAACAAAGAGAACAGAGCCATTTCTTACTCATCTGCTGGATTTTTTTCTAGTCACAGACTAGTGGACTGATAGGAAAGGTCCAACCCATAACACATGAATAAAGCAAGTGGGGCAATTCTGGGGACAAACCTCTGCACCATAGGCAACATTCCCCAAATTCCAACTGATTTAAATGGGACTTTTAACCCCCTGAATGCTAGAACAGTCCCCAAAGCAATACATTGGGAACTGCTCTAATATTCAAGCAGTTAAATTCTCCATTTCAGTTGATGGGGATGTTTATTTCTCCTCTATGGTACTGTTGGATTGCTCATCAATGTGCATGTGACCCTCAGTTCTTTATTTGTGTCACAGCTATACACAATTAAGCATACAATTCAATCTCTTTGGACTGGATAAGGAGAAGAAATGTGTTCCCAAAGGAATAAGCTGGTTTATGTCTATTGTTCCACTGTTGACTGCTATAAGGAGCACAAAAAAAGGCCAATATCCTTCCTTAACAGATTGGTCCCATACACCTCAGGTCTGAAAGCAAGCACTATCTGTAACAACACAAGCTGCCTTTATACCATCCAGGTAATTACAGGCTCAGGTCAAGGACTCAAGACCATATTGATTTCATCGCTGAACCAACAAGGACCCTCGAGCACTGGCTGTATCCGCTCATGCAGGGACAGCCTTAAAGGATCTGTGACGCCAGGATTCCTCAGGCCCTATCATCGCCAGTAATAAGAAACCAATGACCGCTCAGCCTTGTCAGTTGTTGCCTAGAGCAATTAGAGCAGACTGGGAATTCACATTGTGGGTGAGTTCATCTGCCAGCTGCATTCACACATCCTGCCCACCTGAATCCTTGATCACTGCAAGCTACAAAGGACTGATACACACTGCTTGTGCTGGAATGGCATTTCACAGTGTGGGAGAAAAAAAGGAGAATCTAATACTAGAAAATTCATACTATCACGTTCTTTGTCTTCACTTGCTCTGCTACTTCTCGGTCGTCTAACAAAGGCAGGTGAGAAATGTTTTCGCCGGTTTTATCTCACGGCATTAAAGTATATTGGGAAGTTTGTAGACAAAACCAATGATAAACATATCAACTGCAATGGAATCCAGATCAAGCACAGGGCCACATGTTCTAAAGAAAAGAGGAATACTTCTGTGTAGACCACTCTATCAATCACTATGTTAAAAGCCCTATTTAAATGGACAGTATTTGTTACTTTTAACAAAATGTAATACTGTAGACATTAAAAATATAATTGCAATGACCTATCTCCCGTCTCTCAAACACGTACAGTTTGAGAGATATAAGCTTATAAAGTTCCTCCTCCTACCTCTTTCACAGATGTCAGCGCTCTAGCTGATAGCAGGAGATCCTGGTCCCGGGACCGACAGGCAGCTCTTCAGCAGAGCCGGAATAGAGCTATCTAAAAATAAATACTTAATTGGAACGGTCTACAAAGTGTGCTGGCAAACCAGGCACACTTTGTAGACCATTTCAATGAAGTATTTATATATAGCGCTATTTCAGCTCTGCTGAAGAGCCGCTGGCCGGTCAAATGACCAGAATCTCTGTTAGCTAGAGCCCTGTTTTCTGTGAAAGGGGTGGGAGGGCATCCATTACTATCCTTTTAAATCAAAGGGAAGTTGGGAAATGTGTATTTTCCCTACAGTACAATTGGTCTGCCCTAGAATGACTTCACTTCTCTACTGAATACTATACCCAGCGATTAAATTAGTGTTCAGTATGCAAAGAGAGATGGAACAATTCTGGGGCAAACCGACTGTACCATAGTGAATAAAAAAGTGATTTAAAAGGGCAACTGTCATCTTGTCCTACCTTCATATCTGCAGTTCACTGTTGTGCAGGGCTTGAATGTACCACACGGTGTGCCTATTGGTGATGTCAATACAAACCTGGAGTTTGTGGCTGAGAGCCAAAGACTTCCACGTTATATTCTGGTTAGAAGGGATCCGTTGTCTTACCCCATTAACAGCTGTGCTTAGCATTCAAGGGATTTTACTCCCCATTTAAATCAGCATCAATCTTGGGAATTATTTATTTACTATGGTACAGAATTGTCCCACTTTTTCTTTGGACATATCACTCACTGATTTGGATAAATAAGGAGTTTTAAACAGTGGTGAGTATCACAAGTCGGTATTGAGTAGGTCAGTAATCGTAACATTTTACACAGATCTATATATTAACTGAGTGATCTATGGGCTGCAGTGGAACAGTCTGCACAGAGGTAGGCTTTGCAGTGTGTCTGATGAAATTCACAGTACCATTTAAATCAATTAAATTCACCATGGATCACTGAATTACCCTCATTCCAAGATATCATTTGCCTTAGTCAGACTATAAATGAAGCTGAATGAGAACTGAAACATTTATCATTATCATACCAGAAATAATACTGGACTGCGAGAAGCTCACATACTAAGACAATGGGAAGAGTTCATGTGCTAAGAACTGCAATTCTGGAATAAACCAACTGCACCATAAATAACATTCACTTTGGTTGAAATGGAGCTTTTTAACCCTATTAACTACTAGAGAGATTCCAACACAATGTAAAGCAATGTGTTGGAGACCTCTACAGCATTCAAGGAAGGAAAAGCCCCATTTCCATTATTGGGACTTAAAGGAATTTGCTTTTGTTTACCTGTGGTGCACAGAGCTTACTCCAATATCACTCCAGTTCTTCAGCCTATAGGCCACTAGAAAGAACTACACGGATAAACTCAACATCATTTTGGGATGTCCTCATCTTTTTAATCAAAACAACGGTTTCCAGAACCACTGATTTTTTGATGGTTTGGTAAAGCAAATAATCAGAACTAATTGACACATCTCTACATTTGTAGCTTTCACATACTTACTAATTACTAAGATGATCAGAACCATCTAAATAAGAATAACATTTGGGTGCAAAAGACAGTCTCCAGCACATTGCAAAGTAAAGCACTGGAGACTTCTCTAGCATCCAAGAGGACAGTAGCTTAGAAGAAAAAATAGGTTGCAATATATATATATATTATATAGGGACTTGCATAAATCTGGGGTGCCTTGATGTCTCAGGCAAGCTTATCATGGGTATCATGGCAAGAAACACTTATCTAAGCCCCACCGTTTGTTATCTATAGTAAGTCACAAGTTATTTACTGGTAAAGTTCAGGATTTGATGCACAGACTTCTTTTTCTTTCACTCTTCTAGTTCTTGCCCATCTACTATGATTTTCCTTGGTCTGGTAAATTTGTTAAACATGACTTTGCTGATATTCATCTTCATACCAAAATTTTTGCTTTCCTGTTGTAGCTCTTCAGTCCATTCTTGCAGTTATTCAGGGCTCCTGGCAAAGACTATGATATCATCTGCAAAACATAAATGGTGTAGTTGGTCTCCACTGATCTTGAAGTCCTTTATTGTTCCAATTTCTTCTAAACAAACAGAAAATAGCTTTGGAAAAATGGTGTCTCCTTGCTGGATGCATTTTCTGTGCTGATCGGAACTTTATCATTGTTGACCTGCATTGATACAGCTGTATTTTCATATATTGATTGGACGATATTGATGTAAGCTATATCTATTCCTTTGTTGATCAGGACATCAATTATTTTTGCTTTTCACTGAGTCAAAGGCCTTTTCATAGTCAATGAAGGCTATGCATGATGGAAGCTCTATAACTTGTTGTACTGTTTGGATATAGTCCATTGTACTAAAACCACTCCTGAAACCTGCTTGTTCTCTAGGTTGTGGAAAATTAACTATTGCGTCCGTTTTTTTCTTGATCATACATTTTTAAAACCTTACAGACGACTGGCAATAGGCTTATTGGTGAGTAGTTTTAGCTCTGCCCTGTCACCTTTTTTATGCAGAACAAATGACTTCTGCATTTTTCCATGTTTCAGGCACTTTACCGAGTAGTGGGCATTTTGAAAATAGTTTAGCTAGAACTTTTAATAAGAGTTGACCTCCGGCTTTCGACATTTCAATAGTGACTTTATAAGGTATAGCTGCTCTGCCATTTTTCATTGACTTTATTGCAGCTTCTACTTCTTCTACCAAAACTTCTGGCACAGCTTCAGCCTCTGGCACTGCTATTCAGTCATTGTCCTTTATCCTTATAAAGATATGAATACAATTCTTCAACTCCCTTTTAATATTTCTTGTTGAGGTTTTGCTGTTGAACCATCTACAAGCTTTAATGCAATCATTTGGCTCCTAGGTGTGGCCATCTTTTGTTTTGCTTTCTTTAGCCCTTGATTTTCTTCCAGTGTTCTTCTGATGAGATCATCATTGAACGTGCACGTTTCTTCTTTTGTGCGCTTCCTTATAGTCTTGCACATTTCTACATATTCTACCCTGTTTCTAATATTACCATTTTGCTTCATTTCTTTTGATATTAGGGGTGTTTGTCTTTTTTCACAGTAGGGGCAAGGGCATGGGCAGTGTCTATGATAGCGTCAGTATGTTTTTCATTGTGGGTTGAAGTGTCTGTGACTGGGAGGTCTTGAAGCACACTGAAGCTCAAAATTCGTATGATTTTTCAATACCTGGCTAGTGGCGATCTTCACATTTGTTGACTTGATCGTTTACCTTCTTTCTTTCTTGCAGTGAATTTTGATTTGTGCTCTCACTAGATGATGGTCACTTCCAACGTTAAAACCATTTAATACTGGGAAGTCAGTGAACATCATTTTATTATCTGCAAGTATAAAGGTAATTTTCACTTGTATTACCAATGGACTTTCCATGTCTATTTTCTCTGGGCCTTTTTCGTATTATCTATCTATCTATCTATCTATCTATCTATCTATCTATCTATATTACATACACACAGTACTGGGCAAAAGTCTTAGGCAGGTGTAAAAAAATGCTATAAAGTATGAATGCTTTCAAATATACACATATTAATAGTTTATATTTTTCAATTAACAAAATGCATAGTGAGTGAACAGAAGAAAAATCCAAATCAATCAATATTTGATGTGACCACCCTTTGTCTTCAAAATAGCATTAATTCTTCTAGGTACACTTGCACAAAGTCAGGGATTTTGTAGGCATATAGTGGGGTGTATGATTAAACAATAATACCAAACAGTTGCTAATGATCATCAATATCATATTTAGGTTGAAACACAATCCTTAACTAAAACAGAGCCAGCCAGGAGGAATAAACTGGGTAAGGAAGAGCCAAACTCAGCTAACAAATTTGAAGTTGCTAAAGACGGTTTAATGTCAAAATTCATAAACAAGGACATGACTGAGCACGGCAACAAGACACAAGGTAGATATACTGTACCAGCAAGGTCTCTCACAGGAAGAAATTTCAAAGCAGACAGGGGTTTCCTGATGTGCTGCCAAGTTCTTTTGAAGAAGCACAAAGAAACAGGCAATGCTGAGAAAACAGTGGGATCCTGGTACAGCCATCTACTGTCCGGATAAGTCTGGTAAGAAGTGGTCTTCATGGAAGACTTGAGGCCAAAAAGCCATACCTTTGATGTGGAAACAAGGCCAAGCAACTCAACTATGCACAAAAACACTGAAACTGTGGTGCAGAAAAATGGCAGCAGATGTCCTTGACTGATGAGTCAAAATTTCAAATATTTGGCTGTAGGAGAAGGCAGTTTGTAGGCCGAAGGGCTGGACAGAGGTATAAGAATGAGTGTCTGCGGCAACAGTGAAGCATGGTGGAGGTTCCTTGTAAACCTGGGGTTGCATTTCTGCAAAGGGAGTTGGGATTTGGTCAGAATGAATCATTAATGTGTGGAAATCTTTACCAAGGGATATGGTGATAGCAGATAGAACTGATATATTTGAGAGCGTAGGGGATGCACTTACAGCAGAAAGGAACATACATTATTATACTGTTAGATTAAACAGGACATTCTGGTAAATAGATTAACACCCATTTTGGAGTACTGCTCATTTTTGAAACATGCTGTGGTAAAGGTAGAACTCTAAACATATTGTTTGTTTTGTTTATGTATCAGTACATATTCCTTTTTAATACATTTCACATTGAATGACCATATATGTGTATTAGAGATCACAGCACCCTGCTCAGATTCACTCTGTAATAAATTATAGGCTATAGTTTAAGCATGAAGGATATTTATACCATAAATGCCAAAGAAATAACATTAGCAAATGTTATTTAACCATTCTAAGAATTCATACCTTATGATACATTTGCTAATGAAATTTACCCGCTAGGATGACAATGGGAAGAAAAATTACCAAGCCGGCATTTAAGGGACTTCAGAAGAATGAATGGTTTATTTGCAAACACACCTATGTGGTGAAAATGTTGGCAGTTATCAGTTACAAGTTACAACTCCTCTGTAAAGGACTGAAAGGTTGACCATGTATATGCGCTTGTTTTACCTACCACAGTATATCTATGAGTTGATGTATCACTTATAAAATGATTCAGCTGAGAAGACATACTTGTTATGACTTGGTAGCCATTTTTACCTTTAAAGTGCTAGGGGGAAGCAGACCATGTGGAACTCAAAGGGTCAACAAGATGTAGCTTCTTGTGACAAGCATCTTAGTGAAATGTCTGATAATTTCCATACAAATATATCTATGTATCTCACAAATCACCTACGGCCAATCATAAATAAATGGGGACCAGAAACTGGAACAAATATTTTAAGGTCTTGAAAATGTTTGCCAATTTGAATAACTTACATGGCAATTAAGAAATATCTCTCGGTGCCTATATTTTTATCCAATATCATGTAGTGCATATCCTTAAGTAGCAAACATGACTGTACCCTTTTTAAAGCTGAAATACATAGAAATGTGTATTTTGTAATTATGCTATTGAATTTCCGCTGCAGAATGCAACTAAATATTCACCAGAGTACTCCCATGCACCTTATCAGTGTATGGTTTGAGGCCGGGCCAAGAATAATGGGCAGCTAAATAACTGCACAAAGTACAATGGCCAACTGATTAGCTGCAGAACATGTAACTGATATGGTGTATGGTGAATAATGGGAAAGTGATTGGCCACACAGTGTGAAAAGGTTTATCTGCACAGTACTGCATCTGTAACAAGCACAATGCTGGTGACTAGTAGCTGTCACGTTGTTGATTCCACGCTGTTAATTCCAGGCCTATCCAGATCTTAGAAATAATTCAAATTCATTGTGGAGTAGAATAGGTGATGAGTTCCAATGAGAAGACAGCTATAAAAAGCATGCCACGCAGCTCTTTACCACCAGGCACCAATACATTCAAAGACTGATTAAACTCCGGCACATCCCTTCAGTAGACAGATGTCAATTTATGTTATTTGATATTAGTTCTCCCCAAAAAGAACTTGCATAAGGAAATGTGTCTGTTTGCTGGCTCTGTCTGAAGAACCTGCACTTTGTCTGAAGAACCTGAATGGTAGACATGTTTCCAATGCATTGCAAACCAATGTGTTGGAGACCTCTCTAGCGTTCAAGGTTTTAAAAGCCCAGTTTAAATCAATGGAAGCTTTAAGTCGTTCCCTAAGGAGCAAGCAGTTGATTTGTCACAGAATTTCATGTCTTTACTTATTTTAAAGCTTGGTGCTCCTATTTAAAAGCCAGGTGCTTAAAAGAGTACTGGATTAATAGACTTAAAATGTTATAATCATTTTGTATCATATACAGATCCTAACAATAATAAAGCAGTCTTGATGTTAAAGGGATAGTAATGGTTAGTTTTATCAAAGCTTAATAGTGTACATATTAAAAATATAAATGCAATGACCTACCTCCCATCTCTCAAACATGTATAGTTTGAGAGATTTTAGCTGCTAAATTTCCCCCTCCCACCCCTTTCACGCACATCAGCGATCTAGCTGACAGAAGGAGATTCTGGTCATTTGACAGGCCAGTAGCTCTTCAGCAGAGCCGAAATAGCGATATCTAAAAATAAATACTCCTCTGGAATGGTCTACAAAGTGTGCTTGCAAACCAGGCGCACTTTGTAGACCATTCCAATAAAGTATTCCTTTCTACAAAGCATTATTTTGGCTCTGCTGAAGAGCCACCGGCCGGTCCTGGGACAAGGATCTCCTTCTGTCAGCTAGAGCACTGATGTGCGTGAAATCTCAAACTACATGTTTGAGAGATGGGAGGTAGGTCATTGCATTTATAGTTTTAATATGTACACTATTAAGCTTTGATAAAACTAACCATTACTATCCGTTTAACATCTTTATAGCCTGCTGAACAGCTAGTTCTGAATATATTTGTATATATGTATATTTTCTTGGTGTGTGC
This sequence comes from Rhinophrynus dorsalis, assembly GCA_037306005.1. Lineage (NCBI taxonomy): Eukaryota > Metazoa > Chordata > Amphibia > Anura > Rhinophrynidae > Rhinophrynus > Rhinophrynus dorsalis. The sequence goes on from CM074719.1 coordinate 317,831,669, forward strand.
TGTAATAGGTGTTCATCTTCATTGCAATCTCAAAAAAATAGTTTGTTCTGCAGTAACTTATTTTCATAAAAATTGTTTAACCCTTTGAGTTCCAGAGGGGTACAAAATCCATTGCTTTGCAATGCATTGTGTATCCCTCTAGTACTCAAAAGTTTAATCCCTATTTAATTACTGGGCACCTACCTAGTATTCTAGGGGTTAAAATACATAATAAATTACAGAAATGTATGTAACCCTGATCCAGCAGGAGGAATAGCGGTTCTGTACAGCAGTTTAATGATTGTTCTAATTAGTCACATTACTGTTATTTACTATTCACTCTCTCTCAGGAAAACAAATTTGCATAGCCGCGTAAAGGAGTGAATCTCATGCACCATATTGTGTGTCCCAATCTTGGTACTATAATAAAGATCATACAATGACATTGTTTATAAATGCACATCATACAGAGCACAGCCTGGCTCGAGGAGGTAAGAAGAAGATGCCCATAACAAATGTAAGGAATTCTAACCCTTTAAAAGGATAGTAATACTTAATTATTACTAATCCGTATATTAAAGTAATATTAAAAATAAATGTATTGCCACCAGTGTCATCTCTCAAACCTTTATGGTTTGAGAGATGATCGCTCCTAAAGTTGCCCTCTCCCTCCCCCTTTCCTGAAGTCAGCGTTCTAGCTGACTGAAGGGAAATCTGGTCTTGCGATCATCAGGCGGCTCTGCAGCAGAGCTGTGATCGCGTTAATAAAAAAAAAAAAATATTTCACTAAAACGATCTTCTACGTGTGCTTGCAAACCAAGCACACATAGAAGATTGTTTTAGTGAAATATTTATTTTTTATTAATGAGATCTTGGCTGTGCTGCAGAGCCGCCTGATGGTCATACAACGCTTCCCTGCAGTTAGCTAGAACGCTGACTACGGGGCAGGTGGAGGGAGAGGGGAACTTTAAGAGCGATTATCTCTCAAACCATAAAGGTTTGAGAGATGACACTGGGAGCAATACATTTATTTTTAATATTACTTTAATATAGGGATTAGTAATAATTAAGTGTTACTATCCCTTTAAGGGTTAACACCTTCACCACTTGTAAGTCACCAGTGAATGACACATCCTGGTCTTTATAAAGTGGAAAACTTTACGTGAGGACAAATATGAAAGTAATCTTTTGAAGGTAGGACTAGGAGATGGAGCCTGATAACAGAAGGCGCCACAATGCTTGCATCGCTTAGCAACAAGCAATCAACAGTGAGATAGGAATCAACAACTGAAATGCAAGGTGCATAGCCAGGGAATAACTACCTGGTTTAACACAGCTAAAAAATATTTATGACACTTTTTTATCTGCTTACAGAAAAAAATTCCACAATCATTTAATGCCACATACCTGCTAAATTTTCCAGTTTACATGAGGACAAATGAGATGCTCAAACAGGTAACAACTATTTGGTTGCGAACAACATAGGGAAAATTTACTTCCTATGGTTATACCTGGCAACTCTCAGCGTTTGACCAGGAGACTCAAGGTTTTTATCCAAATCTCAAGATCTCAGGGTGAAGTGTCACATTCTCAGTTTGAGCAAGCCCTGTGCCACCCATTACATGATTTGTGCAAATTAACTGAATCTTTAGTCTCTACATTGGTGCCATCTGTAGCAGAAAGGTAGATTAAGAAGTCATTTCCATACTGCATGTGTTCAAGCAGTGATAACATCAACCCTTTAAGAACCAGCGGGATGCAATACATTGCTCACCCATCAGTGGTCTTTAAAGGGTTGTTATAGCATGTTGTAGGTTAATTGAGGGCAGAGTGGAGCACCTCACGGTTATACCAAGTGGGGATATACCACATAAAATCTACTGTATGTTATGGAGAGTGTTAACAGTTAATATTTATGATCTCAGGGTCAGCTCAAGTGTGTGTTGGGGGGTGGGGGGTGCTGTAAACATTATGTGAGTCTGAAATTGACTGCTCCAAGACCGGACTGGTCAGTTTCAGTCTCTTGTTCAGCGAGTCGGTAGACATGATCAGTCACTCACTGAATGACGTCTATGAGGTCCTTAAGGATCTATCACCCCTATACAAGTTTCTCTTAAATGTTAGGTTATATAGTGATTATGATGAATACTGTATTACTTTCTTGTTTTAAAACTCTATTTGGCTGAAATTTAATTATTAAATACTGCCCTGCTCCCTACTTGCAGACAGACTTAGATTACCTGCTCTGTACCGTAGTCACTCTGCCTCTGCTCCCCTCCCTCTATCCAGCCTCCTCCAATGACAGAGGCTTTCTGCCTCTGGCCAATGAGAGCGCTTCATCTTACATGCAGAAAGCCTCTGTCATTGGAGAGGCTGGATCAAGGGAGGGAGCAGAGGAAGAGTCACAGATTGTGGTACAGAGCTGGTAACCGCAGTCTTTCCGGAAGTAGCGTGTAGGGCAGTACTTATTCCTTGAATTTCGGCCAAGTAGCTATTTAATACAAGAAAGTAATACAGAATTCATCATAATCGCTATATAACTTAACATTCAAGATAAATTGTATAGGGGTGATAGATCCCCTTTAAGGTCCAATGGGCTGTATGCAATAAGCTGACCAGGTGCAATTCTTGAACAAACCAACTGCCCCAATATGGTGGTGTGGGGGGGGTGAAAATATCAATAATTTAAATAGAGCAAAGGTTCTCAAGCTTTTTTCACTCGAGACACCCCCTAACATACAGTCTGGAATTTTTAGGGCACCTCTAACATTTTAAAGATATTTGTCAAAGGAGTAATCAAGGGGACAAAAACATAAATATACAGTTATTCTTAGGTCTTACAATCAGAAGGACAAATACAAGGATATTGAGCATAACAATGTCCTTAAATATACATTTACATCTCAATACTCATATTTTTGTCAAAAGTCTTCATGGAAAAAAGTGGCACCCTATACTGGGGTTCCTGGCACTTTGCACATTCGTTGAGACCAGCTGAAATAGGGATTTTAACAATTTGAATGCTACACAAGTCTCTCCAGTGCACTGGACACCTCTAGCATTCAAGGGTTAACAGCCCCATTTAAATCCATAGGAATTTTGGTAATGTTTATTTGACCCCTATTATGCAGTTGGTATGTTCTAGAAATGCACCTGTTTAGGTTCTTGAATCCGGCCCCATGTTCCTAATGACAGGACATCATCCACACTAAGATATCCCAGCCCTGCTGACTTTCAGGAGGAATGAATTGAGAAGGCAAGACAACGCACAGCCACAAGTGTCTCTCCTGCAGCATCTTTAAAGGACTCAAGTGTAAACACATTCAAAAGAGGATGGCACCTTAGGATGACACATGGGGACTTTTAAAAGCCCTTCTACTCCCATATGTTACTATAATGGACATTATACCCTGCAGGCAACAAAACATCAGTACTGCAACTGTTATAGAGTACAGCTACTGACGAGATGTGATTCACCTGCTAACAGTTACAGGCAAAGTAGTGGTGGTCCCACATCAGTTGAACAAATGGACAGATGATTTGCCAGGGGTAACTGCAGTTGAACTTTTGGCATGGGAAGCGAATATATAGGGCCACTCTGCTACGCACTTGACTTTCAACTACACATGCTTTAGGTTGCTTAACCCTTTGAGTGCCAGAGGGATGGCCAAATCATTGCTTTGCAATGTGTTGGACACCCCTCTTGTACTCAAAGGGTTAAAGTAAAACTAACACCTACTAATAATAACCCCCCACTAACCTTGACATGACCAGAAAATCCTAATGGCCCCTATGAATTTTGCATTTGTTCCTTTGCTCAAGAGATAACATCTTCAGTCAGTGCTAGATGTCATGTTCATTGAGGTGGACATGACAGCTGTTAGCAGGAAAACAGGACCTCAGACTCTGCTCACTGCACGATAGTTGTAACCCTTTAAGGATTGGCTGGGTTGGAATCTCCTGCACTCTGCCTGCTTCAGTCTGAAGAAACTCCCACCAAATGTCATGTCCATAGTTTGGAACTCTCCAGATTTGCCCCAGAGACTCTGTTTTTTGCAGCGCATTACTGAGTCTCTGGCTTCTGGGACAGAGGCTGATTTCCCGGATGTGGGGAGTTTTTAAAGTGGAACATAAAATAAAAAAATTGACCATGAGTTTTAATCATTAAAAGAAGATTAGCGCTGTTTTGTTTTTTTTTGTTTTTTTTAACTCACCTACTAGTACTAGTAGCTGTATTTCTGTGGGCTAATGTTACAGCAAACTCTGTTTACCATGCTACTGAGCAACGTAAGTAGCATGGTAAATGGGGTTTGCTGTAACGCTAGCCCACAGAAATACAGCTACGGAGGGGAGTATGAATGTGCTCCCTGGGGCAGCTGGGAAGTCCTGAGGCATCATGCGGGACATGGAGGGTGCCGCAGAACGCGGAAGTGCCTGATTTGAAGGCTAAATATCTCCACTAGTAGGTGAGTTAAAAAAACAAACCAGGCACTAATCTTCTTTTAAAGATTAAAACCCATGGTCAGTTTTTTATTTTAGGTGAATGTTCCCTTTAATGAAACTCTGCCCACTTCTGCTTCTTCTCAGTCTGTTCCTCCCACTCCCCACCCTTTTCTCCTCCTTCCCCAGCCTATTCCTCCTGCTTTGGTCAAGTATATTAAGCTCCCTCACTCGCAACAACACTCAGAGCCCTTTTTGATGCGAATCGTGACATTTTTCTCCCCCCTGCGACACCACAGGACCTCCCTCCAGGCAGGGCCGGTGCAAGGATCTTTGTCTACACAGGCGAAGATGCATTTTGATGCCCCCGCCGCCAATCCCCCCACCCCCCAGGGTTGCCACCTTTTCTCAAAAAAAAATACCGTCCACAGTTGTGGGTCGGTGAGGGCGGAGCCACAAACAGGAGGAGCCGCAAAAGGGGTAAAACCACTCAACACTGCAAGTTGATAAAGCCGGGGCTGCACTATGACCCCTGTGTGTCAACAGGTGGGGAACAGGACAGGTTTTGAAAAGACACCTTTGGGAGTCCTCCATTGGTCCTGTGGAAAGAGACTGAACTGCAAGACTGAAGTCTTACAGCTCAGTCTCTGTCCTGTGCTATGCTGTGCCCCACAGATCCTCTGTTTCAACCTTTAAAGCCTAGTACAGGGGGGGGTATATGGGGGTTGTAAATACAACCCGTGAAGTATATGGTGCTCAGCCACAGATACTATAAACAACCTACTGCACACGTACAAATATGACCACAGTATATTATCCCTACTATGTAAAACATGACATTATATGCACAGTACAATACAAAAATCATTACTGCACCTTACTGCACACATCAACATAAGCAAAGTACATACAAAGTACTACACACATATATGCTGAGAAAACTGGAGTATTGCTGGGCAAGCCAACTGCATCATAGGAGGCTAATAAATATTCTCATAAATATTCCCATAGAACTAAAAGCTACAGTGGTCTCCAACACATTGTTACCTAATGTGCTGGAGGAGATCTTGCCAGCGTTCCAGGATTTTAAAAGAGCCACTTAAATCTTTGGGAAGTTTGAGAATTTTTATTAGTACCCGATTGTGCATTTGGTTTGTCTAGTTCTCTTAGTATACCAGCCTCACTAACGGTATGTACATACGCATATTCACACAATTAAAGTACTTAACCCTTGCATACCCCTCTGGCATTCAAAGGGTTAAGTGGCCGCTCCCTTACTGCTCCACGCGATGCAGTCTTGTGTCGCCTCACTCACGCGATGAAATCATGCGCAGTAGAGAGTGCCCGAACGCAGGCAGTCTCTACTGAGCATGACTGCATCGTGACAAACATCCTAGCGAATTATTATATAGGAGATTATATTATATATATATATATATCTATATATATATCTATATATATATATATATATACACACACACACACACACACAACTAGAAAACAAAGTCAGAGCAAATACAATACATACAAAGTATTTATATACACACATACAACTACATAGTCACAGTACATACATATTACTACACACACACTAACATTATACACACCACTCCACACATTCACATAAAGTACTAACATACAGCTACACAGTGACAGTACATACACATTACTACAAACAAAATGACAAAACATAATGGCATACAATCTGCCACATAAGCACATATACACATGACAGGGCATAAACACAACCACAGTACACATTGTAAGTGTGTGTGTGTGTGCATATATATATATATATATATATATATATATATATATATATATATATATATATATATATATATATAATGCACACATGTCTATGCACCAATGAATATAAACATATGTTATGTGACATGTATGTACATATTGTGTCAGGGCTAGGTAACGTGGATAACTCCAGCTGCTGCCAGACTACTCAGTCATGATTCTCCGGGTAAAGTGATGGAAAACTCATAGCACTACCCTGTGAGCAGGTACCTTGTTAGAGAACAGGACCTGTGCCCCAGCCCTCCACCTGGACAGTATGAACTCATTAACATCATCTAGCTGGTGGTCGGTGGCGGTGCATGCGTGCGTGCTTCTGGCGCTGGCCATATATGCTGGCTCATCATGTCTAAGTCAGTGAGTGGATTCTGTCTCCTGCTGCCTGCCTCAAATGAGACCAGCACAAAGCCATCAGCCCAGAAGAATGCTGTGAGGGACGGAGGGAGCACTTGGTAGCGCCGCCGCTTAAATCAGCTTTGTGGCAAATATAAAATAAAAAAAATAAGTGGAAAAAAAATCCCCACCGTTTTGGCGCCCCTCCGCTGCGGCGCCCTAAGGCGGCTGCTTAAGCCGCCTTATGCTAGCACCGGCCCTGCCTCCAGGAAGTCCAAAAGTCAAAGTTTCCAGGTGTGGTCACGTCCACCTCATCCAGACCTCATTACAACTATACTCTCGTGAACAAAGGAACAAGGGCAAACATTGAAAGGACCATTAAGATTTTTTTGGTCATAGTAAGATGACTGGGGTGGTTATTATTAGGAGGTGTTACTTTTCCTTTAACACTGAAAAATCTAACCCTGAGAGTGCCAGATGGATGTGTAACGTTGTGCTCTGCAATGTGTTGCATACTCTTCTAGCACTCAATGAGAAAGGTGTAACGTACTGTTTCACCCTTTCAAAATGGCACAAGAACATTAACTATTTGAGTGCCAGAGCAAAGCATTGTGGAGCAAAGATTTGTCAGTCCTCCAGTACTCAAAGGGTTAAAGAGAAACTGCCACCTTGTAACCTTGAAAATGAGCGTACGTGAGAACCCGTGTGACTTTTGTGGTGGGAGTTTTATGTGTAGTGTTTTGTGTGTATCATTTTATGTGTAGTGTTTTGCATATATTGTTTGTGTATAGCTTTTGCATATTGTGTTTAGCATATATCATTTTACTTATTGCATATAACAATCTGCGTATAGTATACTGGGTATAGAGTTTTGTTTATTGCATATAACGTTTTGCTTATTGCTATAGCGTTTTGTATATAGCATTCTGTGTATAGCGTATAACGTTTTACTTATTGTGTACAGTGTTGTGCGTATAGTTATTGCGTAAAGAGTTTTGCATATTGTGCCTTCATTACGGCATATAGATTTTGCATTGTGTTTGTTTTGTGGGTGTGTACTGCGCAGAGAATGGATAGGATGGGATGGGGAGTCGAAACGGTGAATGGCTAGGAGGCCAAAAGCTAAGAGAAGATTGTGAATGGGAGGGGAGGCATGTACACAGGAGGAGGGGAGTGGAGGTGACAAGGCGAAGGGAAGGCAAAAATGTGAAGCAGGGGGAACACAGTAGAAAGCTGCAATGTATGGAGTGAGAGCATAAAGGGAGGGACAACACATAGAGAAGAAGGTTGTGAATGGGAAGGAGGGTATGTACACAGGAGTTTGTGAATGGGAGACAGAGGTGAAACTCCTTTTGACAAGAGTAACCAGGGGGGCCACTGACTACCTACCTACCCCAGTCAAAATCACACACCTTTGTATGTTGGAAAGAGGCCTTACTTCCACCCCGTGGTGTGACTGCCTATCTTTTATAGTATAGATCAGATGAGTTCTCCTTCCACTCTGAACACGTATGACTGTTCTGAAAACAATGAGGCATATTTATAAAGACAAAAGTGGAGCAAATCAGCAGTAAACCAACTATACTACAGGGAACAGAAATGATCTAAAAATGTCCTTTCTCCTCCTTCCCACCCTGTACCATCCCCTTCCCACGCTGTTCCACACACTTACCACCAACTTCTCCTCCTACCACCCTGTTCTGCCCACATTCCACTCACTTCCCTCCGACTTTATGTCATAAGGACAGTAATCCCCACCCAACCAATTAACCCCTTAAGGACCCTTGACGGTCCTGGTACATCATGGCTGGATTTGCTTTAAGGACCGATGATGTACCAGGACCGTCATGGAATTCCGGGCTCCCTGCACGGCTGCACGCCATTCGGGGAGTCTGGAATCGGATTCTAAAAAAAAAAGCAGCTCTGTGGTCCTTAAGTGACTACTGTGTGAGTGCTCGGCCGGTCCTTAAGGGGTTAAGCCTCACTTCCTTTATGACACAAACTGCATCATTTACATCCCCCTGGTCTGCAGCACATGAACCCTCTCCAGGGGCACAAGGGGAAGTTCCCAGGTATGCCCATCATTTCTCCAGTTTTCACCAGTGCATATGCTTCTATGAGTGAAATCCCACTCATTAGCTCATCATTACCAGAAGACACAGGTTTTAGACATGGGCCGTTGCCTCCAATACACATAACACATCTCTATTAGGAAGACATTGTTTTAACTCTCTTTAAAACAACCTTTACAAATCCGTTTCTATGTTTGTTACAGCTTCTTTTTACAGTTTAAACCTCAATCCACTCAGCAGCCTCTCGGGGGATTTTCAAATCGCTGCAGATTAAAATCCTCTTCGACTCTTGACTGTTTGACTAATGCTTTGTGTTTAATGATTCTACTTGTGAGAGATTTCACTTGACAAAATCCTGCTGTGTCTGGTTCCCTAGTTTGCAATGCAGCTGTACTACAATGATATAAAACACTGTTATTCATATTTGTCTTTAAATTCTGTATTACCGCTCTGTGTGAAAGCGGATACATGGCAGAATAGGAAGATTTATATACTGCAGCCCCAACTGAAGGAATGGGTTACTCTGCAGCACCTGCTAGTGTACTCAGAACTCTAAGGGCAACGCTTTTGAACACAACTGGATCTTATCTGGGGTGAACTAACTGCACCACATCAAACCAATACAAATTCTCAAAATTCTCATTAATAAAATGGGGGTTTTAACCCCTTGAATGCTTGAGGTATCCAACTGATTTTTTATTTAACTGGTGCAGATGATTTGCCACAGGATAATTCCAGCTTTCTTAGCCAATAAATACATCGGCCCATATTTATAAAAGCAAACTGGAGTAATTCTGGAGTAACCCTACTGCACCATAGAGGACAAATACAAATCCGTAAATTCCCAAGCACTTGAATACATCTTTTTAACTGCCTGAATGCCAAAGAGGTTGATGCATTGCTTCACAATGCATCCAAGACCTCTCTAGCAGTTATGGGGTTAACAGCCCAATTTAATTTAACAAAAATATTAATTTGTCCCCTACGGTGCAGTTGGCTGACTCCACAATAACTCCACTTTGTTTTTATAAATATGGGTCATTGTTATTTAGAACACTAACCATATCTCTTACTTTTTTAACCCCTTAACGACCGGCCAATCGGCGCAGCAACACAACTTAAGGACCACGGAGCATTTTTTTTTTCTTTTTCCAGTTCCGGACTCCCTGAACGGCGTGCAGCCGCGGGGGGAGCCCGGAACTCTATTACGGTCATAGTATGTCATGGGTCGTTCAGTCAGTTCAACCCATGATGTACTATGACCGTCAAGGGTCGTTAAGGGGTTAAAGAAGAGGTGTTGTAACTTAGCACAAAAAGAGTATCCAAAGCACATCTTTCTGGATCTTAAAGGGTTACACTGAGGTTTCTCTTAAAGGGGTACAAATACTCAACCTTTTCAGTGGCAAAGGGGTATACATTCAAAGGGTTAAACCATATAAAAACGTATTTTGTTACTATTGGTTACTGCTTTAAAAAACTGCTACTTAAACATATTAAAAAAAAAGGTAGCAGTCTAACTAAAATTTCCCCTCAGCCAATGAATACTGGAAAAATTCTTCTTATTGTATTCAAATGGCAGAACTTTTGAAACTTAATTACTTACTCTGTGTCATATGTCAAACAATATTGATTCTCAGGTGAGAACAGATAATGGGGGAATTTATTTATTTTTTTTTTTTGTTTCAAAAAATTTTTATTGAGAGATTCAAGCAAAATACAATGTTACAACAGATAAGGCAAAGTTACATACCAAGAAAAGTAATCATCGTTGAAATACAATTACAAAGTACAGGTTGACAATTTAGGGTAACAACATGACTGACAGTTGATTACGATTGACGGGTCCAGACCCACTTACAGGTAGAAACCGCAACCACAAGTGGTACACGGATTCATGGCTGAAATAATTATGTCCAAGAGATCAGATATTAACCATAAGGGCTGAGTTGAACTGGGTATCTATACGCGAGCCGGACCCGACCTCGAACACACACACACAACTCTGAGTAGTAAGAAGGACAATAACAGGGGAAATGGAATTTAAGGGGAGACTGAAAGAAAGGGGAGTGAAAAATTAAGAAAAAAATGAGAAAGGAAAGGAGAGAAAGAAAGAGAAAGAGGGAGAGAAAGAGAGAAGGGAAGAGGGTAAGAAGGAGAAGGGAAAGAGAAAAAGAGGGAAAAGGACTTCCAATGAGGCCCGCCATTCGACCCCAGCCCACAACGCCCACCACCACCAAGATGCTGCGCCCCCGCCCCCCAATGTAGCTAATTGTGTAAAGTAACCCCAGCCTCAATCACCAACACTTAAGTCTGGCAATGTACCGTCACTCCCCACACCAGTGGCCGCACCATCCCATCTCTCCCAGTGAGTCCACTTCTCCCTAAATGGCCTCAAGCGGTTCATACGAACTGCATGTAATTTCTCCATGTCCCTATATTTATTCACCCGCGTGACCCAAGAGGACTTATGCGAAAGACATGTGGACTTCCAGCATGCAGAAATCTCCATTCTGGCAGCAGAGAGAAGAAAGTGAATTAGAGGAAAGGAGGAAGGAGGAATCTGAGGATGATATGAAAACAAGCAGAGAAGAGGATCCGCTGGGACCACAAACCCACATATCTCCTCCACAAACCAAAGAATTCCCGACCAGTACTCCTGGACCACTGGACAAGTCCACCACATGTGTACCAGTGAGCCCACCACGTTCGCACACCTCCAACAATCACTCCTCTGACCACCCTGAAATTTAGCCAGTCTGTCTGGTGTAAGGTACCAGCGTGATATAATTTTATAACAGTTTTCCTGAGATGGAACATCCGCTGGCAAGCCCCTATGAAGCGCAAATATCTTTAACCAAGTCTCTTCTCCTTTTAAGCCAACATCGCCCAGGTCAGCCTCCCAAGCCAGCACAAAACTGGGTAGTGATCTATCCCCAGCATTCAGTACCTTACACCACTTAGAAAGAGTCTTCAATCTAAACCCCTTTGAGAAGATCAACTCCTCCACTTCCGTTAACGAGCGGAGTATCTGATCTCCCCGCAAAATAGTCGATACATAATGTCGAATTTGTAAGTATCTCCAGTACTCCTTTGTAGGGATCTGGTGGGAGTGACGGAGAGTCTCAAAAGATAGGGTCGCGGGCCTCTCCCCCCCCAGGCTCTCAGGGAGTGGAGACCTGTCTCCTCCCAAATCCTAAATGCTACCCGTTCCATGCCAGGTACAAACTCTGGGTTCCCAATGAAGCTCAGGTGGGGGGAAGGGTATGGCGACCATCCCCCCCGCCTCCCCAAGCGCCGCCACAATGTCAATAGATATCCTAAGATAGGAGAGCTCCGGAGGTCCCCCGGAATAAACCTATCCTTAACAAAAAGAAGCTGAGGTGGGGAAACCTTCGAATGTGGGGCTATTTCAATGAGGACCCAATCATGCTGAATAGAAGAATTACACAGATCAGCTAAGGTGGCCAAAACAGCGGCATGATGGTATCGGAGCAAGTCAGGGAACCCGAGCCCCCCTCTATTCCTAGTTTTTTTCATAGTCATAAGACTGCATCTGGAACGAGAAGAGCCCCAAACAAACCTCATCATCATGGACTGGATCCTGAGCAAAAAGGATTTTGGGACCCTAATCGGTAGAGTCTGGAGAAGGTATAAAACCCTAGGGACCAATATCATCTTAAGAAGGTTGACACGACCAAACCATGACAATCGAAGCCCCTGCCAAGATGCTAAGTCTGTTTTGAGTTTGGCTTCTAAAGGCGAAAAATTCAGTTGAAAAAGATTCTGAACTCGAGGGGATATGCGAACCCCAAGGTAAGTCATAGAGCCCTTAGCCCAAACAAAGGGCAAAGTGCTCCTCATTCTGGCCACGGACGCCGAGTCAATGGACAGGTTTAGTAATTCCGATTTAGAATAATTTACCTTGGATCCCGAGAGGTCCTCATACTCCTCCAATAGCCTCAATAACGGGGGAATTGAGGTTTCAGGGTATGACAAAGACAACAAAATATCGTCTGCGAAACCCGATACTCTATATTCATAATCTCCCACTTTAATTCCCTGTATGCCCATATGGGAGCGAATAGCACACAAAAGTGGTTCCAGGGTAAGAACGTACAGCAGTGGAGAGAGCGGCATCCCTGTCTCGTGCCATTCGATATTCACAACGGCGATGATAACATGCCATTAACCCTAACTCGGGCTGATGGTAAGGAATATAAAGCTGCAACTTTAGATCTGAACAGGGCTCCCAGACCCACCATCTCCAAGACTTCAAATAAGTAGTCCCAGCTGACTCTATCAAATGCCTTTTCTGAGTCAATTGCGAGAAGCGCGGCTGGGATATTCAGATGAGGTATTTTGTGTACCAGTGCTACCACCTTAGCAATGTTGTCCCTGGCCAGACGGCCCTGCACAAAACCAGCTTGGTCTCGATGTATCACCCCGGGAAAAAGGGGCTTGAGTCTCTGCGCCAACAACTTAGCGAAAATTTTAACGTCCACATTCAGCAAGGATATCGGGGCGATAATTGGAGCAGATACTGGGATCTTTATCACCATTTGGAAGGACAACAATTTGTGCCTCCAAGGATTGGGGCACAAAACCAGTATCACAAGAGATAGCATTAAAGGTGTCCACCATCACTGGTAACAAATCATCTGCGCATACCTTATAATAAGAGATGGGGAGTCCATCTGGACCTGGACTCTTGCCCGAAGGGAGTCCGCGCATGACCTTTCTAACCTCCTCCTGGGTGAAGTCCGCCTCCAGCGGCAAAATATCCTGCTGGGAAAGCCGCCGTCGGAGATGCCTCTCCAAGAAGGACCTAATTCGAAGTCGCCTAGCTTCCACCTCTACAGGAGAAGCATTGTCTCTGAGATTATACAGTGAGGTATAAAACTGCCGGAAGGCATCAGCAATCTCATCATATTTAAGCAGTAAGGACCCTGAGGAATTTCGAATCCCTGCCACATGAACCTGTGCCCTCTTAATCTTAACAATCTTAGCCAGTAACTTCCCTGACTTATTCCCCTGTAGATAAGGATTGTACTTGAGCCACATAAACGATTTGAGACATGCCTGTCTCTGATGCAACGCTATGTCAGAGCGCAGCGCACGAACCTTATCTCCCAAAGTCGGGTCCAGGGAACTCTTGTGCGATGTTTCCAATACCCTAAGGGAAGATAACATGTCGTTTAACTTTCTCAGTCGTACTTTCTTCCTATAAGACCCAATGTGAATGAATTCCCCCCGTATAGTTGCCTTATGTGCCTCCCATCTGACAGGATCCGAAGTGTCACCGGGTTTATTATTTGAAAAGTAGTCCCTCAGGCTGTTCTTAATATGTGCCACTACCTCCGCATCTTCTAACAATAGTTCGTTTAATCGCCAAGAGGGAAACCCCCCTCCACCCCCCAAATCAATAAAGTCCACATACACAGGGGCATGGTCGGACCACGTTATGTTGCCAATTTTAGAGTTACATACATGCGAAAAGGAGTACTGGTCGATGATTAGCAAATCAATTCTTGAGTATTTGCCGTGGTGATGCGAGAAGAATGTGTAGTCCTTTTCCATCGGATGCTCCAGCCGCCAAACATCCAATAGATTATTAGAGGAAAGTAGAGAGGAGAATTTACGAATAGACTTAGTGGAGTAGGAGGAGGATGCAGGCATGCAGTCCAGCACAGGATTGAGAGGAAAGTTAAAGTCTCCCCCTATCAACAACAACCCCTCTTGAAATGAGTCCAATTTATCCAAAAGCAAACGTAAAAATGTAATCTGCCCCGTATTTGGAAAATATGCATTAACCAGGGTCACTAGTGTGGTGTGTATTCTCCCCTTGACTAGAAGGAAACGTCCCCCCGGATCCGCATAGCTAGATACAAATTCCCAAGGGACAGATCGAGACACCAGGGTGGCTACCCCCTTACATTTGGACCCTGCATTAGCATACCACTGGTGCGGGAAGTGAGAATGACTAAGCCGCGGGTGTCTAGGTCCAGTGAAGTGAGTCTCTTGGAGCATCAGTACCCCAACACGTTCTCTTATGACCTCCCGGAGCAACATACTTCTTTTTTCTGGTACATTAAGTCCCCTAACATTATAGGAGCAGAAACGCACAGCACCCCGGTCATGCATGAGCAAACGTCACAACCAGGGCCAAAACGCGCCCCCACAAGGAGCCCCAAGAAAAAGGCAAGGATGAAAAGAGTAGAAGAAGAAGGATATGTGGGGAAGGGTAACACATAAGGATGCAGAAACAGACAAAAATAACACTCAACAAAGGAGACATCATCAGGGACAGCAGGGGAGGACCCCGATGCCCCGGATGCCCTCCATCCACATTGGATTCTCCATCTGCGGGGAACAAGGGGAAGGAGGGAACAAACATTGCTCCCTCTAAAACTAGAAAACATATGGCAAGGCCATTGTGACCATGCCAAGGAGTACACGTATATAAGCAATATCAACAGGAAGGGACCCGAGCGGCACCCAGCAAGGCAAATAACCCTACCGTGCACCCCACGCGCCCCCCCCCTGCACCGTGATAGAAAAACACACCTATGGCAACTGACAGGATTGAGCAACAGTGCAACATTATATAAAAACAAACATTTTATAACTTAACTGTATATATCCCATACTAAACTCGGGGCACCAGGGAAGCGTATCGCCCCTCCCGGCATCCCATAACTCTCCAAGCCCCTCCAACCCCCCCACCCAACAATGCAGCCACAACAATAAACACTTAGTAATGAACTTAAAACCAAGGCCCAAAGAGCAAAATTTGAAGCCCATAAGGCCCAAGACCATTGGCAAGGAAGTCTCCCCTACCCCACGGCCCACGCCAGGCAGCCCCCATCTAGGAGTCAATAATATTATAGCGGACTGAAAATAGCTTATAATTGGTCCCTCCAGGATTCGACTCCAGAGGGACAGGCCCAAAACTTCCGCATAAAGGGCAGCTATAGCATGCCCTCCTGCGAACCAAGCCAGTAGCCTAACCAATCCCCCGACGGGGGCCAGCCAGAGCAGAGTAGGCCGAAGGGAAGGGAGGCCCCACATCCCCCCCGTTTCTATAAATCCCCAGGCATTCTCTCCTAAACCCCCCACCCCCTGGGAAACCAACCCTCCATCTGCCACCCAAATCCTTGCAGGACCACCACTTAACTAGCCCCAGAGTAAGGATAACTTCAAGGCCCCACAAACAAAGAGTAGCCAGTGGGGCCGAAGAAGTAGCCAATGGGGGTATCAAATATATGACCACCACCCAAGCCAACGGTCTACAGTCTAGTACTCGGCCAATCAGTCCTCAGAGTATGGCCACTCACACAACTGTTACTCATGGGCCAAGAAGAGCCGCAAGGGCTGCATAAATTAGTCCAAAATTATACTTATCATTCCGAAGAAATGAAGCCGCAATATAGATCTCGGGTCTCGCCACATGGACCCGAGAATACCGCCATCAGTCATTCTCGAGTCTTCTTAGATGCCGGTTCGGATCTCTCAGGCCTTCTGCTTCTGTGATCTCGAATTGGAACGTCCCCTGTCCGGGAGGCTTTTTGCCTGTCCTTCTCCTCCGCACTCCTTTCTGGGACAGGTGGGATCTGCAAAGCCATGCAGAAGGTTTCCGCCTCGTCCATGGATCTTATGTATGCAGTGGTATCGTTGTGGTGGGCCTGGAGGTTAAAAGGGAACCCCCAACGATACTTGATAGATAAAGAAGAAAGGTGCTCCGTGAGGGGCCTAAGAGACCTTCTCTGCTGCAAAGTATACGGAGACAAGTCCTGGTAAATCTGAAATTCTATCCCCTCAAAGAACAGAGCGGGTTGTGTTCTGCTGTTTTTCATCACCAGCTCCTTGTCTTTATAATTATGCAGTCGGCATATAATGTCTCTCGGGCGATCACTCGGGCCCCCGCGTGGTCTGAGGGCCCTGTGCACTCTATCCACCTTCACAGTTTGATTATCTGAGATGTTCAGTAATGGACGAAGAATGTCCTGCAGTATAGAGTCCAGAGATCTATTGGGGATATCCTCCGGGATATTTTTAATGCGTAGATTGTTACGTCGCCCCCGGTTATCAATGTCGTCCAATCTATACATAAGGTGGTCAATAGTATCCTGCTGCTCCGCGATCTTGGCTTCCAGAGAGTGGAGCCGATCATCCGTTTCCACTTTATCCTCTTCAATATCTCCAACACGGGTGCCAAGCTGCGACACCTCGGCCCGGATTTCCTGCAGATCCCTCCGGAATGAGGCTTTCATGTCGCTAAACATGGCGATTAGATCAGCCTTGGTAGGCAGGACAGACATATTTACACCACCATCCATCTCAGTCATGGTGCTCCTATGAAGGCAGTTAGCTTTCAAGGTAGTAACCGGTTCCGGGCCTCCCTCCTCCGCTAGCGTGGCTCGATTCCGGGCCTTTTCCCCTCCGGAACGCTGTACACCTGAGACGCGGTTAATAGTCGAGGGCGTGCCGGAACACTGTGCTTTAGCACTTCTCCTGTGCTTGAGTGGCATCTATAAAGTTGCTCTCTCCTTCACATAGATTATAAGCAGTAGCAGACTCAAATCGGTGTGTTTAACGCTGTAACCTCCCGGCATGATCCGGAGCTAGTCTAAAACGCGTCCATCTTGGTAGCGCTCCAGCTCCGCCCCCCCGATAATGGGGGAATTTTATTCAGCATACTAACGTTCTATTTTAAGAAGAGGTTTCTTAAAAAATAAAAAATGTTTGTATATCATATATATATATATATATATATATATAGATAGATAGATATAAACATACATAAACATATGCAAATCATCAGTGGTTTATTAGAATTATCAAGGTGTACAATAAGAAAAAGTTACATTTGTCAAAAAGAGCATGCATGAGGTACATGAAGATTAAAGATAATAAGACAAATATGCACATCAATATTTTATAATACTGACAGTTATTACGGAAATATTTAATATTAACATCCAAACAGTGTGAATGACATGGATGCTTTAAATAAGGAGAACGGAAAGCAGAACATAGAGATTGGTAAATAGTATAAAAAAGAGGGATAGAGAAGAAGGTCAAAGAGGAACCAGATGCTGTCTCTCCATTTTGTACCCTTGGGTTTTTTACTATGAGTCTCTCACTCTGCCCAATTAACGCATGTGGCCTTGGCTCTATTTCACTTGTTGACTAATTTTTTTTTTATGGTAACATACACTGAGTGAAAAATATCCATAGCTACTTCAGGGGTTGAGATCCGTGTAAGAAAAAAGTATATTGGGATTCCACTTTTCATCATCTACTATTCAATTAAAAATATAGAAGAGATGTGAATGTACATGGTGAACAGTATTCAAACACATGAGGCTACTAAAACAATCTCTTTTATTTATTAATAAAAAAGTGTCTGAGGGTATAACCGACTGAGTGCGAGAGAGGTATCCATTGCATTGCAACTCAATGTGTTGGACACCTCTATGACACTGAGTGGGTTAAAGAACAAGGTGAGTGGTGACTCTCAAACAGTTTAGTGAGGTTCGGATGTCACTCAGCACCTGATGATAGCATGGAAGTCTCCTGCTAATGGGTGGAATTTACAAATGCAAAGGTGAACTGACTAACAATTGACTGGTTAAAAACAGGGCGAGTGTCCCACCTCACCCACAATTTCAAAAATCACGGATTTGTCATGTGAACTAATCATTTCATACAAAACAGCAACAGCTTTAACTGTAGCAAACATAAATCTGAGCGTGTAATTAATGAACATTGTCGCATCAACTACTAAATGGAACACACAAACATGAACTGGCAGTTACATCCCAAATGCCTAATCTCCAAAAATATGGAACATCATCTATCTAAATAACATAAAGCGCTAGCCTGCGAAGCTCAGTGTGTGCAAAACCACACATGCACAGTAGAGACTGCAGGAAAGATGCAGTCATGTGCAGTAGGGACTGGCCGAACGAGCTGAGTCCGGACGGCTCACTACCTGTCTGTGCTCCCGGCTCTGTGGCAGCAGCCGAGCCAGTGTATAGGGCTTTCCTACTAGTTTAAAATATGATACAAATTTACAAGTACATTTATACATCCAGTGGTAGAGAGGTATTATCATTGCAGTATACTTGGGACCCGTTTGGGAGGACTTTGGTTTTCAGCATCAGTATGGGGTCTCCAGATCTTCAGTCTCTATCTGGACTGTCCCACCAAATTCTCTGTCTGTTTTGCCAAAATTTTTTCCGAATTCCATTTACTCCATCTGACCCACCACCCTGAAGTTCCGACATGTTATGACACAAATTGAGCCAATTTAACACCATCACTCCTGCACCTCACTACTGTCATGGAGCACTGCACTAAGATATTACCAGCTATGGACATTTATATATGGTTCTTTTCATCTTTATCAAGGTTTCTGGTCATTAAATTATGAATACCATTTTCAATTACCATGCTTAGTTTAGGTTGGGAGAGTCAACTGTTGGACCTACAGCTGTTGGAGCTATAATTCCACCATCTCCAACTAGCAACAGCTGGTTGGTGATGATTGGAGTTGTAGTCCCCAACAGCTAGAGGTCCAACAATTGACTACAACTGGTTTACGGAGTGTGTTGTAGAAAGAATAGCTTTCTTAAAGGGGAAATAAGGAATTACAACATACTAATATATGCCTTAAACTCTTCCTAGAAGTAAGAAGAGATTAGCATTCTGGATAAAACACCTCAAAGAGACTCTGTGGCACCATTACAAATGCAATAACATGCAAACTTGCACAGAATGTATATCTTCAAAAGAAATTTAACACATTGCAAAGTCAGTTGTGGAAATTGGCTACTAGCCTAAAAACATTGGCAGATATACTAGCCATCCCTTTAATTTAAGCTTTTTCTTTCCAACTTCAGTTCCAAAACAAGTATATAACGCCAATACAATTTATAAACTATATTGTGTACATTTAAAAAAACAAACTGAGAATTGAAAAGATCAAGAGATACACTCGATGTAGAGTGGCTATTAAACAAGATGGCTTCTTGTACTGAAACATAAAGAACCTTCAAAGTATAAAAATCTGGCCTCTGATACCAAAATGCGGCTAACAGAAGAGTTTTACTAAACATGACTACAATTAAGTTAAAATGTGTATAATGCAACCGAGGATACAATGAAAAAACAACTGGACTATTAACCCTTTGGATGTTAAAGGTGTCTACAGTGTATTGATTCACAATGCATCTGAGGCCTCCTTACCATCTAAGAGTTAAAACCAGGTTAACAGTAAAGCAATTTGCTGATCTCAATGGAGTTGTCCTTTGTGGCTAATTGACCAATAAAGGATCTCCACGAGCTTCCTACCTGAGCTGGCATCAATAACAGTTGAGGCTCCTCTGCGATCAGCAACAGGACGGGGTGATCCAGGCATGCTAACTGGGTCTGAGCGAACAGGCTGAATCCTACAATAATGAGACTAATTGTCAAAAATCGCATTTCTATCATTTAATTATGACTTTTTTTTTCAAGCCTAGCAAAGAACCAATTTCTTTTACGCATTTTCAACATACATGACTTTCTTTCACACTTTTAAACCTCATAGTGAGTGAATGTAGTGAGTGGAGTGGAAGATGCCCTCAGGAAAGAATGTCAACCATCCTTTTTCTATGATTATTATGATTATATCCATGTCCAATTTTTACTAAACAACAACCAGAAGGGGTGCAATACCACTATTCATATGCAGTTATAGGTATACAGAATGTACCTTATACTCACAATTGTCAAGGGCTGGTTGGTAGTAGACAACAGGTTAAAAGCAAGCAGGGTATAACCTGCCATGCCATGGAGACACACCTTCCGAAATGACGAAATAAATTCTGGACCCGCTTTAGTAGTAGAAAAGCCTCTTAAATTTATTGAAATTAAAAAATGTGACCAATATTATATTCTGTTATAAGCATTTATTACACTAGGAGCGCCCCTCCTTTTTCTTTTTTGTTCCAATTTTTACTAGACTTCCAGTAAAGTACTAGTTAGTTGTAAACCCTTACAATGAGTGCGGAGATCCTTTTTCCATGTGGAGTTTGACATCACCTCACTCCTTGCAGGACCCTTCACTGAGATGTGCTTCCCTGAATTGGTTTATAGCCTTATTATAGGTAATCACTTTAGATGCAGGGCAGAATTGGTGCGGCGGGACACGCGGATGGATGATTCGACCCCCACACACTTCCCATCTACCTCTCTAATTCTTATGTCTAAATGTAGGTATGTTTTTTTTTTTTTTTTTCTTTTCTCTACCCCCCATTCTACACACTCATACCTAATTATATATTGGATGCCCTAAACGGTTTACACTTCAAATTATTCTTTAACAACTAGTGCATTAGAACTACCCCCATGAAGATTATCGGACAATGTATCTGCTCTTTTAGTATTGAATACGTGTTCACTAAAATTATAGATTTATAGACTCTGTTGAATATGTTCCATATTGCAATTAATTAATCCCGTTCTATATTTGGATTAATAATTCATGTCTCATTTACTTGACTTATTGTATTGTAAATTTTACAATAAAGCTTTAAAAAAAAAAAGCCAGTAAAGGGGTATATAAACTAATTATTTGACTAATGGGAAATCTGGCCCTGAGTGAGGTCATTTGTGTCAAGTAGGTATACTGGTCCCATGTAGATATTAACTGTACTCAGGGAGTTGCTAGGTTCCCAAACCTAATAAATTATTGGTGCACTGTACAACCAAATTACACCATTACCATACCTGGTAACGTCCTTGACACAAGCCCCCAGAGTATTAAGAAGGGCTGGGGCAGCAGTGCCCAAACAGAACAAATTACATCATAATGTAAGTGTGAGTGGGATAGGAATGAGAGAAGGAAAGAAAGAAATCTGAATGGGGGGAAGTGGGTGGAACAAGTTATGACCATTACATGTCTAAATCTGAGAACAAAACCAAGGGCTTTAATAATGAGACCTGTGGCTTTAGCTATCTCAGCCTAGCAACACCCCTGCATTTAATTGTATATTGACTGAAGTTTTATATATCTGAATGGTACAGAGATACAGTAAAGTAAAAAGCCCAGTTGCACGGTGTTCTTGAATAATTTGGCACTATATAAATAAAGAAAAAAATAATAAAAATCCTGTACATCAAGGATAATAAAGTGAAGAGTCCATATATAAAGCATGGAATGTTACTTGTAATACAAAAACAACAAATATAAATAAATAAATAAGACAATGTACGCATGCATGTTACTCTGGTTTGTTTTATGTGGAAAAGACATGGTATGAATTAAACTTTCGAACTTTCCATTAATTAGCGTTGTTAATAAATATCTGGTGAACAATGTCAGCATAACACAATGAGGCATCCATGACTAGCAGACAGCTATTATCCAAATAATTGTACTCTAACATACAAAAGTAATCTTGGAAAATGCAGGACAAATGTTGGAACTGGCCCTGTTTCCTAGTTGTTAGGAGTCTCTCATGTGTGATTGTCTTTTCTCCCCTTTTCCAAGGAAACCACATCTTGAAGTGACTGCTACAGCAGCTTTTTTTTTTTTTTTTTTTTTTTTGCTGCACATATTATGAGCCATATGTGCAAGAAAAAAAAGGGAGCAAACCAATGTCACCATTGGGAAAGAATAACAATATACATTTCCCATGGATTTAAATGGCAATTTTTCTTTTTAATAAACTTTTTTTTATTAAGAAGTTTTAAGTAACAGTACTTCACAGTCATAAAAGATATGTTACAAAGATTAAGAAAATCATGAATGAATAACAGACCCAGAACCAAAGAGTTAAGTCCTAGGCGGTTCCCCATGGCTATGTTATACAACAGCAGGGTCAACTTACACACAGGTGGTAAGAAGTGGTAAGAGGCCAGTGCTCAACAGCCATGGAAAGATATATGAAACATGTTTTACAACAGTGCTTTTCAAACTGTGTGTCACAACACGTTAGTGTGTCGGCTGCAGTGTGTAGGTGTGTCACAGGCAAAGGTGCCGTTTACACAGCGCGAGGTTGTCATTCAACCCAAGCACTAGCTACACTGCGAGCTGAGATAAAACACTATAACTTAATGGTCGCCTTTACACAGCGGGAGATTGCCTCAGTGTGCTGCATACAGCTGGAGCACCATAAAAGATTTGTAACAGCTGGAGTGCCTCCATGTGCTGCATACATAATATGTATGCAGCACACGGAGGCACTCCAGCTGTTGCAAATCTTTTGGCGCTTCAGCTGTTAAAATCTTTTGAGATGCCACCTCCTCTATATCTCTGCCCTCTCTTTGGGCTGCCAGGCTGGAGTATCCCTGTGCGCTGAGGCTGCATGTCACATGGCTGCTGCTTCTGCTTGTGGTGCCGATGAGACAGGAAAGATGGACAGTACTTCTAAAATCAGTTATGCACTAACTATTTACTAATGCAACATGAGAATCTTGCGCTTATATGTAGCGCAACATTCTCATGTCGCCCTTTTAAAAACCACACGACATGCTTAATGCCTTCCTCAGTATGAATGAAAGGTTTTCATGAGATATGTTGTGTCCCCATACATCATCTTATTACAATTTATGTATGTGTCCGTATCTCTTATAAGGGATTATTAGTTTAACCTCCGGTTTGCTAGCGAAACTGAATTACTGTGTCACGAAATGATGCATGTCTAAAAAGGGTGTCACCAACATGAAAAGTCTGGAAAGCTCTGTTTTACAAAGATTGTGGGTGGTAGATCCTCTCTGACTGATAACAACATATATAAACTAATAACATAAGACAGGCAATGCTTAGAAAAGGAAGAGTATGAGTGAAAGGGATCATCAGCAGAGAACGATAGGCATAAAGGCATCAGCTAAAAAAATGTGCCGCTGCTGGACCCGTACCCAATGATCCATGGTTGGTGGGGATGTGGATGGTGCGTCCTCAAGTACAGCAGTCAATCTGTCATCTCCCAACAGCTTGCCCTCCATCCAGTTGGTGTATCTAAAAAAATGGTAAAATTCCACGTGTTGAGCAGTGGGCAGGGAGAGGATGAAAGGCTCCCACAGCCTTACAAATTAAGCACCCAGAGATTCAGGAGCCAGGATCCAGTGGAGTTGAGTAAAGTGAAGAACCTTCTGCAGCTAGTCTTTGAGCAGAAGGACTTGTGGTGCGAGCCAGAATGTCAGGATGCATTTGAAGGCTATCATAATGAAGAGATCCAGAAGTGTGAGCTGTAGTTTTGTTAAAATAAGTGGAGAGACAGACATAAACACATAACAAGAAGGCTGGCATCATCGGAGTGATAGGAATCCCTATTCTGTCTGTCGTGAATCTAATAAATTTAGAACAAAAGGACTGGGCGTGTTGGCAGTCACATAGAGGGTGTTAGAGGGTAGCTTGTGGGTTGTGAAATTTAGGGCATGCGGGGGATGAGGGTAGACCTGTCCAATGGGTAATGGTCGGGGTGACATACTTCCTATGTAGTAGTCTATAAGTTAATTTGAGGAAGTAGGCAGAGGGAGAACTTCATAGCCATCTACAAAAGTTAGTCAGTAAGGCATCTATTGTCAGGTTGGGTACGTCTACTGTCAGTTTGCACTATCTCAAAGGTCCAAACTGAGTATGTATCATCCGGAATAGAGTTTTGTAGGCGCATGAGATTTTAAAAACAGAATTAGGGAATTTTTTGATCAGGTAGTCAAGGGGGTAATCATCAAGTTGAGTGAGTAGCACTGGCAAAATTGTCTGGACATAGCGCTTGGCCTGAAGAGGAGAGGTCACAGTATTTGTGGCATGTGACACTTGATGTGAATCATATATTTGTTGAATAAATGCAGAGGAGCTTGACGAAGCCTTGTATGGAGAGAAGGTGCAAGAGGTAGGACCACAGTATTTTGTCAAAAGCGTTTTCTGCATCTAAGCTAGTGTTACTTGGAAAGTCTGCAGATTTAATGATAGCTGCTATAGCTTTACGGATGCTGGTAACAGAATATCTGCCAGGCAGAAATCCCATCTGTTCAGGGGTGCTAATAAGTGAGAGAAGTCTATTATTGTAATCAGTATTTAGGAGAGAATTTGGACAATAGGATTCTACTAGATTGGGGTCCCTGCCTAGCTTTGGCAAAACAATAATCCCAGCTAGTTTAAAGGAGGAAGGCATGGTCTGAGTGGTAAATATATGATTAGAGAAAATGTGGGTGTTAAATGGATAGTAATGTTTCACAATAAAAGCAGTTCCAATTAATATTCATTGTATTAGGGCCATGGATAGTGTTATTTCAATACTGTCATAGTTGTAGTTCAAGAGTAACTGAAAGATAAAATATTCCCCTCACACCCCTTTTACTAATGTAACACTGCTCATCTCAGAGCAGCAAGACTGTCCGTATGAATCTCATAGAGAGACAATATTCAATAAGCATAAGAGAAAAACCTGTCAAGGGGGGCAAAGTTTTCACTGTTCTCAAAGAAAAAAGATTGTCCCTTACTATGAGCTGTCCAGTCACAAGAAGACCAGATTCCATATCTGAGAGGATGCAGCTTACACTAGGTAAAAGGGGCGAAAGGGGGAAACTTTATCATTCAATTACTCTTGAACTACAACTCTGACTGTATTGAAATAACACTCTCCATGGCACAAATACAATGAAGATTAATTGGAGCTGCTTTTATTGTGAAACAATACTATCCCAGAATCTTATAAACCTCTGATGGGAGACCATCAGGTCCAGAGGATTTCTCATTGTGAAGGGATTTAAGTATCTGCTTTAGTTCCTCTGAGGTGACAAGGGTGTCTAACGCATGGTGTTCCTCATTATCGAAGACTGATACAGAGAGGTTATAAAGGAAAGCACTTCTATGAGAGGAGTCATCGCGTTCTGGTTCATAGAGATGGTAAAATGGTCTGTAAAAGTAGCACTGATAATGGTAGGGTCCCTGGAGATAGTATAGTTGGGAGTTTTGATGGAGGAGATGATATTAGGTACCTGAGAAAGTTTGGTAACATGAGCAAACATTTTACCCTGCATATTGGCATTACAGTAATAATAAGCTGAATGTTTATCAATGTGGAGTTGTGCTGTCATGTGTTAAATTGTGATTTTAACCCCTTAATTGCTAGAAAGGAACATGGTGCATTGCTGTTGGTGACTTCTTTAGTATTCAAGGGATTAAAGTGGCAACTATATTTTACTTTTTCTGTAATCTTATCCTATGGACTCTTATGGGAACAGATTTAGTACGTTTCTCCTATGGACTCCTATGGGAACAGATTTAGTGCACTAATCCTATGGGAACAGATTTGGCACATTTCTCCTATGGACTCCTATGGGAACATATTTAGTACACTACTCCTATGAACTTCTATGAGAACAGACTTTGTAAACTAGTCCTATGATCTCCTATGGGAACAGACAAAGTAAACTCCTCCTATGGACTCCCATGGGCACAAACTTAGAAAACATCCAGGGGCTGCTCTGAGGCCCCAAAATAGAGCCGGTCAGCCCCCCCCTTTTTTTTTTTGGGGGGGGGGGGTGTCAAGCTGGAAGTAGGCTGGAATACAACCCAGACATTTGTGGAGGCTGCTCATGTGCAAATTATACTAAACTATGTGACTCCTAATTTCACAGTTCAGTCTGTGTCACGGGACCAGAAATGGAGGACAAGGGTCTTTCTTCAGATGCCCAATCTGTTCACTTGCTGATCCACTGGGCTGCACTGGTTCCAATAGCAGGTCTGCTTCCTGGGGACCAGACCTGATGATAGGGTACTATACACAATAGTTGTACTTTAGACACCAACTATAAAACAATGGGAGTTTCATTTCTACTGCCCTTGTTTGCTCCAGAATTGCTCTACTTTTTTTGTGCATATGGTCTCAAATCTGTTGGCAAATGAGAAGAAAAAAATCCAGTATAAATCTAGTTCTGCGTCACTGAGAAATTAAACATGTAATTGAACTAGGGAAAGAAATGTGTCTGAGGCCTTTCTCTAGAATCTTCCATCTGATAAAATCCCAATCTTGTGCACAAGGTCATTGAGAGTGTTCACCTACTGGCATCCTCTCCGCTTTCCTCTAGATAGAACTGATTGGAACTAGTCAGACACACATTTATTTATTTTCTTAACTCACTTATCAGGCTAATCAAAAGCCATAAGAGCTGTTGAAGCAACACGATTAGGAAAGGGCAAGGGCTGGAGATATGTCCTCAAGTGCAAATATGCTATATTAATGAGGTAAAGTCAAATCTTGTTCAGCAGCAAAGCTCTGTTTCAATACAAGTACAGGGCTTGCTCTGATAAGACTGCAGTCTTGTGAAATATGTAAGAGGGAGGTCTAATAAGGAAGAGACACCATAAATGAGATTTCTTTTTACTGCATAATTTAGTAAGATATTAGGGGAGATTTACTCAACTGTGTGAACCCGCTACAGTAAGTAAAATGTTTCTAGTTCTTAAAGAAACACTAACACCTACTAATATTACCCC
Source organism: Rhinophrynus dorsalis (assembly GCA_037306005.1). Lineage (NCBI taxonomy): Eukaryota > Metazoa > Chordata > Amphibia > Anura > Rhinophrynidae > Rhinophrynus > Rhinophrynus dorsalis. The sequence continues at coordinate 317,858,792 of CM074719.1, forward strand.
TCCCCTACCTTACTAAGAAAAACCTTATGGCCCCTTTATATTTTGTCCTAGTATAACAGCTGCTAGGAGGACCACAGGACCTCAGACTGCCTGCTGCACAAGGTAATCTTAACCCTTTAAGGACCAGGGGGTGCCTTCATGGACATGACTTCCAGGACTGATTAAAGATGCTATTTCTTGAACAAAAGCAAAAGGGTAAAATTCATAGGGGTCATTGGTATTTTCTTGCCATAGTAAGGTAAGTAGGGGGTTGTTTTAGGAGGTGTTAAAGAAAAACTATGATCTTAAACTGAATGTTGTTATTCTGCCTTCCGTGGTTTTGTGATGGAACTATAGTTCATTATACCTGCACATATTATCTCGTATTTACCACGTCCATCTTGACATCTTGCAAGACTATTCTGAGAAAGATCTTGAATGAGCCAAAATGTTTACTGACTAGCATAAGGAAAAAAGGTAATTTGAAAAGACATGTTGAGGGTCAATCTATCATCATGGATTATATGTATATCTTCAGTGCTAAATTAATGGTTTCTGGCCCTCACTTTAACCTCATCCTTGTTGTGTTTCCAAACTGCATCCTCAGATTATGGCTGTGTGGCATGTTAACAGTTGGGGGCTCTGTTAGCACGTGAATCTACAACAGGAAAAAGCCTGAGCCAGACACAGAACCTGGGAGAGGAATGAGTGTTCTGTACTGAAGAACATTAATCAGTGAATGTAAAATCCTGTGAATGGTGTAGTATGTAAGCAAATTCTGACATTTGAGATTGGTCAGAAAGTAATAAGTCCAAGTACATATGCTAAAGTAAATACAGATAATAAATTCAGATATTTCTTTGGATATATAATAATGTCAGATTATAGCTTTCTTGCTTCCCTTTAAGTTATTCTGTGAAGACTCTAACTCCTTGTGTGCTAGAGATGTCTCCAAAGAGATGATTATAGCTTCCAAGAGGTGAATGAAGACTAATGCTCCCCATGCTCTCTGTGGAGTTTTCTCACTGTACAGATAAGCACATAACAGTTACTCTAAATAACAATAACTATATAGACATAATTTGGTTAATTGTTGTTGTGCAGAGCTAATGCTGTTAATGTATTGAGATTAGCACCTGCTCTTCTTATATTTAGATTGGTAGTTATCTTACACAGTCCACTTTTAGATAATAAAACACTACCACTTTTGACACATTTATCAGTATTGCTATTTTAATTGAAACCCTGAAAGAAGCGGAATGGGAGCCCCCAAAGAACACATATGATACTAGACTTTTACTGTAGGAGATGTTTTACAGATACTATAATAGAGTTCAAGGTGTGTATGTGTATAGAACCCACAGATCATTTTTAACTTAGTTTTACTACATAGAACACTCATTACTCTCTTTTTGTATACATATAACTCTTTAAGGACTTGAAAGGTACGCAACTCATTACAAGGTAATTTGTGCATGTTCCTCTGGTCTTTAAAAGGTTAGCAGAATGTCCGCAATTTTTTAGTGAATTGATTCAGACAACATGCAGAAAGTTCTGGGTCTGTCTGAATCAGTGCTGGAAGTTATGTCCAAGGAGGTGGACCTCAAACTCTGCTGACTACACAAAGTAATTTTATGCAGGTTCATGTAGTCATCATCAACTGTCATGACCCCCTCCATGAAAGTATCATTCAGGACTGATTGAAACATACATATTTATATATACACACACACACACACACACACACACACACACACACACACATACACATACACATTATGTATACAAGGGGTAAGTTGTGCAGTGATTTGGACATGAGGGTATAGGAGAGCTTAGGCCCCTGTGCCCTCATGGCGAAATCACTTCTGTTTGTGAACATCAACATTAACATGTAAACACACACCCACATGAATACGACAGCGGCTTATTAACTTGCATTTCCATATGGGAATGGGCCATTTTCAATGTGAGGGTGTAAACCTATTGAAAGCATGGCAAATTCATTGTGATGATGGTGGATTGTGGCAGATTGGTGATATACTGACGGGGATATGATCATAAAGACATCTTAGTGCACATTGTCAACGTGCCATCGACACAGATCCAACACAGCATTGCCACCCTGGCCCCTTATTGCCCCCTGTATCAAACAGGAGCTGTGAGCACAGCTGTTGATTGGTGCCCGAATGATTCAAATACTCTAACCGCTCCTTGGTTCAAGAGATAACATCTTCAACAAGCCCTGTACATCATGTCCATGGAGGTAGAAATGACATTTGCCGCTGCATATGGTAATCTTATCCCAGAGGGGTGTGTTTCTATAGCATCCAGGACTGACTGAAGATATTGGGCTAGATTCTATTGCAGGTGCTAAATGTTAACACCTGTTTTGTCAAACATTTTCCTATTGAAGTCTATGAAGAAAACTGGAGATAAAAGCAGAGATAAAATTAGCACCTGCAAATAGAATCTTGCCCATTGTCTCTTGAACCAAGAAACAAGAACAAAATTCATAGGGGGACATTGGGATTATTACTGTTAGTGGGTGGTAGTTTGCCTTTAAGGATCAGAGGGGTGTACAGTACATTGCCAAGCAATGTGTTGCACACCCCTTTGGTCACTAAATGGTTAACACTGCTTATGTTTCATCTTTGTAAATGGATTTTATGTACCATTTTGGTATGGTAATATCCATTCTGCTGCATGTTCTGCACATGGATCTGGACAAACTAACTATGGGCAGGTAATGATAAGTATCAGTTTGACAGCCCAGGTTGAAATATATTTGAAATGTAGGAAAATATGCACATAAAGAAGACACAAATTGGCAAATCCAGTAATGCATTCAACCTCTTAAACCTATTTCAGCTATTTCCAATTTATAAATAATGCTGTTTACCTGAGGCTGTTTAAATCGAGATCGTCTGTGTCGAAATCTAGTAGAGGTTGTGGGGTGTCACTTGGGCCGTGTGAATGAAGCACTGAGGAACTGGAAGAAATAACCGTTGTTTGGCCAGAGGGGTGGATTGTTTTAAACTGGAACTGAGGCCCCATCCATAGTCGCCTATGTGGTCCAGTGTGGGTCACTATTTCCACCTGAAAAAAATAACCAGTACAATAGGATTAGTGAACCAAACAGTATAAATAGTCCTTTGCTCTAAATGATAACAACAGTAGGGTAGATATATGTAAATTCTTCCCTACTGAACCATACCCAAGAATTATGAAGTACCCTGGCCACTCGTTCAAGATCACTGCAGGGACTTCACAGCTCAGTGTCTGCTCTGCCACCTTTAACACCAACACAACGCAGGAAGTGGTGCCACCCTGGAACCATTCACATCCCTGCTCCCCTCCACCCAAAGAAATGTACCTGGCCTCCCAACAACTCCCAGTCACCTTCTTTCTCCTCTATAGCCAGCCTACACAGCCCATGGAGAGTGCTGTGACCAGACCACAATGGAAAGCAAAAGTGACAGGGAGCAATTGGCACTCATTATAAGTGAAAAAGAGCTGGAGGAGTGAATGTTTCAATCTGTGACTACCACCAGACAATGGAAGAAGCATGGAGTGTCGGACAGTGTATGCATGGGTCTGTGATTAGCAGTGGACAGTAGAACAAGGCTGGGGAAGCAGACAGTGTATTTGTCTCCATTCCTACTGCCTCTTCACATATGGCACACACATAAATATCAATCATTTGCCCTGGTGCACTTCAGTGATCAGATGTAAGCACTGGGAAGAAAAACTTCTTCACTGAAGTGCTGAACTTATACAAAAACCACAGGTATAGGCACTCTCTAGCTAAGGCAAGCAGACTAGGTGCTAACCATAAAATGAAAAGTTCACACATACATATTCAAAGTAATAACCAATGTAGTACTGTGCAATGTATTCAATCACTGCTATGCCTCAAATAGGCCTTTATGAATACTGAATACATTGCATGATACTGCACTGGAAGAAAATCCTGTGAGTGCAGTTATTACATGTATACACACACATTATATATAAATAATATATATATACGCACACATATACATACATATGTGTATAAGTGACTCAGGGCAGCACTCTTGATAATATAGGACGAATGCCTGGGTGCTTGATAAATGATTATCAATCTTAAACAAAGGAGCAGCACTCTCAGGTCTTTTAATGATATTTAGTTAAGCTTTATTTTGATCAACGTTTCGATCCCCGTCTGAGATCTTTATCAAGGTCTTGCTAAAGATCCCAGACAGGGATCCTTTGTTTAAGATATTTTATATATATATATACACACATATATATATATATATATATATATATATATATATATATATATATATATATATACACACATACACACACACACACACATACAAGCAAAACCGCACCTACACACACATACATACTTACAGGGGGTAGGAAGCATACATACACACATACACGTTTATACTTATTTTCTACCCTCGAGGTTCAATTAAGTTTACATTTTTATTTCATCCTTTTTTTCTATTAGCCTGACACAGCTGTACAAATATTTTGAAACTTGTAAGGGACTTATCATTCTCTTTTCATTATAGCTGAAGAAATTCATACATATAATGGTACATTTTAATAAATATTATTTTAGGAAGTAAACAGCAATGCATTCCTCACAAGGAAAACATTACACAGAACCTGATTAGTTCATGTTAACGTCTAAAGGCTGTAATTTTAGCAAGAACTGTTCAGCAGACGTATGACATAAGTATCAAGATAAAGCTGGAGTAAATCTGGGGCAAAGCAATTACACCATACACTATGTCCCATTGAGAACAATGAGAATTTCTGCCTTTCATACATATAGTGCAGCTACAGATTAAGTCCACATCTGCCTTGACACATGTCCCATTATGTGGGCATCTACCATAAGAGCTATCCTATGATCTTAAAGTGGCACTAACACCTTATAAGAACTCAGGTTTATTTGAAAGAGCTTTAAACATCACTTCAAAGTTATGTTAGCTATGTATTATTCAAAATAATAGTATATAGACAGGGTCGGCGCTACCATTAAGGCAGGACAGGCAGCTGCCTTAGGGCGCCGCAACGGAGGGGCGCCGAAAAGGGAGAAGCTGGTAATTTTTTTTTTTTAATATATCTGCCGCAAGGGAGCGTTGATTTACACTACCAAGCGCTCCCTCGCGGCGTCTATGGGACACTTACAAAGCAGAGCGACCCAGGCTCTGTAGTAATACAGAGCGCTGGGAGATGACATCATCTCCCAGCACTCTGCATTACTGAGAACAGCACTGGGAGCTTCAGCTCTGTGCCGAAGGAGGAACAGAGCTCTCTTATGGCTAGACCACCAGGGACTCAAGGTAGGGGATCAAGGGGCATTGTGGAGATGAAGGGGCAATGAGGAGGTGAAGGGGCAATGTGGAAGGGGCATTGTGGAGATGGAGGGGCAATGTGGAGATGAAGGGGCATTATGGAAGGGGAAATGTGTAGATGAAGGAGCAATGTGTAGATGAAGGGGCATTATGGAGGGGGAAATGTGGAGATGAAGGAAGCATTGTGGAAGGGGCATTGTGGAGATAAAGGGAGCATTGTGGAGATGAAGGGGCATTATGGAAGGGGCAATGTGGAGATGAAGGGAGCATTGTGAAAGGGGCATTGTGGAGATGAAGGGAGCATTGTGGATGTGAATATAGGGGCAGGGGACTGTGGCAAGGTCGGGGGGGGGGGGGACAGGTGGATTGTGTCCGGGGGGGGGGGGGCATCAAAATGCACCTTCTCCTGTGTATTTAAAAATCCTTGCACCGTCCCTGTATATAGGATCGTTAGCTTTATTTGTACATCAGTCTGCCTGATACTAATATTCACACTGCCCTCTCCCCTCCAACCTGCCACTTCCTCCGCCAGGTTTAAGCCTATGAACAAGCAGGGCTCCTAGGAAATCAGCACAAAACACCTGCTTTTTCCATCTCTTCCTAAAAGATTGTTCACATTAAAGTTGAGAGATGGTGGCATTGTGTGCACGGTATATACGCAAGGCATTGTAAATAAACATTGCTACAGACACGGGATTAGTGAAAGAATAGATAAGAGCAGAGAAGGCACTATGCAGACTGGGTTTTAAAGGGATAGTAATACTTCGTTTTAACTTTATTTTATTTTGTAGGCATTAAAAAAACATGAAGAATGATATAAGTCTTATCTCTCAAACCTTTATGGTTTATGAGATATTCACAAGCAAAGTTCCCCTCCCCGCCCCTTTTACCTAGTGTAAGCCATCTCTTCTCAGATGTGAGTCTGGTTGTATGACAGGACAGATAACAGAAGGGGACAATTTTCTTTGTATGAAAACAATGAAAGCCCTGCCCCCCTTGACAAGTTTTTCAGCTTTTTCCATTATCTTAATTGAAGATTGTCCCTCTCTGCAGTCTACCTGGGCATCTCCCTTCTGATCTGGTTGAACAGGGGGGGATACTTTGTTTGTGAATATCTCTTAAACCATAAAGGTTTCAGAGATAAGACTTATATCACTCTTCATGTTTTTTTAATGCCTACAAAATAAAATAAAGTTAAAATGAAGTATTACTATCCCTTTAAGGATGCTTAAAAACCATATGCAACTGCTGCTTCTTTTTAATCATTCCCTAGTAATGCTCCTTTCCAAAAGTGTAATTTTCTTTGCCTCAATACATGACACACATTGTAATTACTGTTCCTATATGTGAATGTGTTTGATAAAGCAAGTGGGGCTGTACTAAATAACTTAGAGAGGTGACATTTTAGAGCAAACCAACTGCACCATAGAAGGCAAAAACAATATTCCCAAATTGTTTATTGATTTAAATTGGGCTGTTAACTCCTTAAAGGGATATAAAAGCAGCTCTAATTAATCTTCATAGTATTTGGGCCTTGGAGAGTGTTATTTAAATTCTGTCAGAGTTGTAATTCAAGAGTAATTGAATGATAAAGTATCCTCCTCCCGCCCCTTTTACTGATGTAACACTGCTCAGCTTGGAGTGTCCAGGTAGACTGTAGAGATTGTAGATTGCAGAGAGGAACAATCTTCAATTAAGATAAGGGAAAAACCTGTCAAGGGGGGCAGGGCTTTCATTGTTCTCACAGTAAGAAGATTGACCCTTGATGTGAGCTGTCTGGTCTATGGAATGAATTCCACATCTGAGGTGAGGGGGCTACACTAAGTAAAAGGGGCGGGAGAGGGAAACTTTATCATTCAATCACTCTTGAACTACAACTCTCACAGTAATGAAATAATCTCTGTGGCTCAAATACTATGAAGATTAATTGGAGCTGTTGTTTTTGTGAAACATTACTATCCCTTTAACCCTTTAAGAGCCAGAGGGGTCGCAACGCATTGCCTTGCAATGTGTTGTGTACCCCTCTGGCACTCAAAGGGTTAAATGCTAGAGAGGCCTCCAACACATTTATGGGGTTAAAAGCACTGTTTGCTTTCATTATAGTACAGTTGGTTTGCTCCTGAATTTGTTTTCTTTTTTTTTTTTTTTTTTTTGTGAAAGTATGTTACCAGGAAGGATACACTGAGATTATCTCTCATTTTCAAGTATGTCCTGGACTCATTTTATCTACCTCAGAAGGGTGAAAGGCTGAGCTGACCTTGCCGGGACTAGAACCTGTGACCTGTAGGCTAGCACCTTTTTAGCTCATTGAATACAGCTGTTGTTTCTTTCCTGAGTTATACTTTCTTGTATATTCAGTTTTTTTTACCACAGTGATAGAAAAAAATGATTGTGAATATGTTGCTTGAGAGCTGGATTTCTGAGCCTTGAAGGCTCAGGAAAGAACAGAAGTGTTTCTTCTGCTAACTCTTGCTTTTTTCACATTTTCCTGCATTGCCCCCAACTACCCAAAGTGACTGCAGTTTCGATGTTGGCTTTTCACCTCGTGCAAGCAATGCAAATTAGGCCACAGATAAAACATCCTGTATATTTTAAGCTTAGGACCATCAGTGTCACAGAGCCGAGAGGTAAACAGATGCCTTTGCAGTTTAATCGAGGCTATCACCAGATGTTCCTCTTCGTTCTCCTGTTGTGTGCAGGACAAACATATTGTATCTACTTCACACTGACAACACGCATTACCCACTGTTATAATTGAAAAGTTGAAGTGAAGGGCAGACATTTCAATACAGCCAACTTATTGTTGATGACAACAATTTGAATCTAAACAAATACAAATAAATAAATTACATATAGGAAAAAGAGCTGGATCTTGTTAACAAGAATAATAGTTTATTTTTATCAATATTTGCTTTACAGCTGTAGTAGCACATTTCACCTATCAGTCTGAGTTTTTAGTAGTATTAGAGATCTGACAACCTTCTTCCCTTCAGCTGTTGTTGGTCTACGGTTCCCATCAGTGCTTTGCCCCAGACTTTTTCTTCTTTGTTCTTATACAATGAAGCCCATTGCTGTCACTTGTCTCTGTGTGCTTCCAGGACTTACCTTATATTAACTCTTTGAGTGCCAGAGGGGTACGCAACGTTTTTTTTTAGCATTGCGTTGTGTATCCCTCTGGCACTCAACCGGTTAAATGGATTGATATAATTAATAATGATATTATTATTATTATTCTTTATTTATATAGCGCCAACTTATTCTGCCACACTGTACAATAGGAGACAGACATACAGAGATATTAAATAGTAGAAATTAAATGTGGGGAGCAGAAGGGTTAGAGGGACCGGCTCGTGATAGCTTACAGTCCAGAGGAAGGTAGGTTGGACACAGAAGGAGTAAGTGCTATTGTATGTATGTGCCTCCTGCCACATGAACTACCGGTCAGTGGGTGGGAGAAAGAAGTACTGTTGATTGTAGTGGTCCTGGGAAGGGGCGGTTCTAGGTGATAGTATTTACAGAGGCTTCCCTGAAGAGGTGAGTTTTCAGGAAGCGTCTGAAGATCTGAAGGCTGATGGAGAGTCTGATGGGGGCGGGAGAGGGAATTCCAGAGCTCAGGTGCAGCATGGGAGAAGTCCTGTAGGTGGGAGTGTAAGGATGCAATAAGAGCCGTGGAGAGGAAAAGATTGTGTGCAGACCTAAGATGGCGAGTGGAAGTGTATTTGGAAATGAGAGATGAAATATAGTGGGGTGCAGTGTTAGTGAGGGCTCTATAAATTAACACCAGAATTTTGAATTTAATTCTATATACTAATGGGAGCCAGTGTAGAGATTGGCAAAGGGGATTGCTGTTAGAGAAGCAATGAGTGAGATAGATTAGTCTTGAAGCGGAGTTCGTTACGGACTGTAGAGGGGTTAGTCTGGTGAGAGGAAGGCCAATTAGTAGTGAGTTACAGTAGTCAAGACCAGACGTGATGAGTGTTTGGATTCGAATTTTAGTAGTGACTTGGGTGAGAAAGGGTCGGATTCTGGAGATGTTGTGGAAGTGGAGGCGGGATGAGTTGGAGATTGACTGGATGTGAGGAATGAAGGATAGGGCGGAGTCAAATGTGACATCCTGGCAGCGTGCTGTAAGGATTGGTGTGATGGTAGTGTTGTTAACAGTGAGGGTAATATCTGGGGTAAGGCTAGCTGGAGAGAGAGGGAAGATAATAAGTTTGGTTTTGCCAAGGTTAAGTTTGAGTTGACGAGAGGACATCCAGGAAGACACAGCAGACAGACAGTCAGATACCTAGGACAGGAGAGAAGGGGAGAGGTCTGGGGAGGAAAATAGGAGTTTAGTCTTCCCTGTTAAATCCTTTTCTCTTAGTCCATACAGGTTACTGGAAACTTTTGGTAGGTGATCAGCCCCTTTAATAGGCAGGAATAATTCTGAGAAGTGACTGCTGGGTGGAGCCTACCTCCTCTCCTTAGCTTGCAGCTACCCAATCCCCAATCAGTAAGATTTGAAGACTAACTATTGACTAGGTAGTAAGAAGGTAAAGGAAGACTCCTGTGAGCATGAACCCGAAAGGACCCCACGTTCTGCCGCAGGAGAGCCAACCATGGTCCCTTGACAGGGTGGGAGACCAGTAACCTGCATGGACTAAGAGAAAAGGATTTAACAGGTAAGACTAAAATCCTATTTTCTCTGTCGTCCAATACAGGTTACTGGTAACTTTGGGATGTCCAACCGTTAAGTTCCCCAGGGCGGGAAGAAAGGCAAGGACCAGGCGCAGGCCCCCCAAAGTCACCAGAGTACCAATGAACCTACAGATCATAAATAGCTCAACACTAACCGCAAAGTGTCAACGGACACTGAACAGGGGTAAAACAAACCCCATGAACTGTTGCACAGCACACTGAACTAGAGCCAACAGGTCTCAGAAGTGAAAGAGTACTGAGAGACTAAAGAGATCCTAGACAGGCAAGGCCGCCTCCAGGATCTTCCTCCCAAAACTGGCATCAGCCGATGCCAGCACATCCTGACGACAGTGTTTAGAAAAAGTGTGCACAGACGACCAAGTGGCTGTCTTGCACAACTCAGCTGAGGCCTGGTTCTTGTAGGCCCAAGAAGCCCCAAGAGACCTCTCAGAATGAGCCGTGACCCTGAAAGGAACAGTCTTCTTCCGAAGTTCGCAACCCTTTACGAATCGTGGACTTGATCCAAGAAGAGATGGTAACCTTGGAAGCAGGCTTCCCTGCCCTAGGACCCTCATGAATTACAAAGAGTGTCAGACTGCCTCAAGGACTCAGTGCGATGCACGTAGAACTTGAGACAACGCACAACATCCAACAGATGAAGATCCCTCTCTTTGTCAGAAGTAGGGTTAGGACAGAAGGAAGAAACCACAATCTCCTGATTAATGTGGAACTCAGACACCACCTTTGGGAGAAACTCTTGTGAGGTGCGAAGCACCACCTTGTCCTTGTGAAAGACTAAAAACGGTGGTCTACAAGACAGGGCATGCAACTCGCCAAACAGAAACAATCGCCAGGAGAAAGGCCATCTTCCACGTCAGCAAACATAGAGGAATGGTAGGCAAAGACTCAAAAGGAAGACACTGAAATACTCCCAAGACCAGATTAAGATCCCATTGAGGAGAAGGGACTTAAACACCGGATGGGTATGAGCAACACCCTGGAAGAAAACCTTGACATTAGGAATGATAGCAAAATGCCTCTGAAAGAAGACAGAGCGCACAGAAGTCTGAACCTTAAGAGAACTCAGACCGAGACCCTTATCCACACCATCCTGGAGGAAGAAAGAACTGTAGGAATGTCAAAATCCTGAGACAGGTCTTTGTCAGCACACCAAGATAGAAAGGTAGACCAAACACGATGGTAGGCCTTAGATGAAACAGGCTTACGGGCACTAAGCATAGTAGCCACCACACCAGAAGAAAAACCTTTCTTCTTCAAAATTGAGGATTCAATCTTCATGCCATCAAAGCCAGACGATGAACGTCTTCCTTCCAGAGGTAACCCTGTATAAGATCCGGACAGGGGGGAAGTCGAAGAGGTTCCGCCACTGAGAGGTCCAGAAGCTCCGGAAACTAAGCCTGTCAGGGCCAGTACGGAGCAATCAGAATGTCTGGGCAGTGCTCCAGTTTCAGCTTCCAAAGTACACTGTTCAACAGGGGAACAGGAGGAAAGATGTATGCCAGAGGAAATGTCCATGGGATCGACAAGGTATCCACTGCCAGAGCCAGGGGATACTCTCAATGAGAGCAGAACATTGGCACCGTCCTGTTGTGCCTGGTTGTCATCAAGTTGATGCAAGGAAGACCCCACTGCTGGATGATGATCTTAAACACCTCTGGATGTAGTTCCCATTCTACTCTGTCCACCACGTGTCAACTGAGGAAGTCTGCCAGGACGCTGTCTACTCCAGGAATATGAACTGCGTAAACAGCAGGAACATGCTCTTCTGCCAGTGATAAAATAGCCTTGACCTCTAGCCAAGCTGAGAGACTTCTTGCGCCTCCTTGCTTGTTGATGTAGGTTACCACTGTGGCATTGTCCGACTGTACCCTGACTGGGCAATCCTCTAGTTGCCATGTCCAGTGATGTAGGGCGTAAAATATCACCCGAAGCTCCAAGACATTGATAGGAATGAGAGATTCCTCCTGAGACCACCGGCCCTGAACACTCAAGTGTCCCAGCACCGCTCCCCATCAGGAGAGGCTGGCATCCGTCGCCACTGTGGTCCAGAAGGGCACCAGGAAGAGTCTGCCTTTCAGGAGATTGTTCAGGTTGAGCCACCTCGAGAGGCTCTGCTCCACTTGAAGGGGAAGAGATGGGGATCTTTCCAGGAGATCCGGATGGCCCCTGCATGCCAGGATTAGAAACCTCTGACGTTCCCTGGTGTGAGCCATGGCAAACAGAACTGATTCTATGGTGGAAATGAACTTTCCCACAAAGGATGACAACTTCTTGGCCAGAACCGGATCCTGAGACAGGATAGCCTAGACCTTCAGTGCTATCTGATGAGCAACTTCGTCCGTGAGAAATACCATCCCTCTCTGAGTGTTGAAGAGGAGGCCCAGAAAGACCATCCTCTGGGAAGTAACAAGGTCTGACTTGTCCAAGTTGATGATCCACCTGTGATGGGAGAGAGCATGAATGCAGTCCTGCACCTGCTGTGAAGGAGTCCTAGAGAAGCGGCTTTCAGAAGGAGGTCGTCCATATACAGAGTCACCCTGATGCCGTTCCGATGGAGGACGTCTATCAATGCTCCCAAGAATCTGTTGAAGACTTGAGGAGCCATGGTCAGGCTAAAGGGGAGGGCAAAAAAATGGAAATGCCCTCGTTCGCAGGCAAAGAGGAGATACTGCCGACTCTCTGGATGAATGGTGATGTGCAGATAGGCATCCTGAAGATCCAGAGAGGCCAGAAATTCCCCAGGAGACATGGTCACTATCACTGTGTTCAGAGACTCCAGGCGGTATTAGGACTGGACCACAAAGGAGTTGAGATCTTTCAGATGTAAAATGGGACGACAGCCGCCGTCCTTCTTGGAAACCACAGTGAGGATGGAGTAGAATCCCAAGCCCCTCTCCTGAGGAGAAACTGGCTCCAGGACTGCCTTGTCCATAAGGGCCTGTATAGCTTCCTCGAAAAGGCGGTGCTTTTCTGCTCACAAAGGAGAACGAGAAGTGAAGGTCCTGGAAGGAGGAAGAGAGGTGAAGGGAATCCTGTACCCCGTATCCACCACCTATAAAACCCATGGGTCCACCACAGAGGCCTGCCAAGCTAAGGTAGTGGCGTAAGTGCCCACCTACCTGCGGGTGGGGACCCAGGTTCAGAGAGTCATGCAGAAGAAGGTTTGGAAGCCTTGGGCTTTGTGGAAGACTTGGATCTCCATTGCTGCTTAGGCTTGGATGAGGAGCGAGGAGCGTGGAGCCTGAGGGACAGTCTGGGTCGCTTGGCGTGAGTCTGCTTGAAAGGGACGAAAAAGTCGATTCCTTTTAACAGGCACCTTCTTCCTCAGGACCACTGGCAGGTGGCTACTCTTCCCTCCAGTGGCCTCGTTGATGAGATCCTTGAGCTGAGGCCCAAACAAGGAGGAGCCCTGAAAAGGAAAAGACAGGAGAGCCTTCTTGGAGGCCATGTCAGCAGACCAGATCTTAAGCCAAAGAGCACGTCTGGCTACCACAGACATGGTAGATGGTAGAGACATAATGCTGAGCCTCAGCTATGTTAGCGAGAAGTCACAACATGTTAGAAGTAGGGGCCCCCTTAAGGACAGCAGAAGTGAGCTGTCCAGTCCAAACAGCCACAGCCCTATTAACCCATGCAGCAGCAAAGGAAGGGCAGAGGGCAGAGCCCGCCATCGCAAAAATAGCCTTGAGAGAGGTCTCAAGCTTCTTGTCATTCCGTCTTTGAGAGCAGAGGTGTCAGCCACCGGCAAAGCAGTTGACTTAGAAAGCCTGGAAACTGGGGCATCCAGCTTGGGGGGATGGATCCACTGCGTGAGGGCTGGTTCAGAAAATGGTAAAGTTTAGCAAACTTCCTAGACACAGAAGGTTTCTTGTCTGGAAATTTCCACTCCTCTGACACCAAGCGGTCAAGAGTGGGGTTAGGTGGAAAGCAAGCATGGGGCCTAACAGGCTCCTGAAACACATCAGAGGGGTCAGAAGATGCCTCCTGCACCAAGGGAATGTTCAGAATGGTCAACACAGCCCTGATCAGGCCCTCAGCCGAGGGAATGAGGTCCGCCTCAAAGGGGTCCCCAAAAAACGGAGATGAAGGAACAGCTGAACAGTCATCATTATCAGAGTCCACCAACAATTCCTCCTCAGAGGAGTCAGACACATCAGGTACACCCGGCGGTTTAGGTAGGGAAGATCTGATAGGGGCGGGGGTCTGCCATGAGTGGAAGACCCCCTGTAAAGTGGGTGGAAGGAGTTGTAAGGTAGACTGGAGGTAGTAGCCTTAAACTCTTGCATCCATACTGGCTCTATTGCATGGCTGGAGGTCCCTGCAGGAAATTCAGGGGCAGTAGTGCATGCTGGGCAAACATGACCTGAGTATTATCTAAGTAACTCTGAGTGACATGAGGATCAATGAGCAATGGAGGACACAGACACTCCAGTATCCTTAGTCTTAGGTTTAGCCCCAAGGTCTAACGGAGTAGACATTCTCACAGAGTCAAGCGGTCAAAGTATCAAAACACCCACAAAATAGTGTGTATGATAACTAAATGCACCCCAGAAATGCTAAATAAGACTTATCTGGTAGGCAGATAAGGTAGGGTTAAACTGCGGCGGAGAGAAGGAGAGTCCAAGCCCTGCGTAGGATACTCGATCTGAGAATACACAAAATGGCTGTCGCAACGGGAGCCAATCGGAAATGAGCGCACAAATCGGGAGCTCATGGGAAATGTAGTTTTGCTAACGGAGTACCCCAACAGTGACTGAAGCCCCCTAAAGCCCCCAACATGCCCAGAACGTTGACCAGATGACAGAGAAAGGGTAAACCCACAAAATGAGCCATCTCTGACCTCACTGAGTGGAGCGGTTGAAGAGATATGTCCCAAACTGTAAAATCCCATGGGAGTGAATGGAGCAATGGCATCTATGTGGTAAACAAGTTAACGAGGTGAATACCAAAACGAAAAACAACTCAAAAGCCCACTAGAATCAAACAGTAGACCCAATAAACACTGGTCCCAGTAGGGAAAGTGTCCAAAGACCCTCCAAAAGGTGCTAACCAGCAACAAAAGGGTTAAGTTACCACAGAAACTTGCTCTTAACACCTCATAGACATATAGATAAATGAGTGCATGAGTATGTAATAGGAACTCCAAATGAGACCCCTGTGCGGAGGGGAAGCATGGGACATGAGGACCTCAGCATTCAAAGGGTGCTCACCCTTTTCAGCAGATCTTCTGTCTTTAGATTACCATATATCAAGAAGAAGCCTCAGTGGGCAACTCTTAGGGAAAGAACTTGCAGCCAAGATTTCCCCCCCAGGGCTTAGGTCCACAAAAGCACCTGGTAAACCAAGCTATTCACATTTGGGTGATGGGAACTGTCAGTGATGGTAATCCATCTAATGGTGGTATTCCATATCTAACAAAAAATAATAAAAAAGCTAAAACTATAGCAGAACTGTTCACTTGCTTGTGTCTTGACCAAGGAACAAATCTTACTGGTTGGGGATTGGCTAGCTGCAAGCTAAGGAGAGGAGGTAGGCTCCACCCAGCAGTCACTTCTCAGAATTGTTCCTGCCTATTAAAAGGGCTGATCTCCTTCCCAAAGTTACCAGTAACCTGTATTGGATGACAGAGAAAGATAGATTTAAGTGTCATCAGCATAGAGGTGATGGTGAAACCCAAAGGAGTTTATTAGTTTGCCAAGGAGCGCGGTGTAAAATGAAAAGAGCAAGGGGCCCAGGATTGATTCTTGAGGCACTCCAACAGATAGTGAGAGGGGTGGGGAAGTGGAGCTTAAGTACGAAACACTGAAGGAGTGGTTGCAGAGATATGATGAAGACCAAGAGAGGGCAATGTCACAGAGACCTAGGGAGTGGAGGGCTTGGAGGAGGAGTGGGTGATCTACTGTGTCAAAGGCAGCTGAGAGGTCCAGGAGAATTAGTAGGGAGTAATGGTCTTTTGACTTTGCGGGGAGCAAGTTTTTGCCCACTTTAGTGAGGGCAGTCTCATTGGAGTGACAGTGAGTTTGGGTCCAGGGAGGGTTACTTAAGGATGGTTGTGATTAGTGCATGTTTGAAAGAGGATGGGAAGGTTCCGGTTGGCAGAGACAGGTTGAATAAGTGAGTTGGAGTTAGTAGAAGAGAAAGTTCTTGAGTGAGCTGAGATGGGATTGGGTCAAGAGGGCATGTGGTTAGGTTTGAGCAAGTGAGAAGAAGGAAAACTTTGTCCTCCGTGATGGGTGAGGAGCTTAGTGTGTATGTGGGTGAGGTCACAGGGTAAGTTGGATGGTTGGGAGCGGAAGTGATGACATTTCATGTCTGATGGAGTCAATCTTGTCCTTGAAATGGGCGAGATCTTAGGCAGAGAAGCTAGCGGAAGGTGTTTGTATTGGTGGCTGTAGAGGAGATTTGAAGGTTGAGAAAAGGCATTTCGGGTTAGAGGAAAGGTATGACTGTATGGCCAGGGAGACAGCAGTGCTATAAGAACAGAGAATTAATTTGTAGCGTATGACGTCATCTGTGGAGCGCAACTTCCTCCAGTGACTTTCAGCAGTTAGTGAGCACCTTTGGACGTATTGAGTGTGCCAAGGTTTTAGTGGGGTTGTGTATGGGTGGCATAGAGTTGCAGGTGCAGCTGTGTCAAGGGCTGTTGTGAGAGTGCTGTTGTAGAGAACAGTAGTTTTTTCTGGGCAAGCAAGTGTGAGGATGGGGTTGACAAGAGGTTTCAGGGATGTGGAAAATTGTTGCAGATCAAGAGTATGCAGATTTCTCTGCATGCTCTTGATCACGGTGGAGGGGACGGATTAGTGTGGTATGGCGAGGTTTCCGGTGAGGAGGTGGTGGTCAGAGACGGGAAAGGGAACATTAGATAAGTTGGAGACTGAGCAGAGGTTAGTGAAAACCAAGTCAAGGGAGTGACCGTCACTATGTGTAGGAGAGCTGGTTCACTGTGCTAGGCCAAAGAGGTTGTTAAGGAGAGGAGTCTGAGGGCATGGGGGCGTTATTGTTATCTACAGGGATGTTGAAGAGGACATGAAATGACGGAGTCAGGAAACAAAGTGATCAAGGAATTGTGCAGTAGGACCAGGTGGTCTGTATATGACTACAACACGCAAGGAGAAGGGATAGAAGAGACAAAGTGTGTGGGCTTCAAAGGTAGTGAAGGAGAGAGAGGGAACAGTGGGTGATTACCTGAACTGTATAGTTAGGGGACAGCAGGATGCTACTCCACACCACTGTCTGTTGCCAGGCCTAGGTGTGTGGGTGAATTGAAGGCCACTATGTGAGTGCAGCAGTGTCTGATGCTGTGATATAATGAGATTATCGGCCATATACACAAATATAAGTAATGCAATTCTGAGGCTAGTCAGCTGCTCCATTGGGGGGAAATAATGATTCCCTAAATACCCATTGATTTCAATGGGACTTTTAACCCATTGAATGCTAGAGCAGTCCCCAGAACATTTGTTCCACAGAGAGATAAAAATACCCCAAATTCCCTTTGATTTAAATGAGGTTCTTAACCCATTAAATGCTACAACGCACTGGAGACCTCTCTAGTATTCAAGAGGTTAAAGGCATCCCATTTAAATCAATTGGATCTTTTTTGCCTATAGTACAGCTGGTTTGCCCCTTGACCACACTATCTTCCTTTAGACATCACTTTACCTCATAAAGTGACATGTTATCATAAACTTGTGAGGCTGGAAGCTGTTAGCATTCTCCGGCATGGAGGACACTGGGTCAGCTCAGTTTTTTTTTTTTTGTGTTTTTTTCTTGTCTGAGAAACAAAATATCTCTTGGGCCATTCTGCAGAGAATTAGGATTCTTAAGATTCTACTTTAGGAAACCACTGAGAAGTATAATTAAATGCTATGTGAGTAAAGATTACACTTCCTCTTGCATGTTGCCTACAGCAATGGCTAAATGAATCCTTATACCACTAGAGGCCCAGATTTATCAAGCAGTGAATAATTTCTCCAGTCAGGAAAAGCTAACCACTTCCTGTGGTATTTATAAGGAGCCCACTTATAAGGGAATGAAGTGTTTTGATAACTTGGTTTGAAGGAGTAATATAAGGTGTTCTCTCCACTTGGTACAGTCCCTAAAAATCAAAAGAAAAGCACAGTTCTGGGGCAAACCAACTTCACTATAGGAGACAAATAAAAAGTCCCATTGATTTAATTGGTGGTTTTAACTCTGTAAATCCCAGAGAGGTCTCCAACATATTGCTTCACCAGTAAGGTAAAGCTGATATCTCTAGGAAGGGGTCCGCATCTGGTTACCAAGCCATAGAACAAAAATATATATTAATTCACACTGATACACTTATCAAGTCTCTTTTTCCCTAAGCATTTGAGGCTAATCCAAAGTGGACCCCATGTTCTCTGTGCCCAGAACCAAAGTGGGCAAAACATTGATGGCGAGTCAGATCCAGCCCACTGACCAATTTGTTTCAACAGCAGGTTTTCTAGATAGGGGCAAATCTTTCTTCTAGAAAAGAAACAAACAGGGTATACCATATCATGATCCAGCTTCAGTTTTCACCAGTGCTCCATTGTGACTTTGACATGGTCATTGTGGAATGATGACATCATTAGGTCAGTCCGACTGTTTCATAGTCACAATAGAGAACTGATGAAGGGAGAAGCTGGATCAGGATGCACAGAACCAAACTAGCTTACTTTGCAAATGGACTAAAAGATTATCCCATGCCTGGACTACAGGGATCAGCTTCACTTCAAAGAGATCAGCTGCCTTAGGTTAAAACTTATGTCAGGGGCTGACAGTTTGTCATGTAGGGGAGATCTGTCGAGTTCTCTTGAGATGAAATTCTGAGAACAGGACCAAAGATGCAAATCGATATTCTCATCTGTCGTGGCACAAGAAAATGAAAAAATGTGTTTGACAAAATCATAATAATACTGGGATCAGCAGATATGAATTCCTAAGAATCATTCATGTTAGTTGCCCTTAAAAAAGTATGCTTTATGGATATTTACTCCTAAGAATTCTTTATGTTAGTTGTCCTGAAAAAGAGTCTGCTTTATGAGTGCACTGTTTACACAAGTACACTGTGCCCTTTAAAGCCCCTTGTGTTGTTCTTGGTGTGCATGGTGTGCTTTACTATGACAAGTGTGTTTCCTATCAACTATTGTTCTGCACAGCATAGAACATCATCTGCTTGAAGAAGCACAAGTGCAGAATGTTTCTGTACTATGGAACACCTTGTCACACTTATCAATGAAGAAAAAGGTGTTTAATAGCTGTCTGTGAATACAGCCCATACAGGTGAACATTCTCAGATGAATGCATTGAACTGAGTGTCATTACAACGACGACTGTAATTGTGAATGATGTGATGTAAATTTCTGTATGTCTAAAAGGATATAAAGCTTTCAGCAAGTTGATTATCTTATATTAATAAAATAAACTTAGTGTGATTTTGCTCTTTTAACCCCTTGAATGCAAAAGACATCTCCAAGGCTCTTAAAGGGACAGTCATGTCCCAAAAAAAATTCTTTATAGTTTTGTAGTGCTTAAAAAATAATCTATACGCAACAAATCTTATCTTTCAAACCACTATGGTTCGAGAGATATTCATATTCAAAGTTCCCCCCTTCCTCCCCTTACCCTGACATTAGCGCTGTGCTGACAGCAAGGGAATCCTGTCCGGGGACCAACCGGCGGCTCTGCAGCAGAGACGAAATCGTGTTATTAGAAAATAATGACTTCATTGGAAAGGTCTACATACAAAGTGTGCCTGGTTTGCAAGCACACTTTGTAGACCATTCCAATTAAGTAATTTGTTTTAAATATCACTATTGTGGCTCTGCTGAAGACCCTCCTCTCGTCACCCGACATGGATCTCCTGCTGTCAGCTTTACAGCTGACACCAGGAGAAGGGGAGGGGGGGGGGACTTTGAATCCCTATATCTCTCAAACCATAGCGGTTTGAGAGATAGGATTTGTTGCTTATAGATTAATTTTTTGAGCACTAAAAAAATTATAAAGCTTTTTTCTGGGACATTACTGTCCCTTTAATTTGCAATGTGTTGGAGATTTTGTACTATGCACATGATCAGTTTAGCACACATCACCACACACTCCTCCATCTTTAAGACTTTAATGGCAGCAAGCCCATGATGCCATGCACAGGATAAAAACTTAATCCTATTTTCTCTGCTCCTTTTTTTAAAAAATTAAGGAAGGTAAAGACAAAAGGGCAAAAGTCATAGGTACCACTAGGATTTTCTGGCCATAACAAGTTATATGGGGATTGTTACTTCTCCTTAAATGGGATAATAATACAAAAAATGTAAGAAAAAAAAAACAAACAAAAAAAAACACATGTTGTAGGGTTTATCCCTTAGAGGGTTTTATTCAAAAGGTAGGTGCTTCGCAGTGCCATAAAATTGTACAGTGGAGCTGTTACTACACCATCCTATGGACAGATCTGGTCAGTTGACTGTAAATCCCCATAGGATGGTGTAGCAATAGCACCACTGTACAATTTCAGGCCACTGTGATACTGCACCTAAAAATGTTCACGTTTGAGCTGTAATAACCTTTGAATAAAACACCTTTCAGCAGTGGGACCATTCTTGTTTTACTCAAGGGGTACAGACCCTACAACATTTTTTTATAAGTATTACTCTCCCTTTAATATTGTGCTGAAGCTTTGTTTTCCTCTGATCTGACAGAGAGTGCAAGGGGAATTTCTGGATAATTAGAACCCCTTACAGATCTAGCCCTTGTTAGATTAGGTATGATGTTGAATTTGGCATTTACATTAGAAACCATACTGTTACTTTGCATGCATATGTGTAAGGTTTTTCATGAAACTAAGGTAGTTTTTTTTTTAATTTACCACATCCTTCCACATATTGAAGATATTACCTATTTTCGAAGCATATAAAGATATACAAAAAGATATAGAGATTATAGTAATGGACTGTATCTCTGTTTAATGAATATGTCATTAGCTTACAGATAAGGACCTCATGCTAAACTAAACTATTCCAGCTGAAACCTTTATTGTATCACTTAACATGTACCCAGCCTGTGAAATCTGTTAGAGCTGTCTCTGAGCCATGGCTCCGGATACCTATTGCTTTTCATTTGTTATTAGAAAATCTTAGCTAGCAGTTACTCTCTTACCTAGTAGCACACAAATGTTTGAGGCATGTAGCAGTTCATAAGTGTATTTATACTGCTTTTGAAGCTTGGATGATAGAGACGTCTCTAATACAATGCTTCTTGGTGTGCAGGAGAACACTCTAGCAACAAAGGGGTTATTTAAGATCGAACGTCATAAAAAAAAAAAAAAAAAAAAAAGTGGGCCATCCCTGGATATCGATTTGCACAAGTGTCAACAAGCTGCCAACCCTCATCTAAATTAAATCAATGTGATGCCCACTGTGTTGGTCCTTAGGGGGTTATAAAGTGAATAGCCTGCCTTGTGTCAGTGCATTGGCTCCAGATTCTCTCCTGGATCTCTAGTTGTACATCTTGATGGGTATTTGCCATATCACCACAATTTTATAATTCTTTATGCATTATTATTGTTATTTAAAATTGTAGACTTCTGATGGACCTTCCACTGCGTACTGATGTATTCTGAGCCACTCTGGGAGTGGATAGTGGAATCCATCACCATCTGGCTTTCTACTGCTGTTGAAAAGCTTCCTCACCCCTGAACTGGGTCCCGAGACATCATTACCCTTGAGAAAGCGGACAGGAAAGCCCGCGATATGCGTGGGGTTAAATATTTTCTTTTAAAGATAACTTCTTTTAATTCCTATCTCCCGGGCAAGTCCCCTTGTGGGATACCTGCCCCCGTGACATCTGCCAAGTGAATACCGAAGGTTTTTATCCTGTGATGGCGTTGTGATTATGTCCCTCGGTACACTCTAGGGACGCTTCGCTATCCTCGTCAAAGGACTTTGGTGACTGTGTAAAAGCCGGAGAAGTCCGGAGAGAACTGAGAAGAACCGACCCATATAGGAGTTAGAAAAATACATCAAGTGAACCTAAGGACGGCATATTACACGGAGGAGTAGACCCAGTAACGTGGACGTTTATTCCGGGAGACAGATAAGTGATTTGAATTTTATATTTTGTACGTATTTCTTGAATACATGCGCAGTTTGTTTTATACTATTAAACATTGCTTTTAGATGGAATTTCTCTCTTGCGCCCTTCATTTATAGATTTTTTTCGGATGTATGTGTGAAAGAGGACGCGCAGAAGGTGCTGCAGAGAGAAGAATGTCATGTGAATACGTGCTATCTCCATCCTATTCATCATTCCATCTTGTCATCTTCATTTCATCCATTCATTTCATCCATTGTTGTGTTTGGACTTTAATGTTCATATGGACGATTGAGATAAGTGATTGTTTATAAAGACGGAAAACATATTTGTTTTATATATTCTCCTTTAACTATTTAGGTTAAAGAATTCAATAGAGTATCTATTATAGGTTGGTAAAAAAATCCATTTTTTCTATAAGTTTGGGTTATACGTGGGCACATTCTAATACTTAGTTTCTTCAATAGTACAAAACAAAAGAACATAATTTAATCTTGCCACGCTGATCTCCAATCAATGGGAAACAGAGCAACAAGTGACAACAACAATGGCGACCAATCCTGCTGCATTGTATTCATACTTTGGTCATGTAATCCAGGCCCAGCAGACTAAATCCTTCTTGTTGCACCGGTTCTCCAGCCAATGGGAACCGGAGCAACGACATGGAGCAGGCAACGACCAATCACTAAGCTGCCTACTTGTCGAAGCAATGTCACACTTGGCAGGAACTTGGGAAAACCCCGGGCCCTGATAGCCTCCCCACTGAGTTTTACAAATTCCTCAACAACCTTATCCCTCAGTCTTTTACACTCTCCTTCAATGACATCCTTACAGGTACACCATGCCAGATGACTTTATTCTTGCTTGCATAATTGTCTTGCCCAGTCCAGGAAGGGTCCCGAAGCTTGTTTCCTCTTACCGCCTCACCTCTCTTCTTAACACAGACTTCAAACTGGTTGAATCGCATCTTACCTTGTCTGGTCTCCCCTGAACAGTCAGGGTTTGTCCGGAGAAGACACTTTGTGGCTGGCATACGAACTGCCATTTTGCTGATCTTACAGTCTACATTTTCACCAACTAACCAAAACCTAATTATTAATCTAGATGCAGAAAAACTTTCAATAAGATCTCTTGGCCCCACTTATTTTGTATGTTATGGTACCAACAATTTGGCCCCATATTCTATAAATATACACCTAATCTATACTTCCCCCCGAGCCAGGATTACTACAAATAGATCCACCTCCCCGCTGTTCATGCTCCATAGAGGTACTTGACAGGGTTTCCTGCTTTACCCCCTTCTTAACATCTTGGCCCTGGACCCCCTAATATGTCATCTAAAGTCCTTGCTGTCATTTAGGCGTGTTGCTGTGGGAAATGCGGCGTGCAAGTTGTCAGCTTTCGCAGACGACCTACTGCTTTATATTAGCAATTTGCAAAAAGCACTCCCCCCAAATGCTTGAAATGTTTAAGGAATTTGGAACTATATCTGGGTTATGCATCAACCTGGAGAAGTCAGAAGCTCTCTGGTTGACTAACCATCCTGTCCCTTTTAGATGACACTGACATTCCTTGTTATCCACATTCCTAAGGCTCCTGGCCAACTATATTACCAGAACATTACCCCTGCCATTGACCAATTCTCAACAGAATGGGGGGGCACACCTTCTCCTTACATTTATAAGGAGAATCAACCTCATCAAAATGGTCACTTTCCCCTGCCTTTTATACAAGCTCAAGATGTTGCCCTTGTTCTTAAACAACCCAGATATTAAACTAATAAGCCATGTATTCCACAGGGCAGACATCCTAAAAATCAGCCTTGCCAAATTGCACCAACTAAAATGTAATGGTGGCTTTTATTTCCCGAATGTACGTCTTTACAACACAACTAGCCTCCTTAGATATGCAAGGGATTCAATTTACAATTCCAACACCTTCAGCGACAGCCAAAGGGCTCAAAACTTTCTTCCACATCTTTATCTCACATATCTTTTACATGCCATCCCTTCTCCAATTCCCTCCGCTATGCCACTCCAACCCTCTGATCATGAGCACCATCAATGCACAGCAGAAAACCAGACTTGAAACATGTTCACGTTTTTCCTGCTTACATCCCATCCTACTTTTCAACATGACAACCCGGATGCTAGATTTCATTTTTGGGCATCTTGGGGCCTCACCATTGTGGGCCAAATGATTGATCCAACTACTCTAACTATCTATTATTTTTTGGAACTCCAAGCTAAATACCAATTCCCAACCAGGCACTTGTTTGCCTATATGTAAGCTAAGGGTTATTTACATTCACTACTACCGAAACGTCAATCTCAAATCTGCAACAATCCCTTTGATAGTCTCCTGTGGAACACACAATATTGTAGGTATAATACAGCTATTATTTATTGATTCCTGATCTCCCCTATTGAATATTCCAGCTCTGGTCGGGGCCTGGGTAAATGGGACTCTGAAATCCCATCTCTATCCATGGAGGACATCTTGACCTGCTTCTTGAGAAGACTGTCCTGTTACCTGGTGACATATTTTCATGACATTTCATACTGACTACTGCACAGAGAATAACTTCCCCCTCCTAGCTATAAAGTGGTACGTGCCTCAGAAATGGACACTTGTCCACAATGTCAAACCTGGAGCTTCTCCCTACTGCCAATGCTCTACTCTTGCCCTCACATTTCGACCTTTTGGCAAACCACGTTACTTCCCTACACATACCACTTCACACACATGATTTATCTGTGGAGTTTATGACCTTACTGGGACGCATAGCAAACTAGCTGTTCAACTGCCAGATATTGTCATACTCTCAGCTCTTAAAGTTATTCTTTCCATGTTTGACCAGTTCGCAACCACCTACACTTCTGTTACTCAAGGGGAAGCTCACTTACTTTGTCAAGGTCCACTACACAATTGCACTAAGCAAAAAGTAACTAGATGACAGGAATTTTTTCTCTCTTTGTGAGCCATTCCTTCTTACACTACCCACCCCACAACAAAAGGCCTTTTGCTTTTCGCTACATGAGCTGGCTGGTGGCAAGAGACATTGCTTCATCCACTTAAACGGATGCTTTCATTCGCTCTCTGGCGTTTGCCATTAACTGAGATATTTTGACTTTGCGGCTGTGTTGGACAATGGGGTTCTGGAACTCCTGGGACCTTTCTCTATATTTAACCTTTTTTGTATTCTTCCCTCCCCTTTGTTCCCCCGATCCCTTTTTTTCTGCCCCCTGTCCCTTGTACTAGCCTCTCTTTTCTTTTCCAGGGTTTCTTTGGAGTAGTTCTCTCTATGACTGCTTTGCCTACTTATCCCTTCCACAGTCTGCAGTCCAATTGGTCTGCTATGCCCTGTGGTATACCCAGAAAGATTATCCTGTCATATTCTGATTTGACTGATAAGTCATATGTTGTACTGTTAAGTTTCTTTGAAAGCTTTGAATACAAATTTAGGGGATAGGTGTAGTTATGGGTTCACTTGTGTTCCATCATCTCTGCTTACCAGTTATGCTGAGACCCAAAGAGTTGAAATGAAAACTCAGAAAAGTCCCAGAACTATAAACATGGTGTTTAACCTGGTGAATGCTAGAAACAGGTTAAACACCCCATTTATAGTAATGGGACTTTTCTGAATTTTCATTTCAACTCTTTGGGCCTTATTTATCAAGTTAAAGAGGAAAAACTCTGGTGCAAACTAACTGTATCATATGAGGGAAAGGAAAATCCACATTGATCTAAATATGAAATGAAACAGGTGGATACCTTTAAATATCACATTCTTATAACTAGCATATGTTGCATCCCAAAAATATAATCCTAAACTTGAGATCCTGTTTGTAAAGCTTTGTGCTGTTTGCATTGAGATAAGACTAATGGTAGTTAATTGATTGCCCACGGCTCTTGTATTGTTAGATTATCCCAGTCCATTCACAGATAATTCTGGGCAATCGATGGGAGCACAGGAAAAACAGAGATATCTGCTCCCACAAACCACATGTAAGGCTACATATTTGGACTCAGTAAATAGAAAGATAATTTTTACAGATACTAGGATGAGGTACATGGTATTTAAATGTATATAACGCCAGTTGAATTTTATGTGTTAGTGTTCTTTTAAACCCTTGAAGACTAGAGATGTTTCCAATACATTGCTTTGCAACAGACTGGAGACTTGTCTAGTATTCAATGGCATAACAGCCCTATTAATATAAATGGGAATTTATGGAATTTTACTTGTCCCCTATGGTACCATGTGTTTACCCTAGAATTACACATATTTAGCTTGCTGAATTTAGCTTCTTGTTGTATTAGATTTATACTAAATTTGAACACCATCTGTATGTGAAAAAGTTTGCATGCTTATGTTTTCATGTGCTTTAGATCACTAACAGGTACCGGAGGAAGCCCAAGTTAAATTACCTTTTCGTGCCTCTTAGTAACAAATGTTACAAGAAATAGTGAATCCTGTAATGGCATTTTATAGACTTTAACTGTAATTCATTGTAATTCCTTCCCAACAACTTTCACTGTGAGGGTGCATGGGTGGGCATACACTTATCTAGACACCTGCTTGTGCACACAGCTTGTCACATCATAACATAGAATATACTCCCTTACTCCCAATGAGAAAGCTGCAACATTTTCCCACAAGAGGCACAGTGACAAAGCCTACATCTGTAAATCATGCCCCACAACCATATTGTGTCACACAATTTCTTGATACCTACACCACACCAAACTATAAATATATCATTAGTAAGTACCAGACTTCATTGTGTGGCAGATCTCGTTTTACAAACTAATACATGAAGGTGCAAATCCAATTATATTTTTATAGTGTATGAACATGCCCAAAGTGTCGATTGAAAACAGCTGTTAGGTTGAACCAATTCCTTGTTTATAGGGGAATCATGCCCTAGGAATAAGTGCCTCTTAATCTGGTTACCTGATTAGCTCATCTAGGTAAGTGTCCCTGCCTATTTATTGCTAACATTATACCTGCAGTTTGCTGTATATAGTGATCTCTGTTCAGTCTTTCCTTAGTTTACACTTACTCAGAGCAAACAACATGTTTCATTAAACCTGAATGAACTGTAAAGAACACTAGTTGTTAGCAGATTTTAACCAATTTGCAATGCACTGCAAGAGAGATTAAAAATAAACCCTAAAATACAGGTAATGCCTCCTGTTAAACAAATTATGAGTCTCTTATTCTTCAGGTATAGTTTCCCTCTAATATATTCTATACATATCAAACTGAAATTTACCTGTGAAAGCCATTCTTCATCCTCTTGGCCACTGTGGTCTGATCCTAAACTGTCATAGGACCCATGCCTTGTGATTGGACCAGGACTTCCTGGTGGAACCACTGCACAAAAACAGAAAGGACTTGTTCAGTATTAATTACTGACAAACACGGTAGAAACAAAATAGCAGCGGTGCTGAAAC
This sequence comes from Rhinophrynus dorsalis, assembly GCA_037306005.1. Taxonomy (NCBI): domain Eukaryota; kingdom Metazoa; phylum Chordata; class Amphibia; order Anura; family Rhinophrynidae; genus Rhinophrynus; species Rhinophrynus dorsalis. The sequence continues at coordinate 317,886,379 of CM074719.1, forward strand.
AAAGAAATATTATTCAGAGAAAAAAAAACAGGTACTATATTTCACATGTGGAGACCCTATTACTAGAAAGGTATTTTAGAAGATCAGTAGTTAGGACATCTTTCATTTTCTGCTATATTCTCAAAAATTATGTTAATAGTTTTTTTTTTCACATAAATAGAAATGAAGAATACGGAACACAAAACTAGGCCATCAAAACTCTGCCATGAGGATCATTCCCCAAGGTAGATCTAGCAAATCCTACCTCCTCCTCCTGTCCACTGCTTTAGACTCATTTTCTCCTAGTCTAACTGTCCAAGTCAGACTTGGCATTGTGGGCCAAGTTCCTTAGGAACAGGAACAGTCATTTCATGTTTTCCCCTACTCTTCCCCCTCATCCTCAGTGTTTATTCAGATTTCTCAACAGCCCACGGTTAGCAAATCCTGGCCCCCCAAAGCCCTCAATTCCCCTCTATTCTCCTCCATCAAAGCAGCAGCAGCCCTTTGGGCTCCATCATGGTCAGGCCATGAAGTTATATTTTGAGCAGACAATCTAGCTACTTCTTATATCATCTGTAAACCCCTCTTATTATTTCAAATTCTACATTTACAGTGCTTTCCTTCCAGATTCACTCAACCTAGCCCCTGATGCACTCTCTTGTTTCAAATTTCAGGAATTCTTCACTTTGCAACTGCTAGCCAACCCTCACACTTCATCTGCACCCTGGTTCAAGGACCTGATTATATCCTGAACACTTTCCTATCCAAAGCCAGCACCATTTAGACTGTAATATCCTTGGGGCCTCTTTTTTTTAGTATTTCTTTGATAGTGACACTTTATCCACATTCATTTATTGTAAAATACTACAGTTGTAAGGTGCTGTGTCAACTGTGTGATGCCATATAAATAAATATAGACATACATACATAAGTGACACCTTAGCCCCAGAAAATACTAAGAAGGCTTATGATAAAGCTTGGGTATCTTTTCATGTTTCTCAGACTCACCAAACCTTCATGTTCTTAATCAAATTTCAGCCATACTAGCTTTTGCATCTTTCTGTCACTCATCACTCAAACTTTCCCTGTTCACAATAAAACTTTGTCTGTGCAGCATCCAGCACCATATTCCCCTTTTCCTCCCTCATCCACCATCCATTCTGTCATCCTACCACATAAAACTATTCCTTAAAGGTCTGTCCAAACTACTTCAACCCCTCCCAGCAGCAACCTCCCCATACATGGCCCTATCTTCTGCCAGTATTCTATTGAAATGTCTACCTCTAGATGGCGACCATCAAAAGGGCAAGATCATAATGTCGCCCCAATCAAAACGGCAACATCAGAATGTTGCCTGCATCAACAGGGCGACATTCTGATGTTGCACGCTTAATGGTTACTAACTAGAGGGCAACATTTCAATTGTAAACACAATGCAACACATTTTCTGCATGCTTAAACCTATGGGTGCCAGAGAGGTATATAATACCTCTCTGGCACTCAAAGTTGCTTACTCGCTCTCCTTCTGCTCTATTTAGAGAGAACTGCAGGATGTATGAAGAAGGGTTCCAGCAAAGATGACGACATTGCAATGTGTTGGATACCTCTTTGGCAGCCATAGGGTTAAGTTTGCAGAAAACAATATGTAACATTTTTACATAGTTTACAACTGAAATGTCACCTTCTAGTTGGCGATCCTTAAGCATGTGACATCAGAATGTCACCCGGTTGATGTGGGTGCTTTTGATTAGGGCATCATTATGATCTTGCCCTTTTGATGGTCACCAACTAGAGGGCAGAATTTCAATAGTGCACCTCTTCCCCCAACTCTCTGGAGTACTTCAGAACCACCCATTCAAACACCACACAAATTACATGCTCCTGGCTGGGATTCACCTGGCCTTCTTTAGCTTCCTAAGTCACAGCGAATTTACAGTCTCTTCCCAATGCTCTCCATTCCCCAATAAATCTCACTTGTCTACATCAGGACCATTTTCTCTATTATTCCACACTCTAAAACTGACCAATAAGGTCTAGGCACCCACATTCCATTTTATCCAACCCACAACAGATAGTACCCCTTTTCCTCTCTGAAGCGGCTTACTTTCATATTAGTAAACAAACCAGAGTTTAGCCCACTATTTCCTATTGCTGATGGCCCACTCAAAACCACAACCTTCATGAAACTTGTCAGAATTCTACTCTCACGCTTAATTTACAAACACCCATCTTATTCTGACGACTCATTCCACACAGAAGCAGCCTCTTGAGATTCTAATAATTTTGCTCCCCCTGCCCATAATCCAAAAATCAGGCAGGTAGCACTCTGTAACCTGTTTTTCACACTACACCCCTGATCCCAGTCATGAACTTCGCTTGGCCCTTGCTTCTGTCATGATAATTTGTCACACTCTGTCTGACGCTCCAATTATGCAGCTGTAATGCAAGTAATAAGCTAAGTATACTGTCTACTCTTTGCTCCTTTTTGGACTTTAATCAGGCTTACTGCCTCAAAGTCATCCTAAGATTCTGCATTAACCTAGGTTTCTCCGCAGTACATCACACTAAGTTATTCTATCTACAATTATAATGTAAGCCCTGATAATAATAATAATAATCATTATCATCATGTTAAAGCACAGTCATTTCTAACTTTATTTCCGCTACTCCCTCATATGGGAGAAGCTGCATCATAAATTAACAGCCTTAACTGTGCAATTTCTGCCCCAGCTTTTTATCCCACTTCTGCAAGGACTTATTGCAGCCAGTGACTCATTCCTATTGGCAGTGTGGGTGGGTGTAACATTGCAGCAGCCAATAAAAGTAGCCAGCTGCCTTTCCACGCCTCACACCACCAGCTTGGGGGGAAGCCCAAAGGGAACAAGTACACTGAGGGTGGTAAATTTATAATTCTGTTACTCCCAGAGACCGAAGTAGCTAAGATAAACTAATTAAAGCCTAAACCTTAAAGTGTTAGTAATGTCCCAGAAAAAATATTTATCGTTCTGAAGTGCTTAAAAAGTTCAACTATATGCAACAAATCCTATCTCTCAATCCGCTATGGTTTGAGAGATACTCGTATTCAAAGTTCCCCCATCCCTCCCCTTCTCCTGATGTCAGCTGTAAAGCCGACAGCAGGAGATCCTTGTTGGCTGACACGAGGAGGCTCTTCAGCAGAGCCACAATTGTTTTATTTAAAAAAAAATTACTTCATTGGAATGGTCTACAAAGTGTGCTTGCAAACCAGGCACACTTTGTAGACCTTTTCAATGAAGTCATTCTTTTTAAATAACGTGACTGTGGCTCTGCTGCAGAGCTGCCAGCTGGTCCCCGGACAGGATTCCCCTGCAGTCAGCACAGTGCTGACATCATGGAAAGGGGAGGGAGGGGGGGACTTTGAACAGGAATATCTCTCAAACCACAGTGGTTTGAGAATATCTCTCAAACCACAGTGGTTTGAGAGATATGATTTTTTGCATATAGTTGAACTTTTTAAGCACTACAAAACTATAAAGATTTTTTTCTGGGACATTACTGTCCCTTTAACATATTGCCATTGTATGTTAATTGCCCTTTACAGGATCCATATTATCAAATGGCAGAGAAAACAGCAAATGGATACTTCTTACTAAGCTGTTTTTCAGCATGACCACTGATAAATTGTCAAGTGTTTATCAATGATCAAATGATTTATTAATGATCAAAAGTGTTTTTCATTAACTAACCTATGAGAATGTATGTTAGTCAATTAATAAACTGGTGAGTGACTAATGTAATCGGAATGTAATTTGCCACTTGATAAACAGATCTTTAACCCCGTGGATGCTGCAGAGCCGCCTGATGAAAATCAGACAGGATATCCCTGCAGTCAGTACAACACTGACTTCAGGGAAGGGGGAGGGAGGGGGGAACATTGCTCATGGTTATCTTTCAAACCATAAAGGTATGATAGATGACAATGAGAGCAACTGAATTCTTCTTGAAATAGCTACACACACGGCCGTCTATTAACGCCCAGCTAAGAATTTTTTAATAAAATTATTCCGGAGTCCCCGAACGGCGTGCAGCCACGTGGGGACCCGAAATTCCAGGACGTACATGTACGTCCTCTGTCTCTAAGTGACAGTTTTTACAGGACGTACATGTACGTCCATTGTCGGGAAGGAGTTAATGTGATATTTATTGCTGTGGAGCAATGTGATACACCTAAATACACACACCACACAGTATGATCTCCTAAATGAGGGACATCAGGGTGAGAAAGAGGGATTTGGGTCTGAAAGAGGGACAATTGTGAGATATGCATAATCTTTACATTACTTCATATACACTGAGCATCATGAGGAACAGGCGTAATTCTGGAGCAAACCAACTGCACCGTTGGGAACATATGAAAAGCCCCAAAATGCTGATTGATTTGAATGCTGATTTAATCCTTTGAATGCTAAAGAAGCCTGCAACACACTGACACGCACTCAAAACGTTAAAAACCCTGTTCATTTAAATCCCCTATACTTCATGCTAACCACTGCAGAAATTATCTGTTTGATTCAATGGCCAACAATCTAGTGTTATATATGCACTACATAAGCTTCCATTGTTCCCTTTTGTAGGACTCCCTGACTCTCACTACCATAGCAATCATGATGAAGTATCTGAAAAGTGATCATCCAGGATTATCTGTAAATGGCCTCAGAGAGGTTAACAAAGTTTCTGAAAAGCAGTGGGCACTCATCCCAGTAAATGAACTGCCTTACCTAATCTCTGATTACAAACATAACAATCAAAATTAACCAAATGCTCTCTGAAGACGATAGTCTACACATGCATTAACCTTTTGAGTGCTAGGGGGTACACAATTCATTGCCTCACAATTCAATGCTTGCTCATCTGGCACTCAACAGGTTAAAAAAAAGTAATTTCAGCTTTAGATTTTAAGGATTTAACTAAAAACATAATTTTTACAGATGCTAGTATGTGGTATTTAACATGATATCAAATAGTTTAATTGTTATGAGTTAGTGTCCCCTTAAATCAATGGTCATGTTTCATTATTTCTTATGGTGCAGCTGGTTTGCCCCATATTTCCCAGTTCCTCTTAGTCCGTCAGCCCTCACCAATAATACCACATTTTCTTAAACAGCAATGATGAGAATCAGGAGAATGACATGACCAAGCAACCAGAGACAAATGTATCAGACTCGATAAACAGGTTTCAGCCCTTGCTGGCACACGGCGTGGTGTAAGAGAATGCCTGAGGCTGAGAAAAGTGTAAAGGATCCATATAATTAGCACTTGACTTGAATGCTAATGACTGAAATATTTTCACTCTTTACAACCTTGATATGTTAAGTACCTGTGAAATGTAAACAAAGGAGGTCAGTTCACTGAAGTGTGATGGCTGTAATGACTTGTTTGTGAAAACGTCAGTTTATCTCCATTAAGAGAGTGAATTCTATCAAACACTGCAGCACATTTGTATGAGAAGATAGACCATAGTGAGCCTTATGCAAAAAAGAAAAGAGCAACGATACTTTGGCAAACTACCTGAACCAAATAGGAGACTTAAAAATTCCCCTGAATATTAGTGAGGTCTCCAACACATTGCTTTGTGACTTCTCTAGCATTCAAAATGTTAAAAGCCCCAATTAAATTAACGGAATTAATATTTTCCCCTATGGTGGACTGAATTCCCCCTGTTTTGTGCATAAAGTGTATGGAACTTCAGAGTCATTTTTGAAAGGCTCAGCTGCTAAAGTTAAATCTAATCATTTCTTAATTTATGTTTTGTAACATGTTCTATTTTATCAAACCATTTCCGAGTATCATTAAAGGGAATCTAATATAAAAAAATATAGTAAATCTCAGTCTCTTACTAGCTAACAAGTTTTAGGAGAAGCAGCATGTGAAAATTATTGCCCTGATTGCTCAGGCCTCACCCAAGCTTCTTAATACACCTACTGCATGAGTTGAGCTACCAGTGGTAGCATCTTTCTTATTGGTGGGTGTGACATCACTGCAGCCAATAGCAGTCACCAGCTTTCTCTCCACACATCTCAGCACAAACTCTAGAAGGCCCAGGAAAGGGAGGGGGTCCTATAAATCCTAGTTCGTCAACCTGTGGTACTTGACACACAAGTGGGGGTACCTGCCACAGGAAGGATCTGTCTACAACATAAACATGCCTGGCTGGTTCCCAGCATGATTATTTAAGCTGGGACAGAGAATGTGCTTGAATAATGTGTCTGAAGGCCACTCTAGCATTTCTAGATTACAGACAGGGTTTTCTGCTGAAGGCTTGTATGTTGAAGCTTTTGTAGCTCATTAAGCCCAAAGATTGAAAAATGTTGCCACTGCCTCCTGCTCATGTGGCCATTTGCATATACATAATGCAGTGCATATGCAGTGAATAGGTAGGAAGGTCCTATAGTAAGTAACATGAGCAGAATGGTGGGAAGCAGTTACAGCCAACAGCTGGCTATGGGTATTGTCCCTGATTATTCTATCTCCTTGTTCAATAAAGTGGGGCAGATTTTCTCCAGGCTTGTAATTAGGGTTGCCACCTTTTCTTAAAAAAATACCGGCCATGGCATTCTCTCCATAGACTTAACATTGGACAGAAGCCAATTTTTTACCGGCCTGCAACCCTACTTGTAATGAACACCTTTCTTATACAAGGGTTAAAAAGCATATTTAAATAAACTGAAATTTTTACTTGCCCCCTAAGGTGCAGACACATTGAGGCTGGTGTACTATCGAGAGAGTGAGCATTTCTGGGGCAATATAAAAGGCCATTCAAATTTTCCTGAATTCCCATGGACTTAAATGAGGCTTTTAACACTTCAGATGTTAGAGAGGTCTCCAAATCATTGTTTTGCAAAAGTATTGGAGACCTATCTAGAATTCAAAGGACTGAAAGCTAGACTTAAAACTCTACAGTCAAATTTTTGCCATTCGATTGTCCCCCATGTTGCCAAAATTGGTTCATAATCATATGGTGGACTTTGTCCCACACCAAGAGGCAGGTGATAATACCAGGAAAATCATAAATCTAGCCAACATAGTGAAAACCATAAGGACCAAAGCAGTGATTCTGTCTGGATGCCAAGAAGGTTTTTGATAGAGTGGATTGGACATCCTTGGATGTGGGCCTTCAATGCTTTGGTTTTGGGGGAAACTATTTTATAATTTTAAATTCCTTGTATTCTTGTCCCTCTGCCACAATTGTATGGGTTGGTAGATGCATACCACAATAGAAAATAACAGATGGGGGAGTGACAAAAACCCTGGGGCACATCCCAGCCCCTCTTCCCCAGCCAGGGGCAGAACCCAGCACCAGAGTCTGTAGTAATGTAATAGGGAAATATCAACTTGTGGGATTGGGGGGGGAGTACCATCCACAGATACTGGTAGTAGTGTTGGCCCAAATGTGGCCACCACCGTCACCCATGCATGCGAGAGGCCTAAGTGGGAAACCCAGTAGCCAGAGGCTACATGAAGTCAGTAGGGATAATGTATTACTGAAGTGTCCAGATGCACTTAGGCTGTGGCCAATTTAGGGAAAAAGTTTCAAGTTACAGGAGTTCTGCAGGGGACCACAAGGGACTCTGTCTGGAGTCAATGAGTATGGGGAGATTCATCAGGGAGATGTGGACGAAGAGTTAATGAACAGCAAATAAGGAGCCAGAGTAAGTGTCCCATGACTTATGAAGAGAGGTGATCTGTCAAATGGCTATAAAAGATTTCGCAAATTTCTTCACAAATATCTTTCATATGGCTGGGTATAAAAGGGCAAACAGTCAGTAGTACATAGCTCTACCTCACCTAAGCAAACCAAGCACACGTAGAAGACCGTTTCAGTGAAATAATTCTTTTTTACTAACACGATCTCGGCTTAGTTGCAGAGCTGCCTTATGAAAATAAAACCGGATATCCCTGAGGTCAAGTACAACTCTGACTTCAAGGAAGGGGGAGGGAGGGGGGAACTTTGCGTTCGGTTATCTCTCAAACCATAAAAGTTTGAAAGATGACACTGGGGGCAACTGAATTCTTCTTGAAATCGCTACACTATAGGGATTAGTAATATTAAAGTATTACTATCCCTTTAAATAAATAAAGAAAATGATCAGCTTCATGTAACATACTTGCAAAGCACTAAACATAATAAGATAGGACAATAGTGTATTGTCACTAAACAGTTTAGTTATAATTTCCTGGCTGCAGTCGCTATCATCATTACGTTGTCATTCACCTTTTGTGATGTGTAGATATAACATCATATTTGATACATATTACATTTTATGTTTGATACAATTTATTTATGTGCACACCGTATTAATCAATTACGACGTAACACTCAATTTAGGATGCCAGTTTTGGCACCCACATACAGGGGCATACCTCCCAAGTGTCCCTCTTTAGGAGGGACAGTCCCTCTTTTAGAACCAAATCCCTCTGTCCCTCTTTCCCACCCTGATGTCCCTCTTTTTAGGAGATCAGATTGTGTATATGTGTATAATGTTGCACTACACCAAATAACTCACATTTACAATTGTTTAAACGTCAGTATATGTGTTTATACATTAGTCTGTGTAAATAAAATACTTTGGTCTTGTTATAAGTCATTTATTAGGTCACACAAGGAGGTGTCGATAGGTCATGAAATAGCCTAAAAATTCCCGGTAATGCCCCACCCACCAGCCACACCTCCAGCAACACCCCCTAAAACATAAGTGTCCCTCTTTGGCAATTTGAAATGTTGGGCGGTATGCAGGGGAAGGGTATAAAAGAGTCCGCCTTTCACTATTTTGTTATCCTGAGGAAGGTTGCTATTGTGCACTGGAAACATTGATCGATACATTTTGATTTATTACTTTTTGAAGATCTGTGTGTGCTCGTCTTATGTCCGGTATTTTTTTTTTTTTCTCCAGGCACATCTGAACAACTGCAGGCTCTTACTGGAGGAGGTAACTGCACACAATCTGTCACTGCAGCAGATGTTTCATAACTGCTTGGACCAATGGAAATTAGAGATGCACTCTTGCTCTGCCTTTCACCCTCCCAGAGGCAAGTAGGAGGGCCGTCAAGATGATGGAGATTGCATTTAATTTCCATATCTATCTATATATTAAAAACAATTCTGATCCTGCCAGCAGTGACTGGATTATTATGTCATCGTGCTGACAGGCTGAACTATTCCTATGAAAACCGAGTACCATAATATTATAATCACTGTGAGCTTCAAGATGACTACTTTTTATTCCTCTTTAACCCTTTCAGTGAATGGAATTCAAAGTTTTAAAGGAACACTAACATATTAAAATTAAATTATGTTATTTACTTTTATATATCATGTACACCCAGATAGCATTTGTAAAAATGTGTTATTTTATGTTGCATCCCGAAAATCTAATCCTATACTTACTTTTTAATGCATGTGTAGGTAGTCCTATTTAGACACAATTTGGTTAAAGGGATAGTAATGTTTCAAAATAAAAGCAGCTCCAATTAATTTTCATAATACTTGGGCCATGGAGAGTGTTATTTCATTACTGAGAAAGTTGTAGTTCAAGAGTAATTGAATGATAAAGTATCCCCCTCCCGCCCCTTTTACTGATGTCACTGCTCAGCTCATAACAGAAAGATGGTGTCCAGATGGCTTGTAGAAAGGGACAATCTTCAATTACCATAAGTGAAAAACCTGTCAAGGGGGCAGGGTTTTCATTGTTCTCACAGTAAGAAGATTGTCCCTTGCTGTGAGCTGTCTGGTCTTAAGACCAGATTCCACATCTGAGGGGTGGTGGCTTACACTAGGTAAGAGGGGCGGGAGGGGGAAAGTTTATCATTCAATACTCCTGAACTACAACTCTGACAGTATTGAAATAACACTCTCTATGGCTCAAATACTGTGAAGATTAATTGGAGCTGCTTTTATTTTGAAACATTACTATCCCTTTAAGTTTGTTTGCACTGAGAGACAATAGTTAAGGCAGTTACTGTATTAAGATTAGTACCAACTACTCTAGTATTCAAAAATGATGTTACCATATGCCAGCTCAACTACAAAGAATCCTACACTATCACTTCTCAAAAACCTGTCAAGATTGCTATAAATGGAAGTCAGGGACCCTGGAACAGGTGGGGCTGGCTGCTCCTATAAAGCATATGAAAGACCAGATCAGGGGCATCCACGTTTTTTCAGTCATGGTCCACATGATCAGAAAGCCATAACAGAGGGTTGCACTATTTTCTTATTGATAACAATGGTGTATTAAAACCGGTCAGCTATTTAAAAATATGAATTTTTAAATGTATTTATTGATGAAGTCAAGAACAATACTGATGATCTTTAACACTGCCCCGGCTGTTAACAACCATGGGGCATTTTTAATTTTTTTTTACTAATGGATTCAGAGCTCCTCAAATGGCGTGCCAGGACCGTCACTGGTCCTTAAGTGTAGGACAGTTGTGATGGTCCTGGCATGTCATTGGCCCTTAATCTAGGGCTGCAACAACGAATCGATAAAATCGATAATGAGAATCGTTGCCAATGATTCTCATTATCGATTCGTTGTGCAGCGATTCGTTGTGCCGCCCAGCAGCCCCACAGCTGTCGGATGCTGTCTTCTTACTTCCCGCATTGATGACATCCGGTGTGCAACCACGCCAAACGCGGAGACGCCGCGTGGAGTTTGCAGGTATTTTCTTCCTCTGTTCTGAGGCCAGTTTAAAACTGGCGCCCAGACTGAGGAATAAAACCCCTGCACTCTCAACGCGGCGTCTCCGCGTTTGGCGTCGTTGCGCACCGGATGTCATCAATGCGGGAAAGTGAAAAAGAGGTATGGGGGAGAGACATACAAGGGGGAGAGAAAGAAGTACAAGGGGGGAGAAAGAGGCACAAGGGGGAGAGAGAGAAGTACAAGGGGGGAGAAAGAGGCACAAGGGGGAGAGAGAAGTACAAGGGGGGAGAAAGAGGCACAAGGGGGAGAGAGAGAAGTACAAGGGGGGAGAGAGAGAAGCACAAGGGGGGAGAAAGAGGTACAAGGGGGGATAAAGAGGCACAAGGGGGGAGAGAGAGAAGTACAAGGGGGGAGAGAGAGAAGTACAAGGGGGGAGAGAGAAAAGTACAAGTGGGGAGAGAAATAGAGGCACAAGGGGGGAGAGAGAGAAGTACAAGGGGGGAGAAATAGAGGCACAAGGGGGGAGAGAGAAGTACAAGGGGGAGAGAGAAGTACAAGGGGGGGAGAAAGAGGCACAAGGGGGAGAGAGAGGAGTACAAGGGGAGAGAGAGAGAAGCACAAGGGGGGAGAAAGAGGCACAAGGGGGGAGAGAGAGAGAAGTACAAAGGGGGAGAGAGAAAAGTACAAGGGGGGAGAAATAGAGGTACAAGGGGGGAGAAATAGAGGCACAAGGGGGGAGAGAGAGAAGTACAAGGGGGAAGAAATAGAGGCACAAGGGGGAGAGAGAAGTACAAGGGGGGAGAGAGAAAAGTACAAGGGGGGAGAAATAGAGGCACAAGGGGGGAGAGAGAGATGTACAAGGGGGGAGAAATAGAGGCACAGGGGGGAGAGAGAAGTACAAGGGGGGAGAAATAGAGGCAAAAGGGGGGAGAGAGAGAGAAGTACAAGGGGGGAGAAATAGAGGCGCAAGGGGGAGAAAGAGGTGCATAGACCCCATGGTGAAATAATAACAATGACACATGTTAATGTGTAAAGTTTTTTATTCTGCAGTTTGTTTTTAACACTGTTTGTTCATTAAATCAGTTTAAATAATGAAAAATTAGCATATTGTTTTTTTTTATCCGATTAATCGATTAATCGAAAAAATAATCGGCCAACTAATCGATTATCAAAATAATCGTTAGTTGCAGCCCTACCTTAATCCTCTGAATGCCAGAGGGGTACACAATGTATTGCTTTGCAATGTACTGCATACCGCTCTGGCACTCAGAGGGTTAAGTGGTTAATAGACAACTATTCTGTAACTATACAGTACTGGCAAACAGGAGGCTAGGTCTTACTGACCTACTAGTTCAGGTGTGCTAAATAAAACAAAAAAAAAAATTTAAATCTCCGGTTGGCATGCACCCTGGAGTCAGCCCACGGGCTGCACTATGGATACCCACGGACTAGATTTTAATTCTTTGAATGCCAGAGGGGTGTGCAACACATTTCTTTGCAATGCACTGTACACCCCCTCTAGCACTCAGTTGTTAGCACGGAGTACAGAGTATTCACGTACAGGGTATTTATGCATATGTATCAGGACTGGTCAGGCATTGAGAACTGCAAGTCCCGCCATACTGGAAATGTCAGTTCTCAATAGCACATTAGGTTTTAATGTTCCTTTAATAAACACAGGGTGATATGCTTTAGCAGTTCAAATTCTAAAAAGCATTAACTAGGGATCTGTGACATGAGAAAGAAAGAAAAATAGCTGTCTGTGTAGTTATGCATCTAAATATAGTATAAAGCAGTTTGCCATTAAACCTGCACCGCCTACCACTCTGGCACTCAAATGGTTAAGGGGTACTTATGGGTCCCCTACAATACTTAACCCTTTGAGTAAAAGAGAGGTACCCAACACATTGCACCGCAATATGTCGGATACCTCTCTGGCACTCAAAGGGTTAAGGGGTACATCTGTGTCCCCTACAATACTTAACCTTTTGAGACCCAAAGAGGTATCCAAAACATTGCACAGCAATGCGTCAATACATCTCTGGCACTCAAAGGGTTAAAAGGCCTGAACATTATATATACTGAAATACGTAGCAATAGGGTAGATAACATTTGCCTCTCCAGTAGTTGGAGACAATGGTGATGTAGGCCCTAACAGCTGAAAAGCCAATAGTTTCTTTCCCCTTCACTAGCAGCCAAAGAGAGCTATACACTGGGATGATTTTCTAAAAACAAGCGCTACCAGGTGACCTCATTCTATAATTGTATTTCCCAGCTGGTGCATTGTACTGGTTTACTTCACAGCTAATCTCATATAATATTAGGTACAAAAGGTCCTGAATAAAAGAAATGGGCCTTGCTGAAAATAAGCACTGTCTGTACCTATAGAAATAAGTGTCTCTTAATTCGCTGAAGTCCAGATAGGTACCTTACACATTGCTTCACAATGCATTGGCTACCCCTCAGGACCTCAAGCAGTTAGTCTAACAGAAGGAAGGTATCCTTCATTCAACAATCAGATAAATCTATATACATTTTGTTTACATGTAATCTCTGTTGCAGTCTATAGCCGAGTGGTATTTCACTATTTGTAAAGCCACCACAGTTAGCATTTTCTAACAGCATAGATTTTGGCCCAAAGAGATGCTTATAGGCACAAGGTGGTCCCTCTCTTAACCCTTTCAGTGCCAGAGAGGTAAGCAATGCATTGAAAAGCAATGTGTTGCGAACCACTTTGGCTCTGAAAGGGTTAAATGTCAACTTGGTGCTGTGTACGTAAAGGATTGGGCAATGTGGGAGTGTTTGAATGATCCTATCCTCTGTGATCAAAGTGCAGGTAGGTACAACTACTACAGGTGTTGGATAAACAAGGTGTATGCCTAGTTCGTGTGCACTGGAGGGTTATGCAGTTGTATGTACAACAAATACATAGATGAGTATAAACCAAGATGAAGTTTCTGGTTGTCCAGAAATCTTCCTTGTATTCTACTGCCCCCTATCAAATCAGAGAGACACAGAGAGAAAAAAATTTAGCACCCCAATAAGGACAGAGGCTTCCGGCTGTTGTGCATATCTTTATACTAAAGGTGAAAACCCTGCTTCCCCCTATCTCACTGTTCCCCTACAACTTCCAGTATCCTAAATTCTCATTTATTTAACTATTTGAGTGCCAGAGGAGCATGCAACGCATTGATTAGCAATGTGTTGTATATCCCTCTCCCATTCAAAGGGTTAAATGGGTCTTTTAATCTGCCGCGAATGATAAAGAGGCCTTAAACATACTGTAAAGCAATTCAAGGAGTTAATTGGCATGCCCTGGAATTGCAGCCCTTAGTGCATCAGCATGGCTGTGGCCTAAACAATCTCGGGCAAGAATTTTCCATATAGGAGTTCTCATTTACACTGCTGAAGCCTATTGTCTAGAGGTGTGAAATAAAGGGATCAGTAAATAAATACAATTACATACACAGTGCAAATATACAAATACATAGACAGGTCTGATGATGGTATGAAGTACCCCATCTAGCTAACCCTTTGAGTACCAAAGGGGTATGCAACGCATTGCAAAGCAATGCATTGCGTACCCCTCTGGCACTCAAAGGGGTAAACAAATTAAAACACTTATTTGTAAAATATATAGTTGCCTTTTAAGGTGAAGTAGGGGAGATATGAGAGGTGGCAAGGAAGAGTGGTTGTGCACTGTGAGGGAGGCTGGGAGGAGAAGGGTGTGTATGGTTCAAGAGAAGTGAATGAACTCTTGTTCCAACTACCCTAGGGTCCACAGGAGACATCTCTGTGGGCCACCTGTTTACCTTCATTTGCAGACATTAAGGAGCTGAAACCTTTACGTTAGCTAAGGTATGGGACTTATCAATCAACACAATTTATTATTTCCATGATAATTATGCAGAAATGGATTGCACTCTGCAATCTTTCAGCAAATCTCATGGCATGGCTGCACAATTATTTCCAGTGAGCATGCATACATCAATATTGTTTTCGGTTTCCTGTTTTTTGTGTTCTTCAGGGAAACTGAATACAGTACATTCCTAACAGGAGGGGAAAAAATGTGTGCGTGCACTGTCTCATGCTGCCTTCAATTAAAATGTTCTGGCTACAAGTTCACAAGAGGGGCAGCAGTGTTAAAACTCCAGTGTCGGCCAACACAAATTTTCTGAGGTACAGAGGAGAGGGTAGGGTAAATAAAAGCAGCATCAATGTGTTTGAAAAGCCATTCATTAAAGGGTTTTTGTTACTCCAGTGGACCCAGAAAGAGTAAGTTGTGAGACTTATTTATAAGACTACATAGCGATCTTGTGATGTGTACTGGTGCTTCAGATGTAGACACCTCTACAGTCTAAGAAATTGTATAAAATAATACATTATGGGAATGATAAATTCAGACTATTAAAAGACACATACATTAAATAGATAGTGACAGTTCTATACCTCTCCTCAATTGCCTTGGTCCACTTCAAAATGCTACTATAATCCCATTCTGAGTTATATGACCTTTCTGCATCCAGTTTCCTATTGTACCCTCCAGATTAGTGGGGAGCAGCAGCTGCCCTCCAGCTGTATTTGGACTACAAGATCCATCACCATCAGCCAGCTAAGGATAATGGGAGTTGTAGTTCAACATCAGCTGAAACAGACAAGGAAATATATTGAGAGTGTGTGTTTGTAATACAATTGATTCCCTCACACCAAAGTGAAAAAGTGCTATAACTTCATCTTGAACCACCAGCTGTAGCCTGTAATTCCTAGCTTACAATAGCAATTCACTACCTGATAATGTTTACATGATTCTAATGGACCATAGGTGGGACTATTCTCTAGAGACTTCTCATTCACACTTGATTACACTTTGGCTGACATCAGCCATTGAAGGACTCTGTGCAGGAAGATTGTTTTTCCTTGCAAGTTTTTTTAGTATAATCCTTTAAAGCGGAACTATTGTCACATTAATATTGAGCCCCAAATCAGAATTACAATAGTGTTAATCCCTTAAGGACCAGCTGCGCATGCACGCAGCGGCACTTTCTTTTGCGATCTGGATTCAGGGCTCCCCGAACGGTGTGCAGCCACATGGGAAGCCCTGAATTCCATGACATACATGTATGTCCTTGGTCCTTTAGGGACAGCCAACCCGTAACGTACATGTACGTCATGGGTCGTTAAGGGGTTAAGCATAGACGTACTTGTATTTTCAAGTATAATTGCGGCATTAGTGAAAATAAAACTTTTTAGGCAGATAGGCAGTGGGGAACAGCGCAGACATCTTGCAGAGATGGCATCCCTTTAAAGGAGCAGTAACTTTTTTTTATGAAAACACATATTTAATAGAGCATTTTCTGCTGAAAAAAACAAGTTCACTGCCACTGCTGTCAGATGTTTTATTCAAAATTTATAGCAGTTTAAATAATCAGGAAGTGAATTTACTGTGTTTACTTCCTGATAGTTCTAACTGACAGGAAGTGACAGACAGTTTTTATCACATTCTATGGAGAACTGTATGTCACTGACTTTTCTGACTTTCCTCTCCATTAACAGGAAATCTAATTAGAATTTGACCACTAGAGGGCACTGCTAATGTAAAAAAAAACTTGGGTTTAAACTGTAATAACTCTGGAAACATAAATTTCTCAGCAATGGGAGTACCCTTATTTTACTCAATAGGAAAATCTTTACAATATATTTTTTTTTTATAAAAAAAGTTTACTGCTACTTTAACTCCATGATTGATGAGTTGAATGCCTGGTTACCTTAGCCTTTTGACTGTGAATGAGGTACGCAACGCATTGCTTTGCAATGCGTTGCATAACCCTCTGGGACTCTAAGGGTTAAGGCACCGGAAGGGACTGACCACGCAGACGCAGAGAGAGCCTACTGCAAAATCCCTGCCGTTGCCTGTCTCCCTAAAAAGTTCTATTTCTCACTAATGCAGCAATTATCCTTGAAAATACAAGTCTGTGCATATCGCTATTGTAATTATGATTTGAGGCCCAATATAAATATGATGAAAGTTCCGCTTTAATAACTGCCCAGTCTGACGTGGGTCGGCCATTAAGGACCCCGGATCTTTTTTTTTGTGCAATGATTTCTGGGATGGCAGAGCAGCGTGCAGCCTCGCTGCCATCCCCAAATTCCATGACATGCCAGGACAGTCACCAGTCGTTAATGCAAATCCACCGTTGATAGTCCTGGCACGTCACCTTTTTTAAGGTGGTAAACAATATAAATATGTGTTTACATATTTTATTTCAAGTTCTGACCAATAGCTTAATTTTCTGGTTCAACAGGACTCAGTAATGCACAACAACCAGAGTCAGTAGTACAAAACAACAGGATTCAACAGTAGACAACAGTCAGACTCAACAGTGCACAACTACGAGACTCAGTAGTGCAAAACAACATAACTCAACAGTGCACAACAACCAGACTCAACAATGCACTGCAGCCGGACTCAGCAGTGCACTGGACATTGTTTCTGTGAAACTCATGGGCATTACTCTCATGAAGACTTCATAGAATAGTAACCTTCTATTTTCAGGTCACCTATTCTCCAAGTACAGTTAAATTGCCAGTACTTTTTAAAGTTGTTTTCCCATTTTCATTTATTTTTCTAAACATTTATGTTGCTGACATGGAGGTCCCTGGATCTCAGATTCTAGAGAGTTTACTGGTCAGTATACCATCAACACACAATGTTACAGTCTCCATGCAGCACTGATTGCTCTGTGTGCTATCTATTTCACATTGTATCACTAAACCTGCTTCCAGTTCCATTGTTATAATGCTCTCTGCAAAAGAGATCCAGATAGTGCGTTGTCAAAGACATGAAAGAGTAAAGAAAAGAAAGTATAGGCAATTTTACTTTACATATTATGCATTTGCAGACAATAAAAGTTTACATTTTACTCCACCAAAGTTGAAAACATCACATACTTTTGCTTCTGGGGTTTAAAGCTAAGCAACCATGGTATGTGTTACTGTATTTAATTGCAAAGCCTCGTCTGAACATAAAAAAATACCTGGGGGCTCTCCGCATCTGCCCCAGGTCTCCTTCCCACCCTGTTCCACCCACTTCCCAGCCCAATCCCAGTTAAGCCCTGCCCACCAAATTAAGCACCACCCACATTACGAAGTGAATCGCGTCATTAACTTAATCTTGGTAGCAAACCACGAACGCTCTGCAGGGGATCCACAGGAGAACATTCCCAGGTATGCATGCAGCTGTTTATACCAAAGCAAATTGGGGAAATACTGGGCCAAACCATCTGCACCATAGGAGATAAATAAAAACCTCTCTTGCATTCAAGAGTTTAAAAGTACCATTTATATCGCTGGGAATATTTCCTTCTCCACTTAGGTGCAGATGGTTTGCCGAAAATTGCTTCAGTTTGCTTTGGTACATAAGGCACCATGTGTTGTTCACCTGTTAGTTGTACTGAATGATCCACAAGGTTCTCTTTAAATCAAAAATATTTATTACAGTTCTAAGCCATGGCTGCTTAGCTGCTTTACTCTGTACACTGCTCTTAGACTCTCCCTGCTAGCACTTCCTAGGGCATGATATCACTTCCTGTTCTCTGACCCTTATGCACATATATTACAGGATCAGCTCAGCACATCTTTCCTTTTCTAAACAAAAACAAACAACAAAAACATTCATAATTAGCAATAGAACAATTGTTGCAAAAACAAAATGTCTACATTTTGTGACATGACAATCAACATAGAACACCTAACTGAGTATAACACAAAATGCACTAGAACTGAGTTTAGTGTAAGTCTGCAGTTAGCATTCTTCAATGAGTCTTTGTGGCCTTCTGACAGCTCTGCCACTTGATGTATGTTGGTACCCCTGTGAAGACTGTTGTAGAGTTCCTCCTGGATAATGTACTGGGACAGGAATGTCCTCTGCATTTTCAGTATCCTCAAAAGATGACTCACCATCAGATTCATGTAAGAGAAATGGATCATGATCATTTACATTCTGGTCATGTTGCATTTCAGGCCAATCCTTTTCTGAATCCTCAGCATTACTTAACAAATCCATGTCCAGTGACTCTGATTGGTCCAGAGCATGATTTGGTATCTTTAATAAATGTTTCCGATTACATCTCAAAACCACTCCCTTTCTTTGTCTTTACTTCAAAAGATCTGTCTGAGACTTTACGCAGCACTACAGCTTCATTCATCCAGCGTTGACCTGTCCAGATCTTTACGGTGTCCCCGATGTGCAACATTTGTACATTCTTTGTACTTTTGTCATAGTTCCTTTTCTGACGTTCCCTTATTCCTTCCTTCTTTTCTATGTAGGAAGCATGCAAGTTTCTGTTATAATGATACTGTGTCAAATTCAATTGTGGTAGCTTTGTCTTAATCTGACGCCCAAAAAACAATTCTGCAGGAGATTTGCCCCCCTCCAAAGGTGTTGCTCGATAATTAAGCAAAGCTACCTGTGGTTCTTCACCAGAGTAACCAGCCTTTTTAAGTAGTCTCTTAATGATTTTGACTCCGCATTCAGCTAATCCATTCCCTTGAGGATACTTGGGACTTGATGTTTTGTGAAGAAATCCAAACTCTTCAGAAAATGTCTTAAAGTACCTACAGGAGAACTGAGGTCCGTTGTCTGTTTTAATAATTGAAGGGATGCCAAACCGTGAAAATATAGCTCGTAATTTCCTGCATACATGCTCTGATGACGTATTCCTGAGTTTGGCCACCTCTGGGTATGATGAGTAAGAGTCCAGCATTGCTAGGTAATCCTGTCCATTGAGTGAAAACAAATCCACCCCTACTGTATGCCACGGAATCTTCACCATATCTTCCTGCAGCAGAGGTTCTTTTGGACTAGCTGGCTGAAATGACTGACAAGTGGGACATGAAGAAACTAGGGCTGCTATATCACTCATCATTGAAGGCCAGAAAAGAACTTCCCTTGCTCTCCTCTTGCATTTTTTTATCCCTAAATATCCTTCATGTATTTTTTGTAGTATTTCTCGTCTGAGAGAAACTGGAATTACCAACCTCCTTCCTTTCAAGAGTACATTGTCAAGCACTGATAGTTCATCCCTGTGTGCTAGGTATTGTTTTGGCATGTATATTTTCTTATTTGTCGAAAGTATGGTTTGTATCACATTTTGAAGTGTTTCATCCTCTGCAGTTGCCTGTTGCAGTTTCTTCCACATGACTGGTGAAATCACCCCAGACATCACAATGCTGTTAATATGCACATCCACATCAGCATCAATTCCATCATCAGGAGACCTGGTCCGATCAGACCAAATTCTTGACAAGGTATCCGCGATTAAAAGATGTCTGCCAGGAGAGAACTCCAATATATAATCATATTTTTGCAGATTGAGCAGCAGTCTCTGAATTCTTGGTGGAGCTTTCCATAATTCTTTGTGAGAAATTGTTATTAAGGGTTTATGATCAGTTTCAATTATAAATGACGTTCCATAAACAAAATTGTGAAATGCTTCACAGCCAAAAGCTATTCCAAGTGTCTCTTTTTCTATCTGGGCATACGTGTATTCCGTTTCTGTAAAAGCCCTGGCAGCGTATGCAATAGGCCTCCATCCCATGCCATCATGTTGGACTCATTCTTTGTCAAAGCAACTCCAGTATGTCACACAAATCCAGCTTGTATTCTAACACTCGTTGCAGGTTTGTATTCCCCTGCACGCAACATAAACCATGGAAAATACTGAGAGAAGCAGGGAAATAACCAACGCTCCATGTTGGACACAGTGCTGGGATGTCACATGTTGTCTGTGAGCTAGTTTCTGTTGGATAGTCACACAGACTGGAAAATGTGAGCCCCACCCTACCATAACAGTAATGGGTGCCCCTTCTTCCTCCAACCTCCCATAACAGTAATGTGATCCCCGTCTTCACTTCGACCCTCCAATAACAGTAATATGGCTCAATGATTAGTCAAAGGGAGTGGTCACATTACATGTATGTGTGACGCCCTTCATCTGAATTGTGATTGACTGAGAAGTGAGGTGAACAGAATTTGCCATATAAAAGCCAATCCCTATACACATAATTTTTACACTGGTTCGGGCGATGTCCTTAGCAGGACTTGGGGGGGAAGGGGTTTGCTTTTTTAGATTTATTTTATTCTTAGTGGTGGTGGAGGGTGGTTGTTAGGGTCGTTTTTGTTTTTAAATTCAACCATGGAGCAGACCGCAGCAGACGACCAGGGTGTTGCAGACACCACTTTATCTGCGACATCAAGGTAAATGATTCACATGAGACTCATTACTGTTATGAGAGGGAAGGGGAAAGAACGGGCACCCGTTACTGTTAGAGAGGGTGGGGGGGCGAAGGGGGCTCCATTTTTGCAAAAGGAGGACGGGGAAAAGAAGGGACCCATACTTTTTATTTTACAATGGGGGGGGGGCACTAAAATTGTAATTCTATGGTTGAGAGGGGTTATATTGCATGTGGATGTCCCTTGTGCTTTTGATTAATTTATATGGGGGAATTGCCCCCCTATGTCTTGCCCAGGACATCTGGTGTTGTGATACCTCAGAGAACGAGTGGTGTGTGTTTTTACTGTTGTTCTCATGTACAGTTTTGGATTTTAACATCACTGGGGCTCTACATCTAGGTTTGTGAGGTACAAAAATACCGGCAGAACATGCAACCCCTCATTGTGTGTTAACACTCACCGCAAACAATAGAACAGTAAATGGCTTTGGCTGTTCCAATGATTTCTATGGGTGCAAATCTAGAGGGCGTTGCATATTTAACTCTCTTTGGTTGGTCACAACTCAGGTAATAGGATATTAAACTGTGACTTCAAAATTACCGTGACAATTTTTTTTGGCGGCCCTAATAGAATCAAGAATATAATCTAAACCACAGTCTGTTATGTGGATGGGTCTGAGGAGATGGTCTTGGGAAGAGTGGGGTGTGGTCATATTTGGGGCTACTGGAATGCAGCTTCTTGCCTAGGAGGTCTAAAAAGTAAATCATGCCCTTGGTAAGACTGACAATGCAATGTCTGCTATCAAAGCATTATTTTAGCTATTTTGCACAAATGAATACACAAAAATGAATAGTGTCAAAAAAAGCCTAGAACATTTCTAAAGGTAATTAACTGTAACTCCTGTTTGTGGTATAGCTTAATGAAGCCTCTCCAGTTAATGTTTGTTTAGCATCTTTTATAAGTGCAGCTAAAATCTACGTTCACAGCTTCCTGGAAATGCATCGACCTCTCTTTTTAAAAAGTAATTGACAAAATCAATTATACAGTTAGAAATGAGAAACTAATTAAGTATTGTATATGACGTTGAACAGTTCTACACTGTATTTGGGATGAATGATTTCAGCATTCTTGTGAGGTCCACCTAAACATGGCTTTTAACCCATTGGAGTCTAGAAGCATCTCCAAAGCACTGTGAGGCAACAAATTAAAAGATGTTTCTAGCACCCAAGGGGTTAAAGTGCAACCCTAACTTAACCCTATAAGCATACCTGGGAACTAAATTACCGGGTCTCCGGGGCAATGTGTGAATCACCGGGTGGGCAGAGTTTAAGTAGAAACTCTGCCCACTTGTGCTCCATCCAGCCCGGTTCCTCCCACTCCCCGCCCTCTTTGCTTCATTTTGCAGGGGTTTTTTTGTCGTCCCCCCGCGACTAAGTCCCGCCCCTTTTATGGCGTGAATCGCGTCATTTTCGGCACTGACAGGGTTACCCTCCGGGTAGCCCTGCATGAAAAGTTCCCAGGTATGCCTATAAGGATGGATGGGTATGCAAAGCATTGTTTTTCGCCAGCATCTGTAAGCATACCTTTTCATCTTCCTTTAATTTTATTTTTCCCCTTTTATCCTTAAAATTGTTAATCTTTCCTCCCTCGGTAGTTGTCCTATGTCTAAGAATGTCATTATCTTCCAGCTGTTATTAAGGTCCCTCAAAAACAATGGGCCTAATTAATTAAACCTAAGTGGTGCAATTCTGGAACAAACTAAATCTACCATAAGGGAGAAACAAAAAAAATCACATTAATTTAAAGGGTCCTTTAAAGGGGATGTATCACCCCTATACAAGTTAGCCTTAATAGTTAGATTATATAGTGAATATGTGTAAAAGTGTAATAATTTCTATTTTTTAAAGCTTTATTTGGTTGAAATTAAAGTTATAAATGCTGCACTGCACCTACTTCCAGATAGACTGCAGTTACCTGCTCTGTAGTCCGTCATTCGGCTTCTGCTCCCCTCCCTCTATCCAGCCTCTTCTGATGACACAGGCTTTCTGCCTGTAAGCTGGAGCGCTGTCATTGGCTAGATTGCAGTCTCTGCCAATGAGAGCCCTCCAGCTTACAGGCAGAAATCCTCCATCATAGGAGGAGACTGGACAGAGGAAGTTGAGCAGAGGCAGAGTGACAGACTGCGGTACAGAGCAGGTAACTGCAGTATGTCCAGAAGTAGGTGCAGGACTGACTTTATTACTTTAATTTCGACCAAACAGAGCATTAAAAAAAGAAATTAAAACACTTTTACACATATTCGCAATGTAATCTACATATTAAGGCTAACCTGTATAGGGGTGATACATCCCCTTTAACACTTTGATTGCTATTGAGATCTCCAATGTATTGTTTTGAATTGCACTGCAGACCACTGTAGCATTTAAATCAATGGGAACTTGAGTATATTTCATTGCATCCCCATGGTGCAACTGATTTGAGTTGCATCACTTTAAAGGAGCAGTAAACTTTTTTTAATGAAAACACATTTTATAGAGCATTTCCTGCTGAATAAAACAAGGGTACTCAAACTGTTGTCATATGTTTTATTCAAAATTTATAGCCGTTTAAATAATCAGGAAGTGAATTTACTGCGTTTACTTCCTTATAGTTCTAACTGACAGGAAGTGACTGGCCGCTTCTGTCACATTCTATGGAGAACTGTATGTCTCTGACTTTTCTGACTTTCCTCTCCATTAGAATCTAACAAGAAATCTAATTACAATTTGACCACTAGAGGGCACTGCTAATGTAAAAAAAACATGGGTTTAAACTGTAATATAAATCTCTTGGAAGTGGAAGTACCCTTATTTTACTCAATAGGAAAATCCCTACAATATATATTTTTTCATAAAAAAAGTTTACTGCTCCTTTAAGCTTGATGTATTAGGCCCAATAAGAAGTATGTGAACTTTGTGTGGTATTTTTTTTTTCATTCTTTATTTTTTTTAAACTAAAAAGATCATTTTCTTACTTTTATTACAGATAAAAAAAAGTGTGGCGTAAAATAAAAGTATGTCAAATTATTCGATTTTTTCTGAAATTCAATGTTAAGCATTCATTGCAATTCATATTATAAAGAAACCAAGGTCGTGACACAAAGTAGTTGTTGCAGTTCAAGGTTTCTTTTTCTGAAATTCTGAACATTTCTGCAACACAAGCTTAGCCAAATGTTCATTAGCTCATAACTTAAACCAGGGGTTGGTGAGATGCACGGCGCTCCTTTCCCCCCGCCCTTGCAATGTGGCCTAGCAACCAAAATTCTGAATGGAGAAAACCTGATGAGGTAAGAGAGGCCTTTCTTGCAGAGCTGGAATCCTTTTTATTACATTCCTATGATGAAGCTCTGTTTTAAATAAGTAAATATTTGTACTGAAATAACATAGCTTGACCCGTTATATATTAGAGAGTGGGGCTACCCATGATTTTAAGAAGCAATCAAGATTATAAAATCAATTCTCCTTGAGTTTGCTTAACACTTTAAGAACCAGAGGGTATTAAAAAAAAATACCAATACCAATGTAATAATGGTTCAAGGGATGGCTGCTTATATATTTTTTACAAAATACAAATGTAAGCTTGGATTTTGCATTAGTGGAATCAAAGATTTTCTTTCCCTTGAACCCTGACCGTTGGGTGCAATAAAGGTCCCCTAATTAATTATTAAAGTGTTCTAACAGCCAATGCTGGGTGTATCTGGTTTCATTTTCCTCCCATTAATCAATCCATGTAGAATGGTAACAGACAGAGTGTCATTATGAAATGGCTGTCTACTTGTGACTAAGGTGACACAGGCCGTTATTTCCCTGATAAAGTGAAGACCCTCTTCACAAAATGAGCAGGAAGATTTTCATTGTTTTTTTTTTTTTTTTTACAAGATATATGAATAAGCTTTTCTAATATTTATTCACTCCTTAATTAATTTGGGGTAATGGCATGTAGATGACAGGATAAGAGACAACAGGATGCAAATCACAGCTCTGGGTCAATTGCCATAGAAGGCTGAAAGTTCAGGAGTGATTACTCCAGTGTTATAAATCTCCCCCCAACTGATTGTATATATAAAAGCAGAGTGGAGCAATTTTATGACAATCCAACTATTCAGTAGAGGGAGGTCACTAAACCTGTTCTTAGGCCTCCTCCAACTGTTCAGGTTTTCAGGATCTCCTCATGCTTGAACACAGGTAAGTCAATCAGTGGTTCAATCATCCAGAAGACTCTGCGTGACTGGAAATCCTGAAAACATGCATTTGTGTGTGTGTGTGTGGGGGGGGGGGGGTTTCATCGTCACTGCTGTAGTGGATAAATAAAAATTCCCACAGATTTAAATGGGGTTTTGTCCCCTTGAATGCTAAAGCGGTCTCCAGTACAGTGTTAAGCATTCAAGGGGTTAAAAATCCACATTTATATAATTTTCAATATTGGAAATTTTCATTTGGCCCGTATGGTATAGATAGTTTTGTCCCAAATTGTTCCAATTTGCTTTTATACACAAGACCCAGTGTAATCTTTGTTGTTTACATGCTTAACACAAAGTTAATGTAGCTCTTTAATGCTCTCCTGAACTCATAACATCTTTGAAGATACTGGATCATCACACAATACTAGGAGAAATCAATAATTTTCTAGGCTCTGGCAAGAAATGTGCTATTAAACATGGGCAAAGTGCCAAAATGTTATATTGTTCATTATTAGTTAAGATAACAGCCCTTAGTATTTGATATTTAATTATGAATATTATTGCTGCATGTTGAACTGACTCTAAGCTGGCACCCTTGAGACTTGACCAGTCAGCTCTATGCAATTTTCCACACTATAAGAAATGCCAGGAAACAGAACTCTGGACCTACACTATGGATTTCTCTGGATCACTGGAAGAGATGCAACAGACATTTTTGTAAAAGATATGCCAGGAAACAGAACTCTGGACCTACACTATGGATTCCTCTGGGTCACTGGATGTGATACGACATTTTGTATAAGAAATTCCAGGAAACAGAACTCTGGACCTACACTATGGATTCTTCTGGATCACTGGAGGTGATACAATAGACATTTTGAATAAGAATTGCCAGGAAACAAATATCTGGACCTAATCTATGGATTCTTCTGGATCACTGGAGATGATGCAACAACATTTTTATATACAATATGCCAGGAAACAAAACTCTGGACCTACATTATGGATTCTTCTGGATCACTGAATGTGATACAGTAGAAGTTTTGTATAAGTAATGCCAGGAAACAAAACTCTGAACCTACATTATGGATTCTTCTGGATCACTGGAGGTGATGCAACAGACATTTTTGTTTAAGAAATGCCATGAAATAGAACTTTGGACCTACACTTTTTCTCAATCTGGTTATCTTGATGTGACTCTCAGAATTGCCAGATCACAGGTGGTATTTAAGA
This sequence comes from Rhinophrynus dorsalis, assembly GCA_037306005.1. NCBI lineage: Eukaryota > Metazoa > Chordata > Amphibia > Anura > Rhinophrynidae > Rhinophrynus > Rhinophrynus dorsalis. Next base: position 317,912,720 of record CM074719.1, read on the forward strand.
ATATTGTTTTTATAAATCTAAAATTAGCTTCTTGAAAATGCTGAAAAGTAGAGTATTCATACTGAAAATCTTTCCATCTAGAGAGACTACTATTGAATTAATATTATTAGGTCAAATAAGAGGCTTAACATTTGTGCAATTGTGACAGAATCTGGAAACCAAGGAGGCCCATCAGTTCCACATTATTCCGTAACCTTTATAATTATACCAGATTCCTATTTTGTCTGGCAGCTGCTGACATCATCAAGAAATAGTTGCTGACAGACAGTAAGACAATAACATCATTGGAGAGCCTCTTCCCTTTTCATCATGAACCCACTGAGCACAAGACCACACTGGGAAATGGGTCCAGCCTCAGATTTCACCCCAGGGCCCAATAGGTTTTAGTTACACCCCTAGAACAAAAGGTTGAGAACTGATTTTTTTAGATCCAGCAGTCGTGAATGGATGCAGCAGTTTGGCTTTGAGCAACCACAGTCCCACACTCAAGAAGGAAATGGAAGAGGTTTAAATGTTTGTAAGAGATATGATGAAGGGAAGAAAGTAAAACAGCATGCATGTATCATTGAGCTAATTTTAAATACCCAATATTTAATGCATAAGTTAAACATTAATTCCATATAGGATTGGTTGTAACTCGCGGTGAAGATCCATGTCATATATTCCTGGGCAAGACAGAAATGGGAGAGGAATAAGAAGAAATAAAAAGAGTGAGAAGTGTGTTACATGTACCACCCTGGGGAGGCCCAGGTCACACCCATACCTCCTTCATCTTATCCCCATTAGTCCCATGCATTTAGGGAACTTCAGAAGAAAAAAACACGTCCATTTTCTGAACTACATCCTTTACCGAAGCTGAAGAAGAATTTGACCAGCTTGAGGTCAGATGAATGAACCACAGGCGAAAATGCCAATTTCCATTCATTTAAATAGGGCTTTTAGCTTGAATGCTAGAGATAATGTCAACAAATTGATAACTATTTACACATATATTCTGTCACGGCCTCAGAAATACTGGATACTGCGATCACGGCACAGAAGCTAGAGTTCGGAGCTGGAGAGCGCTGCTAGTGTGCAAAGTTGCCGTGGAATTTTCTGGTCCAGTGGCTAGGAATGATGCCGGGGTGCGAAGCTAGGGCACGTAGTCAGTTGCAAATCTCTCTTGCTGCGGCTGTAGCTGGTTAAAGTTGCTGGCCGCGAAGCCAGATGTCCGACCGCAGTTGAGCCAGGGCCCTGACCAGGATGAGAGATTGGCAAGCTGAGAAAGAACCAGACAATTGACCCATATGTGCAAACCTGAACACCAAAGCAGCAGAGACAGGACTGAACTAGAGATGTGCCTATACCCAACGGACTCCAACCACTGACAGGCTGGTTCCGTAGATGGGAAGGTGGAATGTCGTAGGATAGCCTAACGGCACACCTTGATGGTAATAGAGGTGCCTAGAGATTGCCACAGGGAAGTGACAACGCCATGGAACCCCTAGCAAAGAGACAGAGATAGAGAGAGACAGGACAGTGACCCCAGATACTCCCACAACCCAGAGAAGGGTACAGACACCCTGAAAGCAGAGCAGGGAACACGGGACCCACTGTGCCCCCCAAGGGCGCCAGAGAACAGGAGGGAGGAGCACCCCCACACCCCTACTTACCCGGACAGGATCCCAGAGAGTGTCCACCAACAGCAGGGAGCCCGGAAGGATGGAAGCTAGACCCACCCACTGAGGTCCCCTCCAGAGATCCCTACCAGTGGCAGGGAAGCAGGAGTACCAACCCACCTGGTGGCAGAACGCTGCCACAAACAACCCTGCGCAACCTCCCAGGCCCAGAATGGGAAGGTGGCTGGGGGGGCAACAGGCAGCTAGAGAAGTAATTAGTGGGGCAGCAGGAGCCGTCCCCATGGGCACTGAGCCGCGGAAGCCAGAGGCCACAGCACCCCAACTGGACACGCAGCTGAACTGAGCGGCTTTTTGACTACAGCGGGACACAACCGCAGAAGTGAAGGCACAACACAGCGGGATACGGCCGCTGAACAGGAGGTGCAACACAGTGGGACACGGCCGCTGAACTGGAGGCACAACACAGCGGGACAAGGCCGCTTAACAGGAGGCACAACACAGCGGGACAAGGCCGCTTAACAGGAGGCACAACACAGCGGGACACGGCCGCTATACCAGAGGGAAGCTGGGGAGCGGAACAAGCAGCAGCAGAGGGAGGAACAGGAGAACCCTTACCAGAAACCGGACCTGCCGAGGGAGCAGGGAAGAGGCAAGCAGGAACGCTGAAAGCACAGCTCGGGAACCGGATAGGAAACACTCCGGACGCCCAGGATCAGGATGATGAACAGGCACTGGAGAGGGCAGCCAAACAGGAAACCACTGCCCGCAGGGAAAACAGACCTGAATAATCGGGCACCGCTGCAAAAGTCCCACAGCGCTAAAAAGGATAGCCAACCAATGGGGTGAGACATGACATATTCAAGACCAATACGAGGAACTCTCTAGGAACTCTTTATTCAGTGGGGAATTAATTAAGATTAAAACAATGGCAGGGATTTTATATAGTATCGACAGTAAGGATACAGAGAAATTCTTTACATCGGAGACTGCGTTTGTAAATATTGTAAAACAAACATTTTAAAATGTATTGGACACCTGGTTGCAATGATTATAGGATGTTGATCTGCAATATATTTGATTGCTTTTGGGATCAGTAAAGAATTTGTTTACCCACTTGGGCATAACTGAAAATGGCTTCCATGGGTTTTCTTTAACTTTTACCTTTCCCTGTATCAATGAAGGCTGAACTTGATGAATACATCATTTTTCAGGGCCCAAAACACTTTAGAAGTGTAAAATTAACATTTCCTCTACAATGACAGGAGGACTAGATTAGCATGGACTCTGAAAAAGTGTCTACGTTGATTTACGTACAAGAATAATTTTTTTCATTTTGCAACTTTGAGCAAGATAAAAAGCCAGGAGAGAGTTTTACATGGCAAAACATGGGGCATTTTAATAAAAATGTCAAATGTGTCTTGCAATAGTTTTATCAACCTTTTGAAAGTGTAGCACCTAAAGGATTATATATATATATATATATATATATATACACCAAAAGATAATAGATAGGAATTGGTAAAGAATGCTAGATTTGTATAATAGTTTGTTATAATTAGTTTTTTCTGGATATAAATTATCTGCCAAAAGATTATTCATTATATTTACTTTAACGACAAGAGCTACCCAACTGCTTACAAATAGCATCAGAGCAAAGAAGAAAACCTTGCTTAAACAAAATCTATATTTATATGATTACATTTCCTATGGGTGAAGGAAGATATAATTAATGGATTTCCCTTGCCCTCTAATGCAACCATTTGGCAATTAAACCATGGAATATCCAATAAATTTTGATGTATTTAGCAAGCAATTTGTCAAACAGTGCTCCATATGAGTTAATATATTAATTCTTGTCATTGGCTCCTTTCTGTCAAGATCATACCCTATACTCTTGGCATTCAGAGTATTTGCTGTTATGAGGAAATGAGATGTTATGCTATGCTTGCAAGAACTGGACAACATGCACTACTGTATTATCAGAGAACACACAAATAAAAAAAATACCGATTGACAAGGTATTTCTAAATGCCGGAAGCTTTAACAAAGGCAGTGGAATGTAATTGGATACCCGTTTTATTAGATGGCCTCATTACAGAGTTCAAATACTCCAACAGCATAACTATTTTGTAAGGAACAATTACATATTACATAGAATTTGATGTAGATGAGAACCATTCGGCCCATCTAATCTGCCCATTTTTCCTACTCTAAAAATGTCAAACCTTTTCTTGGCCCCTGCTCTTGTCATATTCAGGATAGCCTTATGCCTATCCCATGCATGCTTTCATTTCCTCACTCTATTAAACATTTAAAGGGATAGTAATACCTAATATGTAAAAAAAAAAATATACTGTAGTGTTTATCCCCCTGAGTAAAAAAGGGTACTCTCACTGCTGAAAGGTGTTTTATTCAAAAGTTATTACAGTTCACAGTTGAATTTTTAAGGTGCAGTATCACAATGACCTGAAATTGTACAGTGGTGCTGTTGTTACACCATCCTATGGACAGCTCTGGTCCCGGGACCATAAATCTCCATAGGATGGTGTAGCAACAGCCCCACTATACAATTTCAGATCACTGTGATATTGCACCGAAAAAAAATTCAACTTTGAGCTGTAATAACTTTTGAATAAAACTCCTTTCAGCAGTGGGAGTACTCTTGTTTTACTCAAGTGGATAAACCCTACATTATATTTTTTTTTTTTAGATTTTAAGTATTACTATCCCTTTAACGACCAGAGGGTTTGCACAGTATTGTGAAGCAATGTACTATACTCCCCCATTGGTCCTTTAATTGTTACAGATCAGGAGATAAAGCAAATGCCATACAGAAAATGAATTGTTTAGGGGTGTGCAATATATTGATGTATAAAACATTGTACACCCATCTACTATTTGAAGAGTTAAAAAACAATTCTACTAAAAGCAGAATTAAGTTTTATGGAAGAAAATATGAATCTTTATATTTGTAAATGTAAAACCTGAACCCCAATAAGTATTTTGCTGTGTTGACTGCCTAAGAAATGGGTCACTGAGCCTCTGTGATGTTGCATCTAGGTCATCAATAAACTTTAGTAACCTCTTGAATGCCAGAGGGGTGCGAAATTCATTGCAAAGCAATGTACTGTGTTTCCCTCTGGAATTCAAAGGATTCAATCGGAAAGATCGCTTTTGCAACAAATAGATGATTCTGAAAAATATTTCGACACTGATATTTATTTGTCAGTTGCAAATTTCCCATTCAGGCATCTGTACCATAAGTGGCTGCGTGATCAGAAATCCAGTTATTACTAGGGTTACCACCCAGCCGGTATTTTACCAGCAGGCCGGTAAAAAATTGGCTTCTGTCCAATGTTAAGTCTATGGACAGAATGCCATGGTCGGTATTTTCTGGAAGAAAAGGTGGCAACCCTAGTTATTACTCAAAAAAATATGAAAAAAACAAAGTACCTTATATATTTTTAAGGCAGAACTTGTGTCCAGTTGCGTGGTGGTGAATGCTCAGTGTCACTATGTTCAAATCTGTACTTAGCTCTGTTTTCACATCTGTCTTTCTAGGGCAACACCATTTTAAGCTGCTGTCTTTGTACGTGATATCCAAAGTAATACATTGCAATAAAAAAAAAAAAAATAAAGAAGTAAATCAGCATTCCTGCCTGCTCTTCTGTTGATGCCACTGCAGTGATCTTCCATTTTGTATTCCCTTGAGTTCCTGTATACTTGGCCATTTACTGCATTTTTAGGATAGTGAAAATGGCAGATGCACGAAACAATTAGATTATCTGCTGATGTTAGTGGAATTTATGTATATATTCATGTACATTGAAATGACTAGCATTCTCTCTCTCTTTCTCTAATGTTACATAATCAGATGGGAGAGGAGCAAGTGACAAATCCAATCTGTTATCTGTAGTGCACACTCCAAAGATGCATAATAACAACACATGTGCCATTGTAGACAATTAAACATTGCATAATAAAACACAGGCCCCAATTATTGCAGAGCTGATTACCTCTTTACAATGAGGCCGATTTAAGAAGATGAACTGCAGCAAACAAACTGCCCTATAGTGAATAAAATAAACCCCATTGAGGTAAATGGGGTTGTTAAACCTTTGAATACTACAGACATCTCCAAGGCATTGCTAAGTAATGCAAACTCCCTAATATTCAATGCATTGCTTTGCAATGCTTTGAATACCCCTCTGGAACACAAAGGGTTAAAGACATCCCTGTTAGTGCACTGGTGGCTCTATCTATCAGTAGCACAGTTATATTACTTAACCCACGCTGATAAAGAAGGGAAATCCTGAAAACATGCACTCTTGGTAGCTCTTGAGGACCAGGATTTTCTAGATGTGCACTAAGTGCTCAATCCCTAAATTCTTCCTCTTAACCCTTTGAGTGCCAGAGTTATCCAATACAGTGCAACCTCTCTGGCTCTCAAAGGTAAGTTCACCCTCTTCTCTTGTTCTCCTTCCCAATATATGAACTTTGGATCTTACATGGAAAGGAACACTAGAGTGATTTTGGGGCAAAACAACTACATTATCGGGGAAGAATAAATATTACCAAAATCACACTGACTTACATGGGGTTTTTAACTCCACGGATGCTAGGGAAGTATACAGAGCATTGTAGACCTCTCAGGCATTAAAAGGTTAAAGCCTCATTTAAATCAGTGAATTTAAATCAGAGTGAACTTTCATTTGTCCCCTGTATTGCAGTTGTTTTGTCCTAGAATTGCTACAATTTCTATATATATGGATAGATAGATATATATATATATATACAGGGCTCAAAATTTCCACTCGCCAGTAGCCAATGACAAGTGAAAATTTAGCCCTGGCAAGTAGAAATTCAGCCCTGGTTGGTATGTTTTGGCTTGCAGTGGCGAGTAACTTTTCAGGTCAGGCTAGTAGCAAAGAACTTAAAATTATAAGCCCAGTTTTATATATATATATATATGTGCAGCACCTGTGGGACTTGACTAATAAATTTATTATTAGTAAATAACAGGTCAACGTTTCTGTCCCAGAAGGACTTTCTCAAGGGGACCAAAACGTTGACCTGTTATTTGCCACTTTATCTTTGTAATAAGTTTATTAGTCAAGTCCCATGGGTGCTGCCCATTATTTTGACTTTATCCAATGCACCTGGGCATTTGCTTACAAGTTGGGAGTGAGTGCTTTCCAATTTCTTATAGATTGGATATATATATGGATATATATATGGATCTTTGTTCCATACTTCTAATAGCAAAGTGGCATAATTCTGGAGAAAACGGGAAAACCGCCTGCATCATAGAGGACCAACAAAAATTACCCAAATTCCTATTGATTTAAATGGGGCCTTTAACTCCTTGAAAGCTAGAAAGGTTGCCAACTTTTTGCTGTTGCATTCTACGGAAGAGGCAAGTGCCTCAAAACATTTCTCCATAGAATGTTATAGCAACAGCTTCATAACGTCACTCCAGTTTGACCCCTCAGATGTGGAATCTGGTCCACAGACCAGACAGCTCACAGCAAGGGAAAATCTTCTTACTGTGAGCACAATGAAAACCCTGCCCCCATTGGGGCGGGAGGGGGATACTTTATCATTCAATTACTCTTGAACTACAACTCTGACAGTATTGAAATAACACTCTCCATGGCACAAATACTATGATGATTAATCTTTTAGCACTTTTATTGTGAAACATTTCTGTCCCTTTAATATTGTTTCTATGAATATGGCACTTAAACCTTTAACCCCTTAACAACAGGTGATGTTATCTGTTTTTTTCCCCTAAGGACTGGTGACAGTCCTGGCACATCATATATTTTATGCTTATAGAACTCCTGCAGGAGGGCTGTAAGCACAAACAGGGGCTCAAATTGACCGCTCCAAGACCGGAGCAGTCTCTCTCAGACCCCCGTTCCACGCACCAGTACAGGTCATCAGTCACGTGCGCTGGCATGCCGACAACAATCAAATCGGTCCTTAAGGGAAGGTGACTTCCCCGGACCGCTGGTCATTAAGGGGTTAAAGGACAGAGGCTACACAATGCAGATCTGCAAAATGTACCACGCATGTGGAAAGTTTTTATTTTAGTTCAGTACAGTGGTGTGCAAATTGGGACAAAGTAAAGTAATTACATTTATTGATTTTAACACAAACTTTTATCTCTCTTTATATCTTTAAATAACTTTTAGAATGTCCTCCTTTAGCTACATCCAATTGTTTTACACAATTTGGCATTAGGTTCACAAGATTTTGACACATATTTTTGACTTCCTTATCACAGAGTCACACATTTAACACACTTGAAGTGTAGCCTTGATGACAGCCCATAGGTTTTCAATGGGGTTTAAATCAAGAGAGTTCCCAGGACAGTGAAGCATACTTATCTTCATCTCTTGAATAAAGTTATTAACTTTTGTTGACACGTGGAATGGTGCAACGTCATGCTGCAGTATTCCATCTCCATTTGGGAATTTTCTGCTTCTCAGTATGTAAAGAAATTTATCAGCGTTTGTCATTCCCTCAATGGAGACTAGACTTCCAGGCCCGCTGAGAGCTTAAAAAAAAAAAATCCCCTCCCCATTTTTTTTTGGTGGATTTTCTGTTGAAGATGCCCAGGACTACTTCTGATAACAGTTTTATTATATCCTTAAATGAACAAAAGGAGTTTCCAATTTGCCATACACAGTCTTTATATTTTGTTCAAGATGCCTACACATCACTGTAGATGAATTGATAATACTCCATCCAACTGCCAGTACCAACAGAAGGTCTTTGCTTGTTTTCTAAGGACTAATTGTGCTGTTTTGAAGAGACAGTTTGTGAGTTTGTGACGTTCTTTTTCATTATTGACTGCACTTTCCTTTGTGCTTCTGTAAAAGTGATTCTGTTTTATTGTGGGCTTGAAAGATTGGGTCACACACTTCCTGAGTCCTTTCTCTGTCGATCATCTGACCTTACCAGTACTCTCATTAGTGGATATAACTTTAAAACTGAGAGCCTCCTGCCAGTTGGTGCTTGTTCTACAACTTCCGTGTTCATAGTTCCAATCTGCTGTGACCCGTCTGTTGACTAGTAGTTTTCTGACTCGGCTTGTTTGACTACCTGCTCCAACTATGACATCAGCTTGTACAACTATAGATACCTGTAACGACTCCAACTTTGTCCAGATACCCTTTCCGGCTGTGACTCCAGCTTGTACGACTATCTGCTCCGGTAACATCTCAGGCTATGTCTGACTACCCGCTCCGGCTTCTGACTCCAGCTTGTATGACTATCTGTTCAGGTAACAACTCATGCTATGTCCGACTACCTGCTCTGGCTACGACTCCAGCTTGTATGACTATCTGCTCCGGTAACAATTCAGGCTACATCTCACTACCCACTCCAGCTATGACTCTAGCTTTGTCCAACTACCCCCTCCGGCTAAGACTTCAGCTGTTTCCAACTACCTGCTCCAGTAATGACTCATGCTACGACCGACTACCAGTGATGGCTATAACTCTAGCTTGTCAGACCACCCACACCTGCTACGACTCCGACATTGTCTAACTTCCAGCTCCAAGTACGATGCAGGCTGCGGTCTAGGCTACATTCTAGTAACCCCTTATGGTACGAGTACTTCTATCATGTCTGTCTGAGCTGCTCGACTTAGCCTATAGACTCTCACCAGTCTTCTAGCCTGTGCTCTGCATACATGCCTAACTCAGAACCTCCAGGGGATTCACAGCTAAAGGAAGTGTCTATCCTGTCACCTGCCTTCGTGCACAGCAACTTTAAACTCAGCTCTAACTGAAGCAAAGACACTTCCAATGGTTGCTCCTTTCCGAAGCCTCACTCTCTACTCTCCGCTCCCCAGCCACTCTTTGGAGGTTCAGTACCACAGTTTACAAACCTGACAGATTGACTTTCCCACACCACAACCTTAACAATCTCTCTAACAGTCCTAGAAGTAAGGTCTTTAAGTACTACAATTTTCTAATGTTATGTTTTTTGCAGTACTATCCATTATTAAAAGCCACAGTATTACAAACCATAAATGAATGCAATGACACATTTGTGTATGGCAGAAAATCCAACACTCAGTTACCAAAGATCTGACAACAGGTGGCTAAACCTGCTCAAACCGGTTTCATCTAGTCAGGCTCAGATATTCTGAGTAAACCTAGTGTCAGAACTAGAATACACTGATTACCAGTGTTGTCACAAATTAAAGACATATCAAACTTAATGCTTATTGTACACCACTCTATCTCAAAAACAGGACAACCACTCACAAAGTGGTAAGTAAAAAGACAGTGTCCTCCCCAAGATAATAAATCTGTTTAGTAGATTTTGTTTAGGCCTGGCTTATTTTTTGTAACAGGAAAAATGAATAATGTGCAAGACTTTTCTCACTGATCCTAAAAACCAATTTAACAAAATATTCAGGACTAGTGTAAAAGCCCGTGTACACTGGCCCAGCATTTGTATGACTGCATCAGAGTCTCTACTGTGCATGACTGCATCAGAGTCTCTACTGTGCATGACTGCATCAGAGTCTCTACTGTGCATGACTGCATCGGGCAGTCTCTACTGTGCATGACTGCATCGGGCAGTCTCTACTGTGCATGACTGCATCGGGCAGTCTCTACTGTGCATGACTGCATCGGGCAGTCTCTACTGTGCATGACTGCATCGGGCAGTCTCTACTGTGCATGACTGCATCAGACAAACATACATCTGGAATTTTTTATTTATAGAGATTTACTGCATCTCGGACTAACACTGTCAGTTCCAAATTTCACATTTATTCATTGATCCTTTAGAGTCAACCTTTTGAATGCCAGATGGAAGTGCAGTGTATTACTTCTCAATGTTTGACACAGCCATTTTACATTCAAAGGGTTAAACAGCACAAAGATTAGATGCAGTCATCACAGTCTAATTGAGTTTATGAAAAGTAAGTAAATTTAACATGAGAATGAACTATCCAGGTAAGAAAGTAGATTTAAAAAGGAAATTAACTGTTGTTATTTTTTTCTATGGTAAGAAGTATGTGACCATTGGTAATGCAAAATTAACAGCTGAATCATAAGTGCATCACTATAGAAAGCCTACAACCACAGGTACTGGTGTAATAATCACTAAAGGAAAGACTGGCAACAGGTCAGCAGGTATGATCCTAATTAAAGTTTACAATCAATGCAATACACTGTGATATTGTATGATGAAACTGTTAATGGGCAGTTTAGTGGGGCTGAATGGAACTTCTAGGGTTGGTATTTAAATTATGACTATTTTTACACAGGTGATTTGAACTGGTGTGTAATGTACCTTTAAACAAATTAATCTTCCAATTACTCATCTATTATGATCCCTTCACACCAAAAATGAAATAGATTGATATAATTTTAAATATCACATATTTACAGATTGCATATGTAACAATTATATTATCACTATACCTAAAATATAATTTTTTATTTGCTTTTTAATGTATATGTTCCAGTTCAGAAAACATTTTTCATTTTGTTTGTGCTTTTGAATCAAGAGATAAAGCTATTGCCCACTTCTCTTGTATTCAGAAAGAGTTTTATCTTATTTCAGCCCGCTTACAGATAATCCTGGAAAAGCAACAGGAGCCCTGGAAAAAGCAGGAATGTGTGCTCCCTCAGAACATACATAAGATTAGATTTTAAGCACCTGAAAACAAACAGAAAATGTTAACCCTTTAACTGCAAGAGGGCTACACCACTCGTTGTTTTGCAATGCATTGCATACCCATCTTGCACTCAAAGGGTTAGCAGATACTAGCAACAGGCTATTTAAGTTGATATAACCCCAGATCTTTTTTAGTTGTGTCATGGGCAATCAATACATTCTGGGGTATTCAATGGTTAAATGCATAAATGCTGTTTTATAACACTGTTTTATTTAAATAATTGTGTGTAAAAGTTCATTGCTAGGGACTTTTTATTTGAACCCCTTGCATTCCAGAGGGGTGCAATACCTTCTGTCAATAGAAATGTTAAATGATTGTTTATTTGATTGAACGATTTTAACCTTTTGAATGCCAGGAGGGTGTGCAATGCATTAAGAAGCATACCCATCTGGCACTTAAGGGGTTAAGTTTTTTTTGTTTTGTTTTGTTTTTACTTTTTTTTTTCTTTTTTTAAATGTAATCCCAATGTGCTGGCCACCAATCTGTTACTTAAAGCACACAACCCAGGCCAAAAGAGGTACATGGGCCTGGCTGGGGAGCACAGAGCATCAAGAGTGGAGTTTTGGGGGGTGAGAGGGGATAACTGACCTCCCCTCAAATATAGCAGGAATGGTGGTCTAAAGTTCTTTAACACCTACTGCTGAACAACTGAAACCTCTATGGGGTTGGAGATCTGAGTATCCTAAAACATGTTTTAATCCTTTAATATCAATGCTATAACAGGACAGTGTGAGATACAATACAGTAATACCGTTATCAATTTCAATTGAACCTAGTCAGCTGTGCCTTTTCAGCCTTGCTCTCTTGACTGCCATTACTTAGGTGTGTTCCACGGAACTTGGGTCCGTATGCAATATGCTAAAGAGAAGCAAACATGGAGCAAATAACTCTAGGGGACAAAACTACCAATGTGGAGCTTTTAACCCCTTGAATGCTAGACAGGTTTCCAATGAACTGAGAAGCAATGAGCTGAGAGGCCTCTCTGCCACTCAAGGGGTTAAAAGCCACAATTAAATTATTGAGAATTTTCATTACTTCCCTATGGTGCAGATGGTTTGTGCTAACATTGTACCTTTCTAGTTTATTGAATTGATTTTAGTGTTCTTACCTGTTAAATCCTTTTCTCTGTAGTCCATATGGAACACCGGTACCATGGGGATGAGTCCCTCCTCTTGGAATGCAGGGCACATCTGAAAAGACAGAGTCTTATGGGTGGATACTCTCTCCTCCTCTTCCAACTCAACCCTTCCATTGCCTCTACCTAGAGTTCATGTAACCGAAGCCACACAAATAAAACAAGCAAGAAAGAGAAGACAATCTCCAATGAAAAAAGACTCTAAAAGGACCCAGCAGCCCAGGAAGGCTAAACCATGAACAAAAAGCCTCTTTGTGGTAGACCTGTGCTCCATATGGACTAAAGAGAAAAGGATTTAACAGACAGGAACACTAAAATCCTATTTTCTTTTATGGCCACTATGGAACACAGGTACCATGGGCATATACCAAATCTAAGTTCCCAGAGGTGGGGAAAAGGAGAAAGGACCTCACTCCCATCCTCATGATAACAGAGTTCCCTAAGACTATCCAGTACCTGAACAACCCAAGCAGTGTCAACAGACACTGAACATCAACAGCACACACAAACAATAGCCAAAAGGGCTCAAACAATTGAACAAAAGTATGGTAAGCCATCCTCTGAAGAAATACCTTGACATCCAGAATGACAGCAATACGTCTCTAGAAAAACACAGGAAGAGCTGAAATCTGAACCTTGTTCCAGGTTGTGCCGGTGCAACCACCATTGGAGGTCCTGACTGGCTTCTGAAAAGAGACATATCTGTAGATCCATATGCTCCGCATCTAGTGCTGACACCAATCTGTTCTGGACCCTCATTTATTGCCTGATTGTGGTGGTGTGCCACTCCAGGGCTTGGGATACTTCCTGCATCACAAGAAGAAACTTGCCCTTTGTTAGAAAGACTTTTCCCAGATGGATATTGAACCTCATTCCCAGGAACATCAGTTCCTGGGAAGGCACAGTAGAGGACTTGGGTATGTTCAAGATCCACCCATGGTGGACTAGAAGTCGGACACATTCCTGAATGTGATGAGCCAAGAGCTCCATCCAGATAGGGTGTCATATAACTGCCCCAGGTGTGGATGAAGGCTGCTAAGGCACAGAAGCCAGGACAAATGGCAGACCCATGAACGAATACTGATCTTGGACACAAGTCAGACATATTCCTGAATGTGACGAGCCAAGAGCTCCATCCAGATAGGGTGTCATATAACTGTCCCAGGTGTGGATGAAGGCTGCTAAGGCACAGAAGCCAGGACAAATGGCAGAGCCATGAACGGATATTGATCTTGGCCTACTACACAAAACAAGTAGTGTTGGCTGTGTGGGTGAATAGGAATGTGTAGACATGCATCTTGAAGGTTTAGAGATTCCAGATACTCTCCTGGGCACATTGCTGCTATGACAGAATGCAAGGATTACATCTTGAAGCTTGTAGTGACCACATACTTGTTGAGACATTTGAGGTCCAGAATGGGACAAAAACCGCTGTCCTTCTTTGGAATCACAAACAGATTGGAATAAAAACCTGAACCGAGGTCCGGGATAGGTACTGGAACCAGAAACTGTTTTGCTAGTAGGGAATCCACTGCCTCCTGAATTAACCTTGCTTTGTCTGTCTCTTTTGGTACACTTGATAAAAAGAAGCAAAATGGAGGAAGGGGCCAGAAAACTACGTGGTGTCCTTCCAAAATTATCCAGAGGTCCATGATTGAGGGCTCCCAGGCATCTAGAAAAAGATGGAGATGACCCTCTAAAGGTAACAACGGACAAAGATTCCGCTAGTCATGCCGAAGAGTGTTTGATAGGCTTAGCTCTTGTAGCTACTCACTCGAGCTGCCAGACCTGTCTGGGCTTAGCGGTGGGGCGTGTTTGAGAGGTGAAAGAACCTTGTGGCCTCCATTTGGCAGGGCAATGAAAAATATGCAGTTTCCTCACCATGGTTCTACGTCTGGTGGGCATTTGAAGCAACAAAGTGCTCTTACCCCCAGTAGCATCACCACTGATAATCTGCTTCAGCTCAGTCACAAACAGCGTCTTGCCCTGAAATGGCAAGAAAGCCAGTGATTTCTTAAAAGATTGATCTGCAGACCAAATTTTTTGTGTGGGGTCTTCCACTCATCCAGAAGAATCTGGCCAAGAGTTGCATTGGGAGGAAAGAATGAAGAAGACTTTTTACACATCTGGAAGACATCCATAGAGGAAGTCCCATCACCAGAGGTGTCAGAGACCTGCAGGGTCTCCAACACTGCTCTATTGAGCCCCACAGCAGAGGAGAGGGGGGTCAACCTCATATGAATCACCAGAGGAGTAGGAAGAATCCATTTCTACATATTTACAGCATCCTCTTTTCCTTCACATAATTCCTCATCAGAGGAGGCCCCTAAAATCTGAGGAATGCTCTTAGAAATAGGGGCCACATATTTAAAGGTAGTGGGGGGGCTCCCAAGACCGAAGAACCCCTGAAGAGAGAAAGGAATTTGGGCCACTGAAGACAGAACTGTCTTAACCCAACCTGGCTCCTGATCTGTGCTGGAGGGCCCCGGCAGAGTAGTGGAGGACACAGGGCAAGAAGGGCAGAGAAATCCTGAATACTCTCTAGCAAGCCCCGTTTGGCATGAGGAACAGTTAGTGAGGGGGATAAGGGACCCCCCTGAGTCCTTAACCTTAAATTTACCCCATGGCCCTTAGAGTCTGACATTCTGAAATAAAGTGTCCCAAGACTAGTATAAAATACTAGAATTATACCCAGATAATATATCACCCTTGAAAACCCAGAAAATACACATCTGGCAAGCGAAGCATTAATCTGGAGGAGGAGAAGAGCAAGGAGAGCCTGCCTCTGTGTAGGATGAGCAAGAGAGAAGCAAAATGGTGTCTGGAAAATCTGACAGCCAATTGGAAGGAAGCCTGCAAAACGGGGATTCTGGGAAACATAGTCTTCACTGTCGCGGTTGACTAGCAATGCCTACAACACTGTTTGTGGAATCGCCAACAGCCCCCTGGACACTCAGAATATGGACCCAGATAATAGGGCCTGAGAAGACAATAAGATAGGGCCCTTTCTCACTTTCATATCTTAAAAGGTTCAAGAGATATGCCCCATGGAAGTTTTCCCATAGAAGTCAATGCTGCAAAGATGGAGGCAGGTGGGCTCCTATTCTTAAAGGGGCCACATTAGTAAAATCGGACAAAACTAAGTAGGTAACCCAGAAACCCAAATACTCCAGGGAATATCTAAGGGAGGAATAAAAAGGCCCAAGGGAAGGGAAAGTAAGAACTGTTCCCACAAGGCCCCAAAGTTCCCCAAATGGCAGAGAAAAGGTTAACTTCAAACAAAAAATCAGCCATCCTTACTCCAAAATCTATGTATAGATAACAGACAGATAAACAGAAACACAAAAGAATGCAAGAACCTGAAAGAACTCAGCTCACCCCTGTATGGAGAGGCATCTGACTGAGACAAAGGTGGACCAAGGTACTCAAAGGGTCACTCACCAGTCTTCTGTCTCCATGTTACCATTGTATCTTGAAGCAAATAGACCACCAAGAGACTCTTCCGTGAGTGCAAATATTCCCTCCACAGGGCTGCAGGGGTCCATACAGCACCTGTACACTGGTCAATCCACTCCAGGGATGCCCAGTAATAGTAACCCACCTAATTGGGGATACATTCACCTCCATATCTAATAGGAAAATAATAAAAAAAAAAGTCTAAATAACTAAGAGAATGTTTCCTACCTTGCACCGAGTATACCACACGTGGGCAGTGGGATACTGTGTGGGTGTTTCTGGAAGTGACATTCATCTGTGCCCAGGATGGGCTCTGTACAAAATAAGCACAGAAAGCTTCCTTTACCTTACTTTACCTTATACTCTCTGAACCAGTTGTGCATCCTCATTTCTTACATTGCCCTCTCCATCTCCAAAGGTAAGCATGTGTCTGATATTACTTTTCACTCTCCTTGGGGTAAAGGAAGCAGTTCAGAACTGTTTTGTGCTATGGAATTACACCAGAGGAGGGAGAAGAACAGCCTGGGAGAGGGAGACAAATACACAGGCAGGAATTCATCAAAGGGCAGGAAGAGCAGGGTATCCGAAAAGCTGCTTTTGCGGTCATCATTGACAGGTAACTTTGGCCATTCATTGATTGTATTTCCCTGCCTTATGTATGAAAGAAGATGCATATATGGCATAAATGCCTCTATTCCCTCAACACAATATGTGTATTGCTGTGCCAATGATTTCTATGGCATTACCATACAATACAACCCAAGAAACCTGGAGGATGACAATGGCTAATTTACCAGGCACTCGATCAATGATGAATGAGTACCAGATGAGATCCAACCATTGGTGAATCTGTGAAACAAATGTCCAAGGAAATCATAGTATTTGAGCACCGAGCCATTTGATGAATTCCTGTGATAGATGGATATATAGAAAGACAAAGACAGATAGACACACAATTAAAGAGACAGGAAAGACAAATGTGTTTCACATACAGGCATTTAACCCTTAAAATGCTTCAAAATACAAATTATTTTGCAGATATAAAGAAGTGGTTATGCAGAGTTTTACATATCAGCACAATCTTCATTGAAAAAAGAAAAAAAAAAAAAAAAAAAAAAAGAACGAACCACAATGTGAAAAGAAAATTAGACAAATATTGTTCTAATATTAAGCTGTCAAGGCCCTGGAGTGGTGCCTGGATTGTTTACTTTGGGACATACTTAACACAGCACGCTAAAAAGAAATTAACTAACCAATTGATTGCCTGGAAGTTTAAGATACCATCTAAAAAACTTCAAAGGCGTTATTAAAAGTTACCAGTTAGTAATCCAGACGTAGTATTTATGTTTTTGGAGGTGGTTCCAGATACCTTCCCTCTCCATAGGTCCTTGATAAAATATTTACATACGTTTATAGATGTCTCTAAAAGATTGATGAATATTCCACTTAAAATAAGTCTTTTCAGACCTCGGACCGGAAATATTAATTCAAAGCACGCAGATGATCCAATTTTAAATTGATTCATTCTCTGCAGCTGTGTGTTTGACATAAAGCTGATTTTCAAAGTCCTTTTTAGTGGAAACTTCTCATAGTTCAAGCAGAATGGAATCTGTAAATTGGAGGCAGGGAGGAGTGTGTCCATCCTTCTGGCTAAGGACAGAGAGCTTTGACTGTGATTCTTTAGGTATAAATCTTGTCTATAGTCATATACTGTAATGGGGTGGGACATCCAATACTGAACATAATATAATGATCACTGCAACGGAATGGTAATGCCTTTGCTGATAATGCAATTTTTTTTTCCTTGAATTTAACGCTTTGCATATTTTTTTTTATTGTGATATACTTATCACACACACATTTACATAAGAATGTGCTATCAGATCAAGAAATGTACAAATTGCAAAGGCCATTTAATATGAAGTAACATAAAAATGGGATTAAAAAAAAAGTCACTTTCTAAGGGAAAATTAGGGTGTTAGCCAATATAACAGTCTATGCTCACACTGTTTGGTATTTTTTTTTAACCCATTTGGTACTAAAGTGTTCTCTACCACATTACTTTCAATAATTAAGATAAATAAATAAATTCATAAAAATTAATTTACTATGTAGAAATGGAGTAATCCTGGAGCAGACTAACTGCACCACAGGGGAGAAATTAAAATGAACATTGATTTATATAGAGATGTTAACCACTTGAATCTTACAGAAGTCTGTAATTCATTTCTTTGCAATGCTTTGGAGACCTCTAGCATTCTTGTGGTTAAAAGCCTGGCAGTGTCTCCTTTTGGTGTGCAGCGACGGGCGCTGAAGCTGGAAGAGGAAACTAGGTGAAGGATAACGGCGGGAAATCATGATGAATCACCTCAACTTTCTGAATATAGCCTTAAGGTGCAGTCCTTTATGATGCTCCGCTCCACATAGCAGGTGCCACAGAGAATGGATAGGATTAGCCTTCATAACCCAGACACTTGCAGAGATACTGGTGTTTTCCTGTATAAGTTGTGGCCCTGAAGAGTGGTTTTGTATGTATAGTCCTGGTTGGAATCATTTCTCAAGGAACTCTTTAATATCACAAATTTTAGCCTATAAACATGGGCCAAGTTTCTGGGAAAGTGGATCCAAGGACTGGGACACTTAGAAATGTAGCTTGTGAACTATAACTATACCTCAGCAAGAACTACAATCCCTTCAAACTGGTGGGATATGGACCTCATGTATCAGGATGTAGTGGCACAAATTAATAACACCTATAAAATGGAATGTCTAGTCATTCTCTCTCAAGATAGAAATTCCAGATTCTCAGACATATGACATCCCTGGAAAACACACAAGCTGGCCACTTATCTGCAGGGCATTTTAGTTCAGTCTCCCATGCACCCACCCAGTGACACTCCCCCTATGTTCACCCCTAAAAAGTTGAACTATGTTCATCTATGTTTCAATAAACATTACATTAAAAAATGATCATTTAATTAAATGGGAATTTGGGGAATTTTTCATCGTGGTGCAGTTGGCTTGCTTTAGAATTGCTCAAAGTCTTCTTGATACATCAAACTCACTAACACTTAATTCCCCATATGCTGTGTGAGAAAAAGTTAGTGAGGCACTTGTCATAATATCTCCACACCCATGTGTGTATTAAGGGGGGCTATACATGCCTGTTGTGGCTTTTCATCCTCTTGTCACCCTGATCTTTCTTCTCCCAGGTGGGTGTCCAATTGACCTTTATAAGAAGCAAAAGATACCTATACATCAAGCCCTCCTCTTTCTTAGTTGAACTTATATAACTGGTTGGTCTCCTCCCCATATCCCTATAATTTTAAAGAGTAGAAGGAATATCCAAGAGAGTCAATAACTGGCCATCTCCTTGGCACTGAACAGGGATCTTGTATATTTTTTTGGAAACCATAAGTCTTTTAACCCCGTCTCATGGCTTTTGGGTCAATAACTAAAGTTTCCCACTTAAGAAATTGTGTTTTTATGATTAAAATGACCCACACCAACTTACTTTTGAGCTGGGGGATTATAAATAAATATTGTACTAAAAGGGAAAACTTTACGAAATAACCAAAATAATCCTCAATTTGTGCCAAAGCAATGACCAGTCATCAGACTAAATTCCATCTGGCTAATTCTAACTTTTCATGGGACATTGATAGAGACCTTTACCTAAATCCAGTAGGTAGACTGGGTCACTGAGGTCATATGGGCAACCATGCTTGCTCTAAAGTCTTACCCCAGTTACAAGGCATTCCTAGTGTGCATGGGCCAGTTTAGGGGAGATATTTGGGCCCCACCGCAATGCCATGGCAGTGGGGGGTTGGTAGGAAGACTAGAGCAACAGGCGTCACTAAGTTTCCACACACAGATTAGATGTGAGTGGTGGTAAGGCATTAGTTTATTTTCAATTTTACCCCACTGGCTAAACTGACTCTAATATAGGGTTTCAGTAACAATATGCCTTATGTATATATATGTATAAGAAAAACACAGGCAAATTAATTGATATATACATAGGGACTTATGTATGAAAGCAAAGTGAAACAATTCTGGAGAAAATCAATAGTACAGAAGGGCATAAATAAACATTACCATTGCGCTAAAAATTTTTTTTTAACTCTTTGAAAGCCAGAGATGTTTCCTGTCTAAAATCCAATGGTTAAAAAATCCATTTAAAGCAATGGGAATTTTGGAAACGTTTCTTCTTTCATATGATGCAGTTAGTTTGCTACAGAATTGTTGCACTTTGCTTTTATACATAAAGTCCAGTGTATATGATAGCAACTAGTATGCCTTAATTTTACTTTTATACACTAGGCCCAGTGTATTTCATAGTAACTAGTATGCCTTAGTCTTGCTTTTATACACTAGGCTCAGTATATATGATAGTAACTAGTATGCCTTAGTTTAGCTTTTATAAACTAGGCCCAGTGTAACATGATAGTAACTAGTATGCCTTAGTTTTGCTTTTATACACTAGGCCCAGTTTATATGATAGTAACTAGTATGCCTTAGTTTTGCTTTTATACACTAGGCCCAGTTTATATGATAGTAACTAGTATGCCTTAGTTTTGCTTTTACACACTAGTACCAGTATACATGATAGTAACTAGTATGCCTTAGTTTTGCTTTTACACACTAGTACCAGTATACATGATAGTAACTAGTATGCCTTAGTTTTGCTTTTATACACTAGGCCCAGTGTCTATAATAGCAAATTATTTGTGTTTATACAGGAGGCCCAGTGTATAGGATAGTAAATAGTTTGCCTACCCCTTTACTTGAAAGAAGACATTTTCTATAACTTTATCTTACAGACACATGATTTCTTGCCATATGGTGCTCAGCAGGGTAGAAGATAAAACAGCCAAAACCTTCCATTTATCAGCTAAGTTCATTCATAAAGGCTGTAACTGAAAAATGTAAATAAAAAAAAAAAAAAGAGAGAGAGTACAGCTCTATAAAGAAAAAGGCCTCTTATCTCTTAGGTAATTCTAGAAAAGGCACAAAATGATAGACCGTTATGCTTTGTTCAAATGTAAAAGGACATATAAATAAAAAAATGTGGAGCAATTCTAAGACAAAACAACAGCATCGTAGGGAAAACCTAGGTTGAGATGTACTAAGGGGTGATGTTATAGCGAAGGGTGTCTGGATATGTGGGGAGAACACATCACCGTGGAGATGGAAACACACATCTCCATATGCACTAAAAATGAGGGATACAAGGCGAGGGGGAGTATTAACTGGGGATGTGTAAGCAATGCCCTCAATTACACATCACCAGCAGTTTGACAACCCAAACGTACTCTATGCTCTTCCACTTGCCCAGATCCGCTCAGACTTCAGCACCCCAGACAGCATCCCTCCCTAATCAGTGCCATAGGGATGTGAAAGGGGATGCAAATGAGCCATTGGCAGATTAGTTAGAGCAAAT
Organism: Rhinophrynus dorsalis; assembly: GCA_037306005.1. Lineage (NCBI taxonomy): Eukaryota > Metazoa > Chordata > Amphibia > Anura > Rhinophrynidae > Rhinophrynus > Rhinophrynus dorsalis. The sequence continues at coordinate 317,934,082 of CM074719.1, forward strand.
CGTAAACCTGTCATAGGAGTGGTGGATTCATGGCGATCTCGGTAGATTGCGGTGGACTGACACGGATATAAAGGCGGAGACATCTCAGAGCATATTGTAGATATGCCATTAACACACATTCACCAACATATTACCATCCTGGCCTCTTATTGCCCTGTAGTGCATCTCCCCTGGGGTCAACAAATTACACTGTAGGGTCCACATAAAAATTCTCACAATCCTAATTGATTTAAATGGGGCTTTCAGTTTACTGAATGCTAGAGAGTTCTCAATTCATTGTGAAACAATATGTTGAAGACCTCTCTATCATTCAAGGGCTTGAAATCTACATTTAATCCATTGAGTGTCAGATAGGTGTCCAATTCATTGCTTCGCAATTTGTTGGTTACCCCTCTGTAAATTTTGTATTTTGCCCCTATTGTGCAGTTAGTTTGTCACAGAATGACTTTTCTGTTGAACATAGGGCTCACAAAATCGCCCACTGCTTTTACATGGGGGTTTTAACTCCTTAGATGAAAGAAAGATCTCCAACGTACTTTGAAGCAATGTGCTTGAGACCTTTATAGCACTATTATGGTTATAAAGTAGGGTGACCACGGGTCCCGGAACGTCCGGGACTGTCCCTTATTTCAGGGACATGTCCCGCGTCCCGGGTCCCCTTCAACCGGGACAATGAAGTGTCCCGGAATGAAGGCAAGCCGCCCTGGATGTCAGCCTGCAAGCGGTGTGTCACATCATGGACGCCGCTCGCGGCGTCCATGATATGACACACCGCTTGCAGGCTGACATCCAGGGCGGCAATGCAGCTTACCTGGAGGCAAGCGCTCTAGTAATACAGAGCGCTGGGAGATGACATCACTCCCAGCGCTCTGCATTACTGGCCATACCGCGCGGGAGCTTCAGCTCTGTGCCGGAGGAGGCACAGAGCACATTCTACGCCGCTAGACCACCAGGGACTTAAGGTATGACGGCTAGGGTGACCACGTCCCGGAATGGCAGAAGGGAAATGTGGTCACCCTATTATAAAGCTAATTGTTCCCTACAGTGTAGATGGTTTGCTCTTCTACTTTTGCCTTTAAACATCCACACAAAACAGATTTTTGCTATGAGTGGGGTATGTACTGCACATGTACACATTGCAGAAGCTATGAATTCCCTATTTTACAACGCTAAGCAATAATTTATTCATTAATTTCCACAAATAGACTTTAAGTATCATATTCAAGATATATATATATATATATATATCAGTTAAAATTTGAAGTCCTTTGCTACTAGCCAGACCTGAAAAGCTACTCTCCACTGCAAGCCATAACATACCCACCAGGGCTGAATTTCTACTTGCCAGGGCTAAATTTTCACTCACCATTGGCTAGTGGCAAGTGGAAATTTTGAGCCCTGTATATATATATATATATATATATATATATATATATATATATATATATATATATATATATATATATATATATATATGTGTGTGTGTGTGTGTGTGTGTGTGTATGTGCGCCAAACGTCTGCACATACCCTATAATTTAAAGGACAATAGCCTGGGTGCCAATCCTAAAGTATAGCAATACACCAAAGTCCAAGACAAGACGTGTTTTCCATGGTGGCAAAAGTGTACATTTAATCCAACAACGTTTCAGCCCCAACTTGGGCCTTTGTCAAGATGCTTCACAGAAGAACACCCAAATGATGTCTCAGAGGGAAGAGAAAAAGATCAATCTAATTTTTGTTCCAACACAACATTCTTGTCAAAACAAAAAAGTACTCCTTTAACCACACAGATAATAATATGAAAAAATTAAAATTTGAAAAATACAGAAAAGAAAAGCAATAATGACATTGTGACCGTAGATCGATATAGATGTATGTTGTATCAAAATGTGGTAATTGAATAATGTGAATTATAACAGAGAACTAAAAAAGAAAAAGAGCAATCTCCCAAGATATTGCAAACTACACCAAACAGATGATCACACACCAGGCGGGGCAGGCACAAGTGCAAACATAAGGGCAAAACAAACAAGAACAAGTAGTGTTTAAGGTCATATCCTCTTACAAATAAACAGATGGAGGTTCTCTGAAAAGGGCTGACCTGTGTGCCTACCTGCAAATTTGACCCCTTTCAATCCCAAATTGATTTACATAAATTCTAAAGGAATTTAAAATTCAAGGATTTTTAAAACTGATTGAGAAGTTAGGTATGACTGAAATTGCTATATTTAGACCGAAAAGACAGAGAAGCTATAGATAACAGCTTCTCTGCCCTTCTGTATCGAGTGAACCTGCTGAACGAGCCAACAGTCAGTCAGCTGATTCAAGTAAATACAGGACTCTCAAGGCATTATGCAACAAAGTGCCTTGTGAGTCTTGTGTTTACCTATATAAGATGATCAGTGGACAGTGCACAGAGCTGGTTCAGTCAGTACAGAAAAGCTATGATATATAGCTTCTCTGCCATTCTCTCATTGTGCAACTCTTTAAGTGCCACATGGGTGTGCAGTCCACATCTCTATGGTATTAGAAGGGCTAAGAGAGGGCAGCTGTTGTCTCTGCTTTCCAGTGTAGAGACAGCAACCTGTTTTCAGGCTCCATAGACAGCTATAGGGTGATCCCAACAACGTCCTACCTCAGGTTGGAGATGTGTGGACTGTGAATTCCACCAGCAGAGGCAGCTATGGAAGCTTAGTGCATATGGAGAACAGCCACATTAACATATAAACACACCCACAAAAATACAGTGGCTCATTAACTTGCATTTCCATATGCAAATGAGTAATTGTCAAATTAGTTAGTGCAAAACTATAAACCTGTCAAAGGCATGCTGATTCATGGTGATGTCAGTAGATTGTGTCTGATTGGTGGCAAATTCACAGGGATATGATTGCGAAAACATCTCAGGGTATACCGTCAACATGCCATTAATATGCATCTGCCATAATATCACCATCCTGGCCCCTTATCACCCCTTTGTGCATCTTCCCCAAGGTCTCATGCTATTCCTCGGGTTCTTAAAGAGTTTGTGGTCCTTACGTCAAGGACAAACTGAAGATGTCATCACTTGAATAAATGTGGCAGGTGGACACACATTCAGGAGTACACTATAAGTATGCAAATAGCTACCATTATGTGCATCATCTGAAGAAAGAAAAAAGAAGAAACTCACAGCGCTAGCATGCCATGATTTACAAATATAATTTATAGATAAATAAAAACCCAAGTGAATCAAGTATGGAGCACTGCAAGGAATGAGGGGATTCTCCACATCCTCAAACTAGGAACAAACTTAAAGCAAAAACCAAAAAGCAATCATGCACCTCAGGAGTGCTGTAATCACTAACGGGGTCTGAAACTGACCGCTCCAAGACTGGACCCAGTCTCTCTCAGACCCCCGTCCGGCACATTGGTACATGTCATTAACCACGTGTGCTAGCGCACCGACAATGATAAAAACAGCCCTTAAGGGAAGGTAACTTCCCTGGACCCCTGGTCATTAAGGGATTAAGCGGATCATGTGAAATGCATATTGCCATGTTTATGAGTTACAGAAATACTTTAAATTAAAAACTTCTAAATTTAGAAGTTACTCCTAAAGAAATGATATTTGAAGAAATGTGATGAATTTAAAACCACCTAGTTAAAAACACCTAAACCATTACTACTAAAGACATAAGATATCTAGCATGTTCCTAATTAGATTTACCTGTTTTCAAACCTGTCATTTGCAGTAAGTGAGTAGGGACCCAGAAGCACTGGAACACCACCTCCAGTGCCTTTTTATAGGTCTATCCCACCCATCAATACAAAATATATAAAGTCTGCATAAAATACCATAATGTGCATGGGTAACATTTACAGAACCGTTAGGATTTTCAGCTAAAATAATTAAGTGGGGGAGTTATTAATAGGGTTGTTAGCTTGACCCTTAAAGCCTCATGTCTTGTCTCCCTACTAATAACGGTGGAATTGAGATGCAGAGTGCACTAATAATGCTTTGGGTTAGCCCAAGCACTGTGTTTTTTTGGGGGAAACTACCTGTGCCCCTGCTTCTCACTTCTGGATGTTATACATACACTGACAGGTATTTAATTTTGGTTTGGAGGTCAAAGAATAAACTCAAGTACACCAAAGTAAGAGGAACTACATTGCAAGAGATGCAGTCATGAACATAAGTAAGGGCAGAAAAAGGACAATTGGAATGATAGTACCAACAATATCCGGTGGGCTACAGGTTGCCTGCCCCATCCATATTATGGCTGAATGTTCTCAATGCCTCTGGAAAAGGTAGAACTGCAATTTCATGTTAAAGGTGGTTTTTAAATGCTTTCAACTTTTGAGTGATGAGTTTGAATGAAAATTTGCTACAAATTCATTCAGTATTTTAGGAGTATGAAGGACCAGAATAAATTTGCACTTTCTAGTTTTAATCTGTATGCCATAAAGGTTTCTTTCATTTGATCGACAGCAAAACCTACTGATTGTCATCACATTTCAAAAGTTGATCGATCATATTCGGTTTAGTGTTAAAAAAAAAAGTACCTCTGTTTGAAACAAGTTTCATTTTAAATATACAGTCATTTATTATACAGGCTGAAAAGTTAGTAACTCAGGAGTGTGCTCAGAGACGATTGGCACATGCAGCTCACTCGCTAATATAATAAGCTGTAAGTGCAATTGAACATACAGAATATGGTATTAGATGGTGCAATACAGCTCTCGGGAACTCAACCTGTTAATTTGGTAGACTGAAAACAATGGAGTCCTTTAGAAAGTATTTGATGACTGAAACTGACCCTCCAGCAAGGGGAGGATAAATGTTAAAATATGAGGGAATTTGGGGGGGTGGTTTGACTTGTACTTGAGTGATTGCATGGTTTGGTATGTTTTGTCTGATCTTCATCTCTCAAGCCTGAATGATAAAAAAACAAAAAACAATCAGCTAGTAACCCTCCAGCATAAATTTCAAAATTCACTGAAATTAATCAACATCCTATGACATAATTCAGCAACTGAAAAGGGGAATCCCCCCGTGCTTGAAATAATATGCACTATTGTATTTAGTTGAGAACACATGAATTAAAGGGATAGTAATGTTTCAAAATAGAAGCAGCTCCAAATAATCTTCATAGTATTTGGGGCATGGAGAGTGTTATTTCAGTACTGTCAGAGTTGTAGTTCAAGAGTAATTGAATGATAAATTATCCCCCTCCCGCCCCTTTTACTGATGTAACACTGCTCACCTCAGAACAGAAAGGCGGTGTCCAGATGGCTTGCAGAGAGGGACAATCTTCAATTAGCATAAGGGAAAAACCTGTCAAGGGGGGCAAGGTTTTCATTGTTCTCACAGTAAGATTGTCCCTTGCTGTGATCTATCTGGTCTGTGGACCAGATTCCACATCTGAGGGGAGGGGCTTACACTAGGTAAAAGAGGCGGGAGAGGGATCATTTATCATTCTATTGCTCTTGAATTACAACTCTGACAGTATTGAAATAACACTCTCCATGGCCCAAATACTGTGAAGATTAACTGGAGCTGCTTTCATTTTGAAACATTACTATCCCTTTAAACACAGTAGGTACTTGTGGTTCTGGTAAAAGTGTTTAAAAACAGTGGAAAGTAAAAGGCAATGCCAAAGTCAATGTTAAAGTTCACATTCAAAGAAACAAAAGCAGGGAAATTCAGGTTTAATGTTCGGCAAATATTAACTATTCACCCCATGCCTTGTAGATAACATCTCATTTTTAATGCTATTAATGCCAATTAATCATGTCAATTATGAAGCAATCTATAATATCATCAACAAAATGCAGTTAGAGTTTGTTTTTAATGTCTGTAAAGCTTTAACCTTAACCCCTTAGTGACAGCTGTGTGCGTACGCAGCTGTCACCTTAACGCCTGTGGTACATTTTTTTTTTTTTTTTTTTAATGATTCCGGAGTCTCCGAACGGCGTGCAGCCACACGGAGACCCTGACTTTTGGGACTTACCAGGCATGTCCTCTGTCACTAAGTGACAGTTTTTGCGGGACGTACCTCGTAAGTCAATTGTCGCTATGGGGTTAAATTTCCCTGTTTTCATTAGTCTGAGTGAGAATTTTAACATTGGCTTTTAACAACATAATTTTGCTTTTAAATATTATTGCATATTGGAGTACAAGATATTTAAATGAAGATAACATAAATTGATTTTTAGTTATGTTTCTTTAATCAAGACTTTAGTTAAATGTCTTGGAGCTAACACTACTTTAGACTGCCTCAGATTTTCACCCTTCACATTAAAAAAAAAAAAAATATATATATATATATATATATATATATATATATATATATGTATCAATCTGAAGTAAGTGCTACTATCTAACTGACACAGGACAACAGCCTTGGATGGTATTACCATATGCAGTCAAAACTGGTGCTGTCACCTAAATAGCTTGAAGGTTGTTTTCTTGTCCTTGATGGAAACAGAGTTAATTGCCAATGTATGCATGTTTCCAAAGATGTTTGCTCTAAGACTACACAAGGACATACACATTGATTATTTATTACAGAATGGAGGGTTTTCTTGGACTTTTAACAAACAGGGCAGGAATGAACATGTTAGTTTGGACATGGTTTTCAGAAACCCTGGGGGAGATGCACTAAAGTTCAATATAAAATAGCACTGATGAAAGAATAAGACACACTTCCCCATATGCACTAAGAATTAGGTATTCCATGGAAAAGACATTGGTCATTACCATATGATGATGGTGTAAAGTTTGCCGATGTGTATAATATAGGTTGGAAATCAGCACACCTTGTGATAGTTCTTGCCTGGAACTTAGAATAACATGGTTGCTGATGCCACAATAGAAATCACAAGTATGGAAGATTGTAGCAACACTGGATTTACACCCAACAAAAGTGTTTATCGTTAATCATAAATGTGTCAGGGTTCCTACCACCGTTTCATCAGGACAATGTCATCTTCATGAAAGGCAACCCCGAAATGTTCCCAAACACTGATGATTTTAAAATAAACACTTTAGTTGGGTATACATTTACTGTGGCTACAATCTGTCCATACATTATGTGTTGTTATGGTATGTCAAACTACTAAATTAAAGTTATTTCAAATCTCTCCATAGCTTTCTAATGTTAATAGGCAATCTTTCAGTCTTGTAAGAGGCTTCACATTAGACTGCTGTGAAGATGTTTGTGGAAAGCTTTGAAATATGACAAACTTTACTCCATTCTAAAGCAGTGGTTCCCAACCCTCTCCTCAGACGCAGCTAACACGCCATGTCTTTTGGATTTCCCTGCTTCAGCAGAGGTGAGTTAATAAAATTACTGAGACTATGATTAACACCAAAGCCAAACCAAAGGGCAGAACCATAAAGTGGTAGTGATTGGAACCAAAAGCGAGACACAGATAGTGTTGGTTGTCCGGGTGAATCGAGAAGTGAAGGTATGCATCCTGAAGATCCAGAAAGGCCAGTTACCCTCCTGGGCACATCACTGCAATGATAGAACTCAAGAATTCCATCTTGAAGAGCTTTGCAATCAGGTACTGGTTGAGACATTTGAGATTCAAAAAAGGACGGCAAAAGGTTGGGAATAACAAAAAATTTGGAAGAGAAAATGGAAAAGAGCTCTTGGACTAGGACGGCACCAAAACCTGTTTGTCCAGCAGACAGGCAACAATTTGTAAGAACAGTTTCTCTTTTTATAGGTTCCTTCGAGCCTTTGAAGAGAAGAAGCAGTACTCAGTCACAGCGGATGCCCAAGCATCTTGAAAAAGGCAGAGACAGGCCCCCTAATGCAATTATGGACCAGGATTCCGTGAGTTATTCTGAGGTAGGTTTGTCAGACTTAGAATTGCAGCTGATCGCTTGAGCTGCCAGGTGTTTCTGGGCTTTGCGGCAGGGCACTGTTAGGAGATCTGAAGGGTTTGCACCCTATGCACCTCAAGAAAGGAAAACTTGGTGGAAAGTTGAGGCAACAAAGTGCTCTTACCACCAGTAGCATCATTAATTTTCAGTTTAAGGCCCCAAAAAGGCATGAAAACTAGTGACTTCTTAGAAGATCATCCTCAGTCCAAATCTTGAGACACAAGGTGCAGCGAGGAGAAATGGAAAATGCTGTGGGTTTGGCAGAAAACCTAGCTACATCAAACAATGCCTCAGTGATGTAAACATGAGCTTTCAAGATGTTGGCTACCAAAATGAATGTGTAGGTATGCCAGCGCCTCTGACAGCGGTTCACCCCAGACATGTATCAGGTGTCTGCAAAATTGGCCTTGAGTAAGGAGTCAGACCTCTTATTAGCCTGGTCCTGGAGTTCTGCAGCATCCGCCAGGGGAAGAGCAGTGTTCTTCAAGTGCAAGATTGGGGGGGGGGGGGGGGGTCAATGGTAATGGGAGGAGCCCATTGTGCCAGAGCCTCAGCTGTAATAGAGTATAACTTATAGAAACATTTATTATTTATCAGGAGTTTTCCACTCATCCATAAGGATCTCATCAAGAGTGTTATTGGAATTCATTCTGCAGCTCTGGAAAACATCAGGAGAGGGAGATCCCCCATTCGCGATGTCAGAGACCTGAAGGGTCTCCAATACCACCTTAATTAGCCCCATAGCGGTGGGAACTGAATCAGCCTCATAGGAATCTCCATAAGAATAAGAAGAATTCATGTCCTCATACTCCTCATCTAATTCTTCCTTAGAGGATGCCCCAATCACATGTGTGTGCCTCTTGAATACAGGACCAACCTGTTTGAAGGTGGTCAGGGGTTTCCACGAATTGAGAAACCCCTGAACTGAGGAGGTGGGGGTATAGCACAGGGAGCTTGTAGTCTCCACCTCAGAAGTCTTACCTTTTTTTGAAGTGCTATGCCCTCCAGGAGGAGGGAAACTAACCCCATGATTCTTGAGTTCCACACTGGATGATATACAAATGGGTCTTTAACCCCTAGTGCTATACAGGTCTCCAACAAAATGCAACTGCCTCAAAGGGTTAAGAGCCCTCTTCAGTTGGTTTTCTCCAGAACTGCTTCTTGCCTTTTTTGGATAAAGCTTAAAGTTTTTATGAGTCCAATCCTACTTCTTCTACATATATTACTGTATATTAAACTTCAGCTATTAAAAAAGTCTTACACTAGTAAAGGAAATAAATTAATACTATGGCAGGGGTGTCAAAGTCTCTCAGTAGTTGTAACATTTATTCATGGTGCAGTATAGGTGGTATATTACAACTACTGTTCCATTCCTACAGTCATGTATAAACAGGCCTAGTCTACATGATGCATGGAAGATGGACCTTAATGTTTGTCTGATGGCAGTCCTGTGAGAATTAAATAAATGCTAACAACTAAAAATTATTTGGGGTCATACACTTTTAAATACCTTATACCCAGTGCTAGCCTCTGTACAGATTCCCTGTTTGTTTTCCGAGGCCTAAAATCTTGTCTTGCATTTGCCCTGTGGGATCTCCCATTCGTGCTACTTCCAGGCTTCACTACCATAGCAATTGTAACAGAAATTCTTAGATGTGATTACTCTGTATTGTAACCCCTTAATGAACAAAAGCAATATGCTATATAACCCTTGAGTGCCAGATGGGTACGTAATGCATTGTTCTGAAATGCATTGCACACCCCTCTGGCACTCAAAGTGCTAAGGGGTCAAAAGGACTGAGATAATGTAACAATTTTTCGGAGCAGAAGTAAAGTAGGTGCTGATCTCAATTCATTAGCCGTATTATTTTTGCCATACCAGTAACTATACAGGATAGTCCACACACGCATTGAAAATACAAGTTTAAGAATAGATGTTTGGACTTTAACCCTTTAAGTGCAAGAGGGGTATGGAATGCATTGCAAAGCAATGCATTCCGTACCCCTCTGGCGTTCAAAGGGTTAACACAAATTAACTAAATTTTATAGATGCTCCATGGAATAAAATTATGATTGAAACTATATAACCCAATTTCCTTTTGTGGTATTAGTGCCCCTTTAATAGTTCTGTACTGAAAATTCTATAAAGCCCATATTTATTGGTTATTATATCACCATCTTTATGTAAGGCATATTCTACTGCCATGTGGTAATATCAGTAATAATTGTTATTACTTTGCAGATTTTTTTCATGCATACATAGACACAAAGGCCATACTTTGTTGCAAATAGAAATAGCGGCTCCAGAAATAGATGGACAAATAATAAGAACATACAGTCTCCAAAGGTATTCAAACGTTAAACTTCTTCTTTTCAACAGTGCGATAACAAGATCTGTTCCATGTACAAACAGGTGTGCTGGTCACATGGACTCTCCAAAGCCATTCCAAACACTCAACAAATAATTTGACCGCTCTAACATGAATAATGCATCTCCAGACCATATAAAATCAAAATTTCTTTACCTTTATTATTTCACATAATAACGATTCTTCATAGACCACAGATTGGTGTAGAGGGCAACATATATACAGGTTTCAGGTATAAAGTAGCAGACTCACTGATCCATTCAACATGTTTCACTTTATACATGCTTAGTCATGATGGCCTGAAACCTGTATATACGTTGCCCTCTACACCAATCTGTAGTTTATGATGAATTCTTATTACGTGAAATAATAAAGGTAAAGAAATGTTTATTTTATATTGTCTGGAGATGCATTATTCATGTTAGAGCCGTCAAATTATTTGTTCCATACTTTGTTGCACACATAGTATTTTGGTTTCAGCCTCTCTTCTATCTATACCAGTTGTTTTTTATTAGGTTATACTTCCCTGGGAGACAGCAGTGCATTGATGATGATTGCATCCTGTTGCCCATGCAAAACATAATATAACTATCAGGGTTAGCTGTTCAAACATTTGGGCATCACCCATGCATGAAGTAGCTCACCACAGAAACGTTCCTAGGCTCAACATAAAAGGCAGGGCAGGTCCTGTAGTAGAGTTCCACAGAATGGCCTATTAGACTTCCGTGCAGATCGTTCACACCAATGAATTGCGATGCTGTAATTGCTCATCCCAACCTACATTCAATGATAATAATGTCTAACTAGTGGCGAAAAGCGATCAAAAATACTCTCCCGAATAGAGTCATCAATACTCCTCTTTATTATTATTTACCCAGGCACACAAACAACTTGTCTTGTATTATAAGTGATTATCCTCTAATCTATAAAGTTATTTATTTTTATTTTTTTTCTAATTAAGAAGAGCTTACATATGGTGTAAGTCATGTTTCCTTGATGAATATGTAGACCGTCATGTTCCTGTAGTAGAAAGCCAATCTTGCATACCATTGTTTATGTAACCTAGTAATTATTGATCATGTTAATAGCATGTAATTGGCTGTGACAAACACAGTCAGCATTATGCACTAAAGTAGATGAGCAATTCTGGGACAAAGACAGACAAATCAACTGCAAACAAATATTCCCAGAAATTCATCTGATTTAAATTGAACTTTTAATCCCCTGAATGATAGTGTGATGTCCAATTTACTGTGACGCAATACACTGGAAACCCCTAGCATACAAAAGGTTACATTTTTCTGTTTAAATCACAGTTTTTTTTCTTTGTCCCCATGGTGTAGCTGGTTTGCTCCAGACCTGCTCCTCTTTTCTTTTTTGCATAAGTCTCAGTCTGTCTGTGTCTCTCTCTCTCTATATATATATCTTTTTTAATAACTCTAAAAATGTTATTTGCCTTTTCAGCTATGACATTTTCGCAGATTTTGTACAACTATGATAGGTTTGGCATATGGTTGTTAGTATAGCTAATACACAGTAATTGAAACAGTACCAAGGAATCCTGAAACTGCCATACTGATCTGAGAATAAATGGCATACACAGTCCAATGGGACTGTGAAATGATAATGTAAAATAAAGATGATGGGACATTTTCTATTCAGTCAACTGTTAGGTGTATACAGAGGTACTACGAAACAAAGTTCCTTCAAAACAGGTTTTATTTAACCCCCACATCTTATACCTGACCCTGGGGAGTAACTGCAGGGGATACAGAGGGTGCAGTTGTAACAGGGCTCTGCATTTAGGGGAGGGGGTATTGGCTCTGCACAAACCTGCAACCCCTTGCAATCACATTAGCTTCCTGTCTTGGCTGCAGCTGCTGTCATCATAACACATGGCTGCTGCCAGCAAGAACAACATTAGTAAGTTCCTTCCAGTTTCTTTATTAACCCCTTGAATAACTGAAAAGGCCTGTGTTAGTGCTTTATTCAAACTTGCTCCAAGACATGTGTGTGCGTTAGCCCAACCTCATATTTTGTACCAAGATCCAGTTGGTTGTCATTATTCCCTTAACCTGGCACAATGGGAGTGGTTGTGAGGAGCTAATAAGTGTCTGCCCTTAAATATGTACAGAAACCAATTCTTTTGGTCTGTGCCTGCCATAAACCTAACTATGTTGAAAATCTGCCTCTTCAGTAAGATAGTTGCATAGCTGATGAGGCTAAAAAAAGTTATGTCCTTCAAGTTCAGTCCTGGCCAGGTGACCATTGTTGAATCAGAGGAAGGGGAAAAAAGTCTAATTGAAGCCATATCCAATTAAGGCCCAAGTGGGTAAAAAGAGTCCTTTCCTGACCCCAAAAAGACAGGTGGATTTACGTCTGGCTGCCTGAGCCAAGGGGAGGACAGTGGGGGAGTGCATGAGCATTTCCGTTCCTGTACACCTTATTTCTCTATATGTACTAGCAAGGAGCAGAGGAAATTGGCATTAAATTCTTCCTTTTTCCTGTGCAGGCCACATGGGTGGTGTTTTGGTCCTGCACTCATTAAAGTTTTAACAGTGGGAGAGAATGTGTTTGTCAGTAAGCACTAAAGTGATCATACATCCCCAAAGAAGCAGGCACATGGTTTTAAAGTTTAACTCTTTGAGTACCAGAGGGGCATGCAATGCATTGCACAGCAATGTGACAGATACTCCTCTGGCACTCAAAGGGTTAAGACTTTAAAATGATCTGCTGTAGTGAATTTGTGCATTCCTCCCTCCTGAGATGTCCCCAGTGTATATACTCTTCAACGGAATGCCTTTGCGACACCTGTGTTTATGTGAATCAGCTGATTGTTGGACTTCTCTGCCACTCTCTCATTCTGGAATCCTTTCAGTGCCACGGGGGGAGGGGGGTAATCCACATCCCTATAACACTGAAAGGGTTAAGGGGGCAATGCTGTTCACCTTGCTGAAGTCAGAGCAGATCCTTTCGTTTCCCACAGTGGGCAAGTGTGGGGGGGGGAGCAGAGAGGATGCGCAAAGACTTCACGGTTGTAGTACTGCTAGAAATGTGTGAGGGAGGTCGTCCATTCCACAACAACCCTGCATTTATTAATGACTGCATTCTCCCATCTTGTCTACTTAATTCTTAGTGCATATTGACATGGCATCCATTGCCCTTTTGTGCATATCCTCCCCTGAACTTTCACATTATAGATTTATATCTGCATCCATGTACATAATATCCAGTTTTTTCTGTTTTTTTTTTTTTTTAAATAATAAATTTGCAGAACCAATCCACAGAATTTATTCATAGTGGCCATTTGGATTCTCTGCACATATTAACCCTTTAAGGGCCAGATGGGTGTGCAATTCTTTACTTCGCAATGCGTCGTACACTCATCTCGTACCCCTTTAAGGACCACAGGGGTGAACAATGCTTTACACACACACTTCTGATCCATAAAGGGTTAAGCGGGGGTTTATTATTACGAGCTGTCAGTGCTCCTTTAAGGTTTAAAAATCCCTTATTCTGCAATTGACATCAGCTTTCCCTGCAGCAAATGGGTTAACAAGCAATCTCATATTGTTCAACCTATTTCATCTGAAGGCAGCAGATATTTATGACCAAGGAAGACAGATGGAAGTGTATGTGGATCAGGAATCAAGTTCTCTATGCACTATGACATATTCATATTGATATTGTTCTGATGTCTTGCTGAAAGTGACACGCAGGCTACAGAAGTCAGCTCAGATAGGTGTATGTGGGGCACTCGACACACGCAGGTTTTCGGAGCAGATGTCACAAATGACCTCCAAAGTAACTAAACAGCTGTGAGGCGCCACTTACTGAAGCCCTGAGGGACAAAGGTCTTGAACGCTTACACTATAAAATGCTTGTTCACACAATGGGTCCTTATAAGCTTCACAACCTGGGGACACTTCTAAAAAGCAAAATGAAATAAAATGAACTCCATTGCTGGCCTAATTATATAGAGCTGAATAAAATTATTCAAACTCAGAAAAGAGGGGGGGGGGGGGATAAAAATTATAAAAAAAACCTTTCTATCCTTCCCTGACTCTTGAAAGATTAAAGTGCAAGGTTTTGCTTAAGGGGCTTGCCATGTAACCTCGTATTTATGAAAATCTGCTAAGTGTCCCCTTCAGTCAGACTACCAGACGGCTCATTGTTTCCTTAGCCTGCTGATGGAGGTACCTAGTGGTAGAAAAACACATTGAGTATTTTTCAATGACCCAGGGGGGCAAAGGTCACTTATTATAAATGGATAATGAGACCTAATGCAATGCTCTGAATATGGACAAAGAGAGGGTCTATATGCAGCCCCTTGTGGCTTGGTCATTGAGGCTTTTATTTCCCTTGCACACTTAATGGAGCCAAACAATTGACAGAAATGCTATACAAAGGACTGAAACTGAGAGAAACTGCTGTGTTCTAACTCTGATAGACAGATACAAATAGTGACCCTGAAACGGCGCCACAATCCCTTTTACCACTAATATGGTAGACAGCTGTAGTATTCACCCTAAACTCCCATTTAGCCATTTGCTAGCAATTAACCTTATTGACGGAACTGATATTATATTGAGCCATAACTTACTGCTAATGTCAGCCCATTGCATTACTGCAGGTAAGTAAAGCACACAGCCTGTATGTTATGTATTGTGTATTGCTTGTGGACAATTCTGTCAAGTGTCTGATATGTTTATTAGCCTGATGTCCTATAGAAAGAAAAAGACTGGATTCCTGGAATAAAGGTTTTAACCCCTTGGGCGAAAAGCAATGCACTGCATACCTATCTATCATTCAAGGAGCTAAAAGCCCAATTTAAATCAATTATTTTTTTTTTTTTTTTTTTTTACATATCCCTATGGTGCAGTCAGTTTGCCCCAGATCTGCCTTTCAAAAAAAGGGCCAGTGTATTATTGTGCCCAGATAACTACAGCTTTGTGCAGATTTTCTTTCATTGATAGTGATTTATCTTCACAAGGATGCCCAGATAAATGTGATAAGACTTGGATTTGGGGGGTAATTAATCAAAGTGTCAAAAACAAGGAGAGTTTTTATCTCTAAAACACTGAATGCCAGAGGGGCATAGCAAATTGCTTCGCATCACAATATACTGCCCAACTTTCTTCCACTCAAAGGAGTAAAGAGGCAGTACATAGTTGCAAGTCATTCATGGAATAGCTGTGAGGTCTCTTCACTAGGCACTGGAGAAGGCAATGTACCAGTGCTCTTCAGCCATTTTGTTTTCACTGTGGTGTATAGTAAAGCTTCAGTACAGTATACAGCTGTGTAGTTAGCATAGGCTGAGGGCACTAAGGACACAGGACTCATGCTTAAAATGCAGTTAGCATATTCTACTCTGCTCTAATGGGACAATAGTTGCCTAATGTTGAACTGTGTGGCTCCAACACCACTACTTATCAGCCATTCAGGGGGTCAGAAATCTGTCTCCATCAATTAGCATTTAGCTGGAACACAGACCAGACGTTTGTGGTTCACAGCCACAAACTTTGTGGGTTGTGTGCTCAGCCTCTTTAGATCCCCTAGGGTCTGGCCTGGAAGCCCTTCACCTGGGTCTATTGAAGTAGCTCTCACAACCCAAGGAGACTGAACTGATGAGATTCAGCCTTGCATATCAGTCTCTCACAGTGGGCCAATAATGGAGTCCCTGGATTTTTTTTTCACTTGTTGGTCCAGCAGGGTTCACAATGCATCCCCAGATTCACTAGTGGGTAGGCTCCCAGGGGACCAAACATGCAGATTGGGCACTATGAGAGTGATAGCTGCTGTATATATCCCAAGGTCTTGTTGCCTATTTGGGACATGTAATGGTATTAATCTCCATATAAGAAATAGTGTCAAATAATAATGCATTAGGATGGCTTAGTCTTTTGGCAACCAAACAACTCCTTTGACAGTATACCAGAAAATATATGACCTGCATTAGAAGGACTAAGTAGGACTCATATGTCAAGAGCATGTGCTGAGTTTGTGTGCCATATTCCTGAAAACATGCAAGGATTAATAAGTAAGCCCAAAAGAAAAGCCTATCATTATAAAATATATGAACTGAAAATACATAATTATTACCAGTGAGGTGTGCAAAGCTTTGCATTTCATTACACATCACTCCAGTCATTAAAGGGTTAAACAAAAGTGTGGGTTTTTTTTGTTGTTGTTTTCTCAGTATTAGCAAGCATAACTTAGTGTGACGGTAAATCTCCGCAAAAGCAGATACAAATTAGCTACTTTTTTATGAAATGCATGTGTCTTTATGTATGGGTGTGTGTGTGTATGTTTTAGATGTGCAAATGTTGTGGAATATATTTTTCCAGAACTGTTTTTACTTTTTTAAAAGGGAAGTAAACCCTTAGAATTTATTGGCTCTTATGTGTTTAGCAGAAGGAGTTACCAGGCAGATGTCTTTTACAGAGTAAATGTTCAGCCCATGATTCCAAGGGCCATGTAAAGATGAAGATAAAACGTCTACGTTCAATTACAGATTATGGAAGAGTCCATATGAAAAAGATTAGATATTTATACCTAACAACTGTATGAATGACACCTGCCTGGGTAATAATACTTAAGATGTAAAAAAAAATATATATGTGTTAGGGTTTATGTCCCCAAATAAAACACTCCCACTGCTGAGAGATATTTTATTAAAAAATTATAACAGCTCAAACTTGATTTTTTTTTAGGTGCAATATCACAGTGGCCTGAAAATTTACAATGGCGCTGTTGCTACACCATCCTTTGGAGATTTATGGTCTACAGACCAGAGCAGTCCATAGGATGGTATAGCAACAGCTCTACTGTACATTTTCAGGCCACTGTGATATTGAACCTAAAGAATTATAATTTTCAGTTATAATTTTTTAATAAAATATCTCTCAGCAGTGGGAGTACCCTTGTTTTACTCAAGGGGATAAACCCTACAACACATTTTTTTACATTTTAAGTATTACTATTCCTTTAACCCCTTCACAACCACTGACGTGCCAGGATCGTCACAGCGGTCCGGTTCTAAAAGACCAGTGATGGTCCTGGCTCATCATGGAGTTCAGGGCTCCTGGCGCGGCTGAACGTCGCTCCAGGAGCCCTGAACCGGAAGTAAAAAAAAAAAAAAGTCCCGTCGTCACCAAGTGCCTGCTGCGCGTGTGCGTGACGGTCCTTAAGGGTTTAAAGCAGAAATGTCACTTTGTAACAAAAGCCAATATTCATGACAGCCATGTATGGAGAGCATGTGGAATTGCCTGACACATTTGCACTAATTGACAGATAAATAAAGCTAGATACATTATACTCTACTGTTTTAAATTATACATGACTATCATAAATATAGTTGCCTTTGAAAACTCATTTAAAAATTAACTATTTGTTACAAAGAAATCATTTCAACAAATTAAGAGACAGTTATCCCAGTGAATAACCCAGTGACTAACCTTAAGCCCCACCATATAAACCTTTTACTCTAAAAGACATGTTGCCCTGACTGCAGTAATACTATATTACCAGATAAAAGCTGAGTACTTACCAAGTCACTCAGCTGATACTAACTGTGATAACTACTACTGTAACCTCTTACAAATTGGCATTCCCTTCCACAAACTGGCTCTGCTCAAATCCATACTGAACACTGTGGTGAAGTTATTCTATCTTGCTATTTGCTCTGCTTCTGCAGCCCCACATTGCCATTCCTTACACTGGTTCCTATGATCATCAGGATCAAAAACGAAATACTAACACTAAGCTACGAGGCCCTTCACAGATCTTGTCCAACCTCATCTTCAAATACACCTCCATACCACACTACCTTTCCGCTATGATCTCTTACGCCCTCATACTGTACTTTCACTCATTTCTGTAAGACTTTTCCCAGCACTACTCCCTAACTCTGGAACTTGTTGTCTGCCATTCTCTCCTCCAGTTTCCCAACTTTCAAGCACTCTTCAGAGAAGACTACATCTAAACCTCATAAAATCTTCATTGCTCTGCTTCGCATTATCTCTAAGCTATAAATGGCCAAATGTGTGCTTCTTATGACCCACAACTCTCCTGGGACTAAATCTGTGGTTGGCCTGCTCTTCAGTAAATACCCCCCCAGTCTTGGTATTTACTTGCTGTAAGGTCCACCTACACTCACCTCATGTTTACTTGGTCTGCTTACTTCCTCTAGATTGATAGATAGATCAACAGGACTCCTATACAAGTCTATATATAACTAGGTAAATCCTCCTGGTACTTTAAGTTGGAACCATTTACTGCTGTAGGTGTAGTATTTTCTTAAATGTTTGATAAAAACAAAAGTAGATTTAAGCAGTATATTAATACTGGTTTTCTCCAAAAGCAAGTAATTATATCACAAATCTATATTTATTAATTGCTGATAGAGAAAAGAGGAATAAAGGAAGAAAAAAAAAAAACAATCGGACCAAGTGAAAAGAAGACTTGGTAAGCTACACCATGTTCTGTACTCGCATTAATAATGTGCTGAAATAATACTCAGCTGCAGATTTAAAATCTGACATCACGTTTATTTAGCTACTTCCAAGATTTAAGGTGAAACGGTGCCAGATTAGGATATCATTTTCGACAGCAACAGAAATTTTAAGAATTATATGAGCATTAGTCAGTCTGTGAAAGGCACAAATAAATTTGGCTTGTAGAGAGTTCCAGCAGCTGAAGCACATCGGGAATTGTTGAGCCTCACATGCTACTAAAGGTTTTAGCTTGCATAGAACCTAGAAGAGATGGACAGGTAAAGCCAATAGCTTTAATCTGGCGCCGGCCATGCTTTCATAACTCAGACTCAAAGAAGCATTTCACTTTTGGGAGCAAAATGTACATGACAAAATATAAAGCAAACTCACGTTCAACTGCTTAAGCTTATATTACCTTCAGCTACTGTGGCAGCTTAATGCACACTGCCCAACTTCAAGTCCCATCAAGAACCAAGTGTGAGTGCAATTTCTAGACCATTGCTCAGACGCAGTTAACATTTTTTTTTAATAAAATTAGCTACTTCTTTACTTGTCTGAGAGGAAAGGCCATAAGCCAAACATCCATTTATGACTAAAAAACTGCCGGACATGGAAACACAGAAGCATAGAATTTGATGGCAGATAAGGACCAGCTAATCCATATAGTCTGCCCACTTCCATATGTATTTAAAACAATCAGTTTATTTAAACCTTAAAACAGGCATATTTCGAATCAATTAAATCATGTATTATCTTTTGTTGTGAAGATATTCCATGTCTCTCTCACTTTTTCCATAAAACAAATATTTCTATTATTTCTTGTTAGTTTCCCATCCTCAGATTCCTGGTGATATCCTCCTGTTTTAGTATTCCACTTATTCTAAAAAACAGTCCTGCCCTGAAGTGTTTTAAAGATGGAGCCCATGGTCAATAAAAGACCCTTTTAAACTACTGGCAGTGCCATTTGAACTATGGGAGCAAAGTTCCCACAGCTTAAAGCTCACCTGTTCTCTTCCACTTTGCTGTGCAGATCTGCAGAACTGGGTGACATCAGCACATGGTGCTCATGGGAACTCTTTCTCTTCTCCATGGGAGCCCTATGGTCTCAAATCCTCCATCAATGCACTTATATGAAGAGAAGAGAGAGAGCTCCCAAGAAAAGCACCAAGTAAGGTGCATATGTCACCCAGCTGCGCAGATTACAAAGAGCTGCACAGCAAACCAGGAGAGAGAGAGCTAGGGAGTTCCAAGCAACAGATTTTCAGCTCCTATAGTTCAGTGAGTACTGCAATTAGTTTAAAAGTATTATTTATTAACACTATACTGCCCATTTAATATATTAGAAGGTTTTAATTACATTGTCCTGTCCCTTCTAGTTTCCAAACTATACATACTAAGTTTTGAGTCTTTTGAAAGAAAAAAAGTATTACTTACACCATGCACCATTTTAGTAGCCTTTATTTGAATAGTTTCTAATTTACAGATGTTGTTCTGGAGAGATGTCTCCAAACCTGCATTTCATACTCCAGATGAGGTTTTAATAATGGTCTTTAAAGTAGCATTAGTACCTGATTTCCAGTAACTCCACCAATTTCACCAACCCTTACCCATGGTTTTGTTCTGCTGTTACATACACATTTTTTCAACCCCCTTTTAGCTTCTATTTCACCCATGGGTGCCCGAGTGTGGGGTGGGGAACAAAAGGGCTTTGCCACCCACTATTTCACCTTTGAGTTTCTGTGTCCTATATGCATTATTTTGTGTTTGACTTAAACCTCAGGAATATTAACCCTTTAACAGATCTTTGCACCATCAAAATATTATTTTTTATCTTATTTTAAATGAAACACAATGTAATAACAGAACGTGAACTTTTACCATATTTGGCATTACAAGAGACAGTGGTGATTCTTATTCCAACTTACCCAACTGTAATGAAAAGGCAAGTTTCATTACAGAACAACAGCCTCCTATGAGGAATAAGCTTACCAATTTCACAGTAAGATGTGGAATGTTTTTACAAAGTGGAATTCACACTATGTAAGCACCCCACACCCTTTTTCAGAAGGACATACCACAAACCTCACTGAACATATCCTATATAATAATTTGCTAAAACGTGTAACGACACAGTCATGCTCACTAGAAACTGCTGCGTGTGCTGCAGTCATGCGCAGTAGAGACCACCCGCTCCGCAGCTGATGTAGAGCTCTGTATCAGCCGCGACGCGGGCAGTCTCTACTGTGCATGACTGCCCCACGACCGGCTGGCAGTGGCACTGTGGCCCATGTAACGGGTTCTTCAACTAGTAATGTTATAATTAAATAATAGAATATTATATAAACTCTCTCTTTACTTTTTAGCAATGCAAACATAAAACTGTTAACATTCACAATCTATCTTCATTTTACCGTGTCAACAAAAATTTGCCTTTGAAAGTTTGTACACAAGAAAGAAAATAAAAATGACAAACTTACATCCAGCCAGTAAAAACTGATAATACTGCACCATATCTGCAGCAAGCAGCAAGGGATGGTTTGAGTAAAATGGGGGCTGAAGTTCATTCCACTGAGGAGTCCTAAGGAGATAACAGAAGAATATGCATTAACACTAGTAAGATCCTGTCATTATTAGTGGTGAAAATTCCATGCCACCATTCAGAGTACTCTTAATGTTGATGTTATGTCAGAGGTTGACAACAGTGGCCTTCCAGCAGTAATTAGTTGGACTGTTACTCCCATTATCATCAGCTAGCTATTGGCAGGTTAAGGATGATAGAGGGAAATGTTGTCTAGCCGCCACTGGAGGACTACTGTTGCCAAGTGCTGTATGAGATATCAGTTCTCAAGAAAAAAAACAGATAAATCCACTTTACTGATAACATCTTTAACCCTTTGAGTGCCAGAGGGATATACAAAGCAGAGAGAAGCAATGTGTTAGATAAATCCCTGGCACTTAAAGAGTTAACCTTTTAAGGATCATTGGGTGTGCAATGTATTGTTTCACTATTCATTACACACCTCACTAGGAGTCTGTTTTTTATTATTATTTTATTTAATAATTCAAAACTTAGACACTGGAGTTTATTGTCAGTGCTAAGTAGTATCTTTACACAAACTGTACATATTGTGCAATGTGTTTATTTTAATTTTACTACGTATTTTGTGTCTACACTTTTACAGACTAAATATAAAGGTGATGTGTGACCGTGGATGAGGTTTTTTTTACACTATTATTGGCAGAAATGTTTTTAGAAGGAGAATGACAAGGTCAACTGTCTTGAGGTACCTATGGATGAATTCTGCCTATGATACTGAGCAAAGGCAGTGGAAAGGGGAGGATCACTGCTCTACTAAAGTTATACCCGCCCAGAGCCAATTCACCTTTAATACAAGAATGAGTAAAACGTAGAGTATAGCTACTGTTGGACTACAATTCACATAACTCCCAGATGACCACACCCCTAAAGCAGGTGCAGTTTGCCCACTCCTGATGCAAGTTTTGCATGATGGATCAGCAAGGAGTTTGGTTCCCCCTCCCTTCAGCCAAAAAAGGCATCTGGGTCCTAAATGTGCCACCATTTTTACAATCTGTAGTTCTATAACATATTTAGTCACTTTACTAAACATTAGGATTAGTGCACCCTCATTATTTTCTATCTAGCTTCACCCATGACTGCAGGTTTCAAACACTGCTTTTTACCGTCACTCACTGAGGAATGAGAGGGCCCATGGCATGACTAGTCAGCTGCTGGATTTCCAGCTGTAGGAGACTAATACGGCTGGTTGGGGAGGATGGGAAATGTAGTCTTAAACAGATGGAGGACCAACAATGGCCCACAATATCAAATGAGTGCTTCTTAATTCAGACATAATTCATGCATAGTCCTGCTCTCTTAGAAATTGCATTTTTGTCGACATTAAGTCATTTTAATTAAGGAATGCTCCTTGTAAATAGCTTGGTTCTATCATATTGATTGCACCAATCTAGGAATAAACAATGATGTGGAACTATGATTCCTGAAAATCAATGGCAGAATACTTCCCAGTGTCCTAAAATATAGATACACCATCAGTATTACAAGATTGATGTCATTATGTTTTGTTTAGGGCAGTCTAATTATTAAGAGTCATCTGCAGTGAAACGCAATCTTGCAAAGTTTTATTAGAGAAATGATTTACTAATGTGATTATGCTAGACAATCATATAATTGCATATATATATTAGGGGATAATCTTAGTGTGTGTATATATATATATATATATATATATATATATATATATATATACACACACACAGATGTATATAGTACATACTCTATATTAACCTTTCTACACCTAGGTTAGTGTGCACAACTGTATGTAGAATCTAGTACTATAGGAAAAACAAACATTTTTAAAATTTAAAGATACTGAAATGTCAACAACGTGTAATTACCTACTATATATAGTGCCAGCCCAAGAAAAATGGTACCCAACTGATATGAGTTCCAGGAGCATGGCTACAAGTGGAACAAGAACACAGAAGGCTGTATGTGTGCTTCTGTGGCTACCAGTGAAATAGAACTGGGGTGTCAGAAAGTGTATGAGTGGTTCTATGACTACCAGTGGTCAGTAGAACAAGGCTAATGTGTCAGGCGGAGCGCGAGTGTTTCTGTGACTAACAGTGGACAGTGGAATAAGGCTCCTGTGTCAGAAACTGCATTTATGGTTCTGTGGCTACCAGTGGGAAAAGGCTGGGGAAGTAGATAGACCATGTTTGTCATCTATCCCGCCCACACAATTTTGAATTGTGTAGAAGCGGAGGAGTCAAGCTCTCAAGCACGATCACTACTATTGATCACCCAGCACCGAGTAATAAATAGCTGGGGCTATCAGGATGGTCCAGATGTCCACCCTCAGGTTTATTTTTAATAACAGTTTAGGGAGAATATGTACTGATACTGAAGCTATCCTCGTCCTGTACTGTACTGTAAAATTAACAATGCAGGCAAGTTGGGAGAGAAAGATAAAGCTGGTATGGAATTATAATAGTGGCTTACTCATTGGCAAATCTTTGCAAAAATAATTATCATTAAGAGACATGTTTAATATGCCCACTACAAAGCATTGGAACAAAAATGTTAGCAGGCCTACAGCAAGAAAAGCCTTGAAAATTCTATGCTAGCAGGCTTACAGAAATGCAACGCTTGTAAAAAAAGTTAGCAACTTACAGAAAGGCAAACCTAGAAACAATTGTTAGCCTACCTATAGCAAGGCAAACCATCATCTAGCTGGAACATCAGTGAGATTATGTAGTACCTGCTGCTGAGTTGTTTGAACATTTAATGTAATAGGATCAGGCTGCTGTATCCACCATGCCCATGGGTAGTAATAATGGTGGTGGATGTGGGAAGTGATTTCCATTAGCACTAGTGCTGAAGCAGCATCACCACCTCAACAAGCCACCACTACCACTTCAGGTACATCAGGGTGAAGCTGTCCAGTCATCACAATCCACCACCTCTAAAATCATAGGAGTTAGAATATTTACTTTGGGAGCTGGGAGGGACTTGCAGTTATCAACAACTGCAATGTGTGAAGAGTAGGAAGAACTGGGATTGCACACCTTGGCATGTCTTCGCAAATTAAGCATGCTGACAATGTTAAACCATCCCCCCAATAAATCAGGTGGTATACATCACTGTGTCCTTTCTCTGACTCAGGGAAAAAAAGTGGCAATGACTTGGGTGATAGGGAGGTGGATGAAACACTGAAAAAATAGAACTTGACTCTTCCTGGCACACTCTTCAGGGTGGAGAGTCTGCAGATACTCCCTTGTCCCCTGCATTCTATTGGTCACCAATGCATTTCCATGTGTGGTTACTGCAGCACACAATGTGCAGAGACATACTGCCAGATCCTTACATCAACAGATACACTGTCTGCTGGTGGTGGTAGCAAATTTGTAAGTGGCAGTGCTGAAAAAGAGGACCCTGAAGTTGCCGGGCGACAAATGGGATATTACTGATGATGCAGACCCTAGCACTAGATGACGAAGACATAGGTAAACATCAATGCCAATGATTTGGGATGGAGGTCTCCAGCTTCACACCTTGTTTTGTGTCAAGTTTTTCTGGTCTTTGAAGATGGAATGGTCTTGTGTGCAAAGGCAAAAATTTCATATATTTTCAATGAAAGTTTGAGGTAAAAAAACAAACAAAACAAAACTAAAAAAACATAACATTTCTCACATCCTTACTGTTTTATACCTTAAGCAAGTTATATGAGAAGCGTACAGGTCCACTGTAAGACACTACTGGTTCCTGGGCAAAATATCAAGTATTGAGTCCCCTTAATCCATTGGATGCTAGAGAGATCTCCAGTACGTTGATGAGGAATACCTTAGAGAATTTGATAGCATCCACTAGACTAAATACCTGTTTTTCTCTTACACTTAAATGAATATACAAGCTTACAGTAGCTTCACAAGATCTTATACAAAGCTTCCCAGAATGTTGTGTGCTCCCACCTATTGAACCAAAGTTTACACAAGGAAGAATATTCACACCTGACTTCACACAAGGAGAAGACTGTGGGAGAAATTTACAAAGAAAGTGGAGAAATGCTGGAACAAACCGGCTATACCACAGGGCACAATTAAACATATTGATTGATTTATATTGGATTTTTAATCATTTGAATGTTAGAAATGAATCACACAGATTCGCAATATGTGGGAGAACTCTACCCAAAACTGTATTAAGTTTGGGAGAGCAATTCCAATTTTTGAATGTGAAAGTTTAAACTATTTTGCGTGTGTGTGTGTGTGTAATTCAAGGAGATGGCAGCACTCACGACAACCAGCGGCTTAAGCCTGGGTCCACACTTGGTACTTGGATACAACTAAATCGATAGAAACAGCACTTGTCAGGACTTTTTCATGTTGCTCAAACACACATTTATTGTATAAATATCAATGTTTCGGCACTGCAATAGTGCCTTTTCAAGTTGAAAAAGGCACTATTTTCGTGCCGAAATGTCAGCATTTATTCAATAAATTTATAAAGCTTGAGCAACATGAAAAAGTCCTGATGAGTGCTGTTTCTATGGGTATATAACAAAAGATTAACAGATTCAGTTATCAGATCATTCAATTTTATGCTCCTACAAGTAGCCACAGTGAAAATGAAGTTGAAGTATTTCATTATGATTTATTATGTCTCTACAAACAAGATAATTACCATTGCAAATTTATAATGGGAGATTTCAATGCGAGAATTGGTACGATGCAAAATGGTGAAAAATCGATCGGACCATATGGATGGGTAAAAAGAGACGATACAGGCAACAAACTGATAGAATTTGCAGAAGAACAAACTTTGCACATCATTAATTCATTCTACAGGAACAAGACAGAAGACATTTTCTACAAACAAAATTGGGACAAAAAAAAGACTTCAGATCAATGGAGATTACCTGCATCACTGTATCCTCCCAGGTCTTTAAGTGTGGCCTTGAAACATGGATACTAAATGCCAAAACCATACAAAAACTTAAGCTTACACAGAGAAGTATGGAATTTTGAACATAACAAAAAAAAAAGAATGAAAAACTTTGCTTCAAAAGCAAATAATGTTGTATGATATAATTGAAAGAGGGAGGGCGATACTTGCGGTCCTTTTTGAGTGAGGGTGTCTGATTTTGATGCAACCTTGCACAATATTATACAGTGTGTGGGTATCGAATCAAATCAGTGCAACTTTTATTTTAGGTTAACCCTTTGAGTGCCAGAGGGGTACGCAACGCATTGCTCTTTTCACTATAATATTTATTGTATGTGATTTCTGTTAATTTCTGCTAATTAGTGCTGTGTAAAAGTGTTTTGTATTTTTTTGTTGAGGGGATTAATGCATAAGAACTCTAGCATTCAAGAGGTTAAATGCTGCAGCTAAGTTAACTAGGGTTTTTTTTTTTACTTTTTATTTGTCCCTTGTGGTGCAGATACATAGTAAAATAGGTGAGGAGGCTGAAATATTACCTGTGCATCATGCTGTGTCACCTTTGGTGATTCAGAGGAAGTTAAAAAAAAAATACCTATTGAAACCATTTCCAACTGAAAGGATATAAATGCTTAAAATAAAAAAAAAAAAAACTAAATATATTTTAGGGTTTATCCCCCCACATAACAAAAGGGTTTCATTAACAATTTATTCAGCTCAAACTTGATTTTTTTTAGGTGCAGTACCACAGTGGCCCGAAATTGTACAGTGGCACTGTTGCTACACCATCCGATGGATGGATGGTCAACTGAGCTGAGCTGTCCATTGGATGGTGTAGTAACAGCGCCACTGTACAATTTCAGGCCTCTGTAATACTGCACCTAAATAAATTCAAGTTTGAGCTGCAATCATTTTTGAATAAAACACCTGTCAGCAGTGGGAGAATCCTTGTTTTACTCAAGAAGATTAAACCCTACAACATATTTTATTTTGACATTTTAAATATTACTATCCCTTTAAACCCCAACTGGATAAAAAATTATTACTTTCTGACTCCAAAAGGCAGTTAGATATTATCACATTACATTACCACATCCTATAGCTTTGAAACCAACTGTCATAATTTTCAGTATAGTTCTGAGCTAGAAAGGTATCAAATACTTTTGCCTTTCCAAGGTAAAGAATTTCACAATTTTACTGGCCTTACTGTAAAAAAAATCCATGGCTTTGTTAAGAAGAAAGTTATTTTCTTCTAATCTTATTGTATGACCCAGTGTTTTTGCACAGCTGTTTTGAGTACATAGTTCCCAAAATAATTGTTTGTATTGACCTTGAAATATCTGTAAACAGTATATTATATTCTCCCTTAGATGTCACTTCTCTAACGTAATCAACCCCATTTTAGCTAGTCTCTGTTTATAACTAAAATGCTCATTACTTGATCAGTTTTGTTGCACATCCCTTTACTTTTTCCAGTTCAATAATGATTTTTTAAGAAATTATGCCCAGTTGCTTTGCTACTAAATTTCTCCACTTTCCCTTTATACATAAAACCCTGTAGTGTATGCCACATATCAGGGGTGCCCGTAGAACTTTTTCCAGGGGGGCAAAGCCATAATATGATGACCCCCAGGCCAGCCCATGCAGCCCCTTTGTGTATATGGAGGGGGTAATTGTAGGGGGGGCAAGTGCCCCCCCCTTTCCCCCCTCAGGATGCCCATGCCACATATCATTTGGAAGAGGAAGATACAAACAGTTCAAAATATCTGTATGACAGTTTCTCATTGACAGTGGGGTAGAGGGTTTCTTTTACCAATAGGCCCTGGTCAGCTGCCCACAAACACTACTGTTAAAATAGCCATGAGAATGCAGTATATGTCAGTATAAATTTTAAACATCAGATGGGCAAAATTAAATTGGACATCCAATGAAACATATTTCAGAGTATTACCCTCAAAAGATAAACAGTGTCGATGCAATGCATGTTTCATAGCATGACATTTTGGAGACCTAGAATTTTTTTTTTAATCATCTTAACCCTTTAAGGACCATGCGGTCTGGAGGGTGGGCGGCCCTAGAGGACCACAGCACTTTTTTTTTTTGACCAATGACTTCTGGGATAGTAGGCAGCATGCTGCCATCCAAGGATTATATGATGTGCCAGGAACGTTATAGGTCCTTAATGCACAAAGAACGATGACGGTCCTGGCACTTCATCGGTCACTAAGGTGTTAAAATATATAAAAAAAAATGGGAATTTAGATCTCATAGTAAGGTTTCAAAGAAAAGCCACAGTGATCTTCGTACCTAACCAGGGTCCAGCTAGCACGTGGTGACGTCCACATTTCCAGAGGTGTATCATCATTAATCTTCAGTGCAGTGCTCAGGGGCCGAGGTTCCAGAACATGTTCTACTAGCGTTCCATAACAGCTGATGATATACAGTGATTCCACCACACATTGCTTGGATTGATCTGGGAGGAAAGGAAGAGAAAATCAATTGGGGGGGGGGGGGGACATTTTATTTATTTTAAAATCTTACCCTCCCAATTCTATCATTTTTGCAAGATTTTTTTTTCTTTTGGTACCTACAACTAAAAGTTTTGCTTTTAATCATACAATTAACAAAAGCTGCAATGGCCCAATTCAATTTTTTCCAAAAAGGCCATCTTAAATATTACTTTTCTAGAGGAATTATTACACTAATCTACTCAAATGTTTCCCCCCTCCCAGGGAGGACAAAATGTAATTTTGTAAAATCCAAGTTAAGAGACTAAGGTTCGTCTCTGTAAAGTGAGGACTGGTTCAAAATTTGGAAATTATTGTTTATTAGAAGATCCTCACAAGATGATACATTAATCATTCTAAGCTACAAATGGATATAGTCCCTTCTGGTTCCTGTTGAAAAGGTTGTGATGGGATGGAACAATAGGCTGACCATACATACTGTTTTAAACGGGACAGTACAGTTTTTTTCGTATTTCCAGACTGTCCAGTCTTTTTAATATAAAAGTCAATTTTGTCCCGTTTTTAATATAACGGATATATAATTTTTTATTTTTTGTAAAAAAACTGAATGCGGCTTGTTTATTTCTCATAACATAAAGTAAATCGGAACTTCCTTTTGTCACACTTGTGTAGTGGTTTTATTGTGGTTTTACTGTACACACTGATTACCATAGAGTCTTAGGACTCTAGTGACTCATAACTGTCTAAGACTCTCGAGTCTATGGTAAATTACCTTACAGTCTCTTAGACAGTGATAAGACTACGAGTCATAAGACTCTATGGTAATCAATGCGTACAGTAAACACAGTAAAACCACTAGTGTGAGTGAGGAAGTTCCAATTTACTTCAGGGGCAGGCCTTTTGGCCAGAGAGAGAGAACACCGATACTAAGACGGAGCAAACTCTTTCTCGCTGCTTGCAGCTTACTGCGATCAGACTCAGAGTGACTGAGTCCCACTGTCCATCTTTCCCACACCCCGTCCCATTTGTGTCTCAAGGAAATATAGTCAGCCTATAGAACAACCCTCTGTATGTGGTGGTCCCAACTTTTCTGGGCCAAACATATATATACAGGATGATTTAGACACCTGGGCCTAGATGCACTAAATGTTGATGTAGTGTCGGTATGATATTGTCGATGTGCTCGAATCACTCTGACAATTCGATCTGCACACACATCGACATATTCACAAAAATTGTCAGATGGATGGGGAGGGTTGGAGAAGGTCCCTATTAGCATACAGGATTTTCTAAGTGCTGTCTGTGTGGAAGGGATCTCCTCCCCTCACACATCACTAACACTACGACAATCCTGAACAGCATTCTCTGTGCTTCCCCACCCAACCAGTAGGGGAATACAGAGAAGACTTTCAGCACCATGGACAGCATTGAATGCCATAGGGGTGTGCATTGCTCACCCCTCTGGCATTCAAAGGGTTCCAATAAACAGAAATAGTACACCAAACACTACACAATGTGCCCCCCCCCCTTTAGTATGTCGACATATATTGCATATATTTCACATACTAATTCCATCCGACATTCACCTCAGGGACTGACATGTAGTAGTCGAACCTGTCTTTTATTCAACACTTAACCCTTTGAGTACCAGAGAGGAAGGAAAGCATTGCTTAGCATGTGTTTCCTACCCCTCTGGTACCCAAAGGGTTAATAGGCAAGGTATGTACTGCATACCTTGCCTGAATGTGTGTGTTAACAATTTATTTTTTTATTAAAACATGTGTTTATTACAAAATGTCTTTAACTTTTATTATATGAACATTAGACCTCAAGGGGGGGTATCATGACCCCTCATGACACACCCCTAACATGAGGCCAACAATTGCCCTTTAATTACATTAAGCACATTTAAGCTGCGTGAAACATAGCTTATATGCACTTTTATTCTGATATTAAACGATCATCCCTCAAAGGGGGGCAGCAGGACCCCTCCTGATAGCCCCCCTACCATGGATCAGCTATCCAAAAGGATAGCTGATCCATGGGGCGACCCCAAAGGCGTTTACAGCCTTCTTGAAGCTGCCGGCTTTACAGCCGACTGCAGCATCAAGATCTGAATGAATGAATGGACCTGGTCAGTGGATTCATTCAAGATAAATGGAGCGCTGCGCTCCCATCATTGAATCAGACACTGGGGTCAAACCGGGTGCCTGATTCAATGATCAGAGCGCAGGGTTGCTTTCTAACAATGAACCCGGTGACAGGGTTCATTCATTGACTGGAATTCTTAGAGTAGATGCGGCTTTTACATCTACTCTAAGCGCTCCCTTCATTGAATGAACCCTGTCACCGGGTTCACTGTTAGAAAGCAGCCCTGCTCTGATCATTGAATCAGTCACCCGGTTTGACCCCAGTGACTGATTCAATGATGGGAGCGCAGAGCTACATTTAGCTTGAATGAACCCACTGACTGGATATCAGTGTCTCCCTTTGAGGTCTAAGAGATCCTGTGCTCTTACCTCTGTATGGCCTCCGACCGGCATAGCCTCCGTCCACTTCCTCATTGCTAAAGTCATGTTACAGGCAGTGGCATGGATGCCTGTTTATGGGCCTATTCTGTTGGACCTAACTGGGTCCTGCCTCCTTCTGCTGCTTTATAAACCTCATTGAGGCTAGAACTTGTTGCCCTTTCATGGTGTATCTGTGCATTTCTTCAGTGTTGCTCTTGTTTGACCCTTGCTTGGCTGCAGTGTTTATTCCTGATCAAACCTGTGGCTTTGTCTGACTACCCAATCTGTGTATGACCCTGGCTTGTCTGACTACCTGCTCTGTTTTGACCTTGGCTGTGGCTGACTACCCAATTTGGCTCTTGACTGTGGCTTGTCTGACTTACACTCTGTGCTGTCCTTCGCTCCAGTCTGACTACCACCTGTCTGGGCTAGTTGTGGGTGCGCTCCATTGGTGTAGTGCAACTGCTACCTCTGTGGTAGAGTTGCTGGTTGCCTCTTGCTCCGTTGCCTCCATCCTGTGCCACTGTATCCATTGCCTCCTGGGCCTGTTGCATAACCCTCTGCTCTGTAGCCTACGTACAGTATCGCCTTCACATACTTACCACTGTTGCAGCTGGCTACGTTCACTCTCTTGCCTCTGCCCTTTGCCTACCTAGTAGACCTGTTCTGTGACTCTTTCAGAGTACTAGTTATGCTCTGTCTCGCTCATCCTACGACTCCTTGGTAGAGTCTCTACTTCGGAACATCTGTCTGCCTGTCTCGTGTCTGGGAGTTTAGCTGTCACTCCATTGATCTGGTTTCCTGGCGTTCCAGGTTTCCATTTGCTAGGTATAGAACCAAGCCTGTACTGCTCCCATCTATCTCTATTGGCTACTGAGAACCGGTTATAGTTCAGTCTCAATCCTTGGGTAGTGGACTCGGCACTGTCCTCCCACATGTTCCTACTAAGGTTGGGGAAGTGCTTACTCTGTTTATCTTAATAAACTGGGTAAACTTCACTGTACCTGTGTGGTGTGTATTATTTACTCTAGTGTCCGTGACACCGGGTCCATTCATTCATTTATATCTTGATGCTGCACTCGCCTGTAAAGCTGGCAGCATCAAGAAGGCTGTAAATGCCTTTGGGGTCACCCCATGGATCAGCTATTTTTTTGGATAGCTGATCCATGGTTGGGGGGCTATCAGGAGGGGTCCTGGTGCCCCCTTTTTAGGTCTTAATATCAGCATAAAAGCGCATATATAAGCTTATGTGCGCTTAATGTAATTAAAGGGCAATTGTCAGCCTCATGTTAGGGGGGGTGTCATGAGGGGTCATGATACCCCCCCTTGATGTTTAATGTTCATATAATAAAAATTAAAGACATTTTGTAATAAACACATTTTAATAAAAATAAATTGTTAACACACACATACATACATATACAGGCAAGGTATGCAGTCCACACCTTGCCTATTAACCCTTTGGGTACCAGAGGGTTAGAAAACACATGCTAAGCAACGCTTTCCTACCTTCTCTGGTACTCAAAGGGTTAAGTGTTGAATAAAAGGTTTGACTACTATATGTCAGTCAGTGAGGTGAATGTCGGATGGGATTAGTATGTCGAATATATGCAATATTTGTCAACATACTAAAAGGGGGGGATGTCAAAGGGGGGACATTGTGTAGTGCTTGGTATACTATTTCTGTTTATTGTAACCCTTTGAATGCCACAGGGGTGAGCAATGCATATCCTTATGGCATTCAATGCTGTCCATGGTGCAGAAAGCCTTCTCTTTATTCCCCTACTGGCTGGGTAGGGAAGCACAGAGAATGCTGTTCAGAATGTTGTAGCTCTCCCTGCTGTTACTCCATAAGAAAGTACAGGGGAGATCCCAGCTACGACAACCTGAGGCGGGTGAAGTGAAGACTGTGAACTCCGACAGCAGAGGCTGCTATCGGAGTTTACTGAATGAGTCGAAATGTCACAATATCAACACACCCCCTTGCATATCTGATTATGCTTCATTTCCATATGGAAATAAGCAATTGTCAATTCGAAGAATACAAATTCATAGACATGGTGAAGGCATGTCAGATTGATGTCGATGTGGGTATTTTTTTTGTCGGAGTTCTGGTGAAGTGATGTGGTAGACAGTTTGTGAATACTGAGGAGGTGCCTACGACACTGCTCCAACAGAACATCGACATTCGTAGCCCTCTTCAACCTTTAGTGCATCTAGGCCTCGGTCTTCCCTTCTATCTAGAACAACTGAAAACCTTACCAGAGTTCAAAATAAATTAATTGCTTTTATAAATTTAGCAGCTAGGAAATCTCTGAAAAAGTAAGATGAATGAATTACCCTATAATGAGTCACTTACCGAAAAAGATTTGGAAATCCAATATGATGTAAAATATGACCTCAAATGTTCACAATACCATAAACATTTCTTGAAAGATTTGGTCCCTGAACAGTATTTAACAGCTGATCTCTTTGATATAATGAATTAGATTAATTTATTTGATTTTATGTTGTGACCTTGTTGCCACCGTATCTTCTTTTTCAATACCCTTATCCCCAAAATACATACTTCATTATAAAATAATATTACAAAAAACATCTGTCCATTGTCTTTTAAGTAAAACTCTCACAGATTCATGAAGTTTTGAGAAGGGAACAGAACATCACGGTTTTAGTTTGTGATGGTGTGGATAATACAACTATTTAACCCCTTAATGACTGGCGGTGCGGCGCGGTCACCTAAGGACCACGGAACATTTTTTTTTTGTAATTTCCGGTTCCAGACTCCCCGAACGGAGTGCAGCCGTGGGGGGAGCCGGAATTCCATGACGGTCATAGTACAACGTACTATGAACGTCAAAGGTCGTTAAGGAGTTCATTCATCTTCATTTATCAGTGTGTTGTGAATTTCTGTACCACTACCACAAAGAAATATTCTAGGTCTGTCAAAAGCAACATGGTGTGCAACATACTTTTATAGTTGTTAACTATGCAGCATTGTTCTTATGAGTAAAACAGGATAATAATTTAAAGTAGAAGAGGGTAAATATTTTGGGAAGAGGGCAAACAACCAGAAATGTTTACTTTCGCTCTACCATTATCTGCCAGCCACAGGGACTAAAAAGCTATTTTACAATATCTATGGTACTCATGTGGCGTTCAGTGTTTGATAATATTATGGCCTTGTAGTACAAAAAAAGACAACAGGCATATGTATCAAAGTAAAATTGGTACTTGTTGAAGAAAACATGAAGTTTTCACATTTGGCCTTATGTATAAAATCAAACTACAGAAATTCTGAGGTAAACTAACTGCACCACATGGGAGAAATAAACTTTTTTCCAAACCCCAGTTGATTTAAATTGATTTTTTTTTATTTTTTCCAACTGTTTTATTTAACAACAACAACTGTTCCAGACAAGCATACATACACATAAAGGCAAACCACAATGTAGCAGGACACTGATTAGGAAACAAAGAATGAAGACTTCAATCAACAATGACTATCGTATGCCTTTAGATCGGAAGATCAGCCCACCTGGACCCACAAACTACAGAGGGAGGCCCTTTTATCTGGAGCAATAACTTTGACATAACATGATGTCCACAGCAGGCAGATGCCAAGTAAGGGTATATATAAGTCATGATGAAAGGGGGAAGACAGAACATCATAGTACAAATATTGCATAAACAATGGTCACAATTTATAATACATTAAAATTACCCCAACCAACCTAAAACCAAGTAGCAAATGACCCGTGG
The DNA here is from genome assembly GCA_037306005.1 of Rhinophrynus dorsalis. NCBI lineage: Eukaryota > Metazoa > Chordata > Amphibia > Anura > Rhinophrynidae > Rhinophrynus > Rhinophrynus dorsalis. The sequence continues at coordinate 317,969,042 of CM074719.1, forward strand.
GGTTTTAACCTCCCCTGTTCGGACCCCAAGTATCCAGTGCCAGAAAATAGGAAGTTGCATCGTGATCAGTAAGAGGACAGCACATCTCTATGAATTAGTGCAGGGTAAGAAAAGTCACACATCTCCACCAGGCTGCAATCAGTATGCATCCCCTTTATCATTCAATCACTCCTGAACTACAACTCTGACAGTACTGAAATAACACTCTTGATGGCCCAAATACTATGAAGATTAATCAGGGTCGCTTTTTTGAGACACATTACTATCCCTTTAAATCATCAAGCGGTAACGGTACTGTTAAAATAGAAAAAAAGGTTTTCAACAAAGGATTGTATTTAATAAAGCCAGGTTATCATACCTACCTATAGAAAAGGAAGGTCAATTGATTTTTTTGCTTTTTGAAGAAGGCTAATCTTTCTTATCAGAAATAAAATGAGACTTTAGTTACTTGGCTATTTTTAAAAATGATACTTTGCAAACTTTGGATAACTCAGAGATGTGATTATTGGCTAGGAATCCAGGAGAAATGAACACTGTGCATATAGTATTACATCTTTGCAAATGAAATATTCATGTCTTGGGACTGTGTAAAACAATGAGCGTGGAAAGTTCCTTGTACTATTGTCTGCAAGCAGGCTATATCCTAACCACAGCAACAAGATGGAACATCTTAATAGGTCTAAAGCCCCTCCAGTGTACCTCACAGAGCAAACCAAGTGTTGTTCAGTAAACATAAAAGCAGGGCCCTGTGTTCAAAAACAAAACTGGAGTAATTGTGCAGCAAACCAACTGTACCATAGGTTTCTTAACCACAGTCTTCAATTATTTGTATATTGTGCAAGTTTTAAAGGAATAATAATGCTTAATATTGAAAAAATCTACAAAATTGCAGAGTTTATCCTGCGAAGTAAAGAAAGGACAAACCCACTGCTGAGTATTTATTTTTTATACTAGTATGAAAGTCCGTATACACGGGCTAAAGTGTACCCAGCTGCCCCGGAGCCGGGAGCAGAGGCAGGACGTGAGCCGTCCGGAGCGGGGCAGCGTGTTCGGCGAGTCTCTATGTAATTAGAAGATGGCTGCAAAAACTAAGCAAAAAAGCAGCCTACGGCACCTCGCATTCCCAGGCTGTCTCCCATCCTGGAAATCAGCAGACAGTTATACACAGTCCTATGACATCATCGTGGATTTGAATGGTCCTTAGGAAGACAAAACAAATTGGCAGAGACTTCAACATGGATGAAGGCCCCAGAGACATGGTGCAATGTTTTTTTATTTCCATCCTTTGAGTGCCAAAGGGAGTATGCAAAGCCTTGCAAAGCAAAGAGTTGCTCCCCCCTCTGGCACTCAAAGGGTTAAGAAAATAGCAACGGAAACTTTTCATTGTTATTTGGAGATGGCTGCAAAAACTAAGCAAAAAAGCAGCCTACAGCACATTGTATTCCCAGGCTGTCTCCCATCCTGGAAATCAGCAGACAGTTAACACAGTTAACATAGTGGATTTGAATGGTCCTTAGGAAGACAAAACAAGACTTCAACATGGATGAAGGCCCCAGAGTCATGCGCAGTAGAGACTCGCCGAACACGCTGATCCTTAGTGGGGAGCTCCAGTCGGCTCACAGTGAAGCTCCCTGTGTGCAAAACCACACATGCACAGTAGAGACTCTCTACTGCGAATGTGCAGTTACGGCTCACAGTGAGTGACGCATTCTACCTCTTTATGTTATAAGATTACTGCAGCTCAAACTTTCAGGTTTTGAATGTGGTACTTCTATGGTGGTGCTGTGGCTACAGTAGTCTCTGGACAGCTCTGGTGAGTTGACCATAAACCTCCAAAGTATGCTGTAGCATCAGTGACACTGTAACATTTTAGAACATGGAGGTACTGCACCCAAAAACGTAAGTTTCAGTTGCAATAACTTCTGATTTGAGAAAAACATATTTCAGCAGTGGTTTTCTCTAGTGAGATAAAGCCTGCAATACATATATATTTTTGATATTCAGCGTTACTATTCCTTTACGGTTTTCCCTGTCTGAGCACAATGTAACTAATCAAATTAAAAGGTCCCCTAATTACACACTTGGCCAGGGAGATGCAGAAAACCTGTAATTGTTAGGGGTTCTTGACAAACTCTACCATATGGGACAATACACTGAAGACCTTTCTAGCATTCAAGGCGTTAAAAGCAGCATGTTCATCAAGGGAACTATGGGAATATTTACTTGTCCCAACTAAAATGCAGTTCCCCTCCTTCAGAGGGCAGGTCACATCAAAAAAGCACCCCCCTTTCCTCTAGCATCCCTCATCCTACTTAGTTAGCCTAAAATGTTTACCTGTAAAATCAACCTTTTAATCTCTTAAAGTACACAGTACAAAATATGACTCTCCTTAACTGTACTTTTGCTGGTCTTTTGGCTAACATGACACTGAGACAATTTTTTATTACATTTTCAAGTATACAAACTTGAATAAAGGTGACAGGTCCACTTTATCAATATGAAATAAAAAATGAGTCTAAATGGTTGTGTGTAGGATAATGTTGTGGAAGATGTCTATCTACACATACACACACATTACATTGTCATATGTGGACATCTGCATCACGAATATATCTGGATGTTGCTAGAGTTCGATGTTTAAGAGCAATGCTTGCGAGCGTGGTCAGTCACTGAGGTCAAAGCAGGGTAAAGGTGATTGCCGCAAAACCAGATATCCAATCCCAGTTGAGCGGGCCCTGACCAGGATAAGATCAAAAGCAACTGGTTGAGATTCTGATAGCAGAAACCCTATGCAGAATATGGCACAATACACAAGCAAACAACAGGGTGGCCTAACTTTCCAGTGTGGGAGCGGTGCACAGACCACCAACTGGTCAGACTGAAGACCAGTAGGCTAAGGTAGAGGTGGTGCATGGACCACACACTGGTGAGACTGAAGACCGATAATCAAAGTGGACTAAGAGCCGCAACAGAACAGTATTGGCTGTAAGGCCAGGTAATCGATGGCATACGAGCAGCAAAAGAACACAGTAATGGACAACAGGCCCATGGTAGTTAAGTGCTGTATGAGCCACAACAGTATTCAGTATTGGCTGACGGACCCGAATATTTCAAGCGGCGTACAAGCCACAACAGATCAATATTGGCTGACAGGCCAGATAATCAGCCGAACACGAGCTGCAGCAGAATACCAGAATGGCCAACAGGCCAAGATAGTCAAGTGCCATATGAGCCACAACAGTACTCAATATATTCCGCAACCGGAATCTGCAATGCCAATTAGGCCTAAGGATGCAAGCAGTGTGAGAGCCATCACGGGAACCAATCAGGCTAACAGGCAGGGGAACAAGCAGTGTGTGGGCCACACTGGAACCATCCAGGTAGGGAAATCAAGGTCCAAGATAGGATACTCTGGCTCAGAAGGACTGAGACAGCCTAAGAGCAGGATAGGCACTGCAGTAACCCGGAGGGTTAAACAGAAAGCAGGAGAATAGTCAAACAATCTGAGGTCAACACCAGGCAAGTCACTAATCGAGGTACAAAAAGGCAAACTGGAAGTGTGATTAGAATAGACAGAGATTCAAAATCAACTAAGGCAAAGATCACAGAGGAACTCGAATAATCAGGCATTGTCTCTAGGGCTGGCTCGTATAAAAAGAGATAGCAGCCAATCAGGAGAAAGACCTGCCCAAATCTAAATACAAGCAATAAGGTGAACTGAGGCAAAATCATGGGCATTTATGGAATCGGTCTCCCTAAGCTGCTATAACAGTCTCCACTTTTTAAAGTCTTTCCATTTGATGTTGGAACATTGCTGCTGCCGTTCTCCTGGCATCCACCAAATCCAGAGTCATCCATCGGAATGCCAGATGGTGAAGAGTACAATAGTGGGGCACTTTACACCACAATACAGCCGACACTTTTGTGCATGGTGATCTTACTCTTGCGTTTAGTTGCTTGGACATAAAAACCCATTTCATAAAGTTTCCACCAAACAATTCTTGTGCTGATGTTGCTTCCAGAGACAGTATTTAACTCTGTAGTGAGAGCAAGTGAGCACAGACAACTTTTTAGAGCTACGAGCTTCAGCATTTGGCGATCCATTCTGTGAGGTTTTTGTGGCCTACCGATTGAGCTGTTGTTGCTCCTAGAAGTTTCCACTTCACAATAACAGCACTTACAGTTTACCAGAAGAGCTCTAGAAGGGCAGTTATTTGATAAACTGACTTGTTGGAAAAGTGGTATCATATGACGTTGAAAGTCTCTAAGCTCTGCAGTATGGGCCATTCTACAGCCAATGTTTGTCTATGGAGATGACATGGCTGTGTGCTTGATTTTATATACATGTCAGTAATGAGTATGGATGAAATAGTCTAATCCACTAATAAGAAGGGTGCCCGCATACTTTTGGATATGTAGTGTGTATGTATATATAAGGGGCTTTTAGTGTACTTACAGTTAAATCCTTTTCTCGAATATGTGGAACACAGGAACCAAACCACTCCTTCAGAGTGCAAGACACTTCAGAAAAGGCAGGACCGCTGAGGCTGAGACACCCCTCTTCCCTCTAGCTTTCCTCCTTCTACACAATTTCTATGTATTGCAAAGTGAAGAAAAAGAAGACACAAGAGAAAAGAAGGAAATTTCATGAACAGGGACACCAACAGGACCCCTCTGCCCAGGGACTTAAACCATGTGCTTTGTTTTCTCTCCGTGTGGGAGTCCTATGTTCCACATGGACCATGAGAAAAGGATTTAACTGTAGGTTAACTAAAATCCACTTTTTTCTTTCATCCATAGAAACCATGGGGAGATTCCAAAGAATCCCAAGGGTAGGCTTTAAAAGCCTGAGGGGGTTGAACTTCAGGTGCCCATACTGGTGGGGAAAATTAAAAACACGTGTCTTCTTTGGAAAAAATGCACGCTGAGGAGGAATCTGAGACAATAGGATATGCTTGCCTCCAGTAGCATTATTGATGACCTTGTCTAGGGCAGGGTCAAAAATCTGTTTCCCCACAAGGGGAAGGCACATTTAGGACTTTTTGAAAGAATGGTTAGCAACTGAGTTTGAGCCACAAAGTTTGACTTGAAGCTACCAGGAAGGTTAAGCCTTTTCAAGAAAATCTAACTGCATCCAAGGCCGCTTCCGTAAGGTATGCATTTGTCTAAAGAACTTCAGAAGTCATTACCAGTAGTTCCTCTTTAGGAACATCCGCTTGTGTAGCATCTGAAAAGCATCCATCCCAGACAGCTTTAGCTCTAATCACCAAACCTGCAGTAAAAATGGGTCGCAAGGCAGCCCCTGTGACCTCAAAACTCACCTTCAGCAAGGAAGTGTTCATCTGCCTGACCCTTAAAAGCCGCTGTATCTGCAAGAGGCAAGGTGGTATTCTTCACAAGGTGAGATATTTGGTGATCAACTCCAGGTGGGGAAGCCCGCTGCAACAAGGCCTCAGCCGAAAAAGGAAAGAGATTGAAGACGTGCTTGTTAAGGAAGAGCCGTCTATCAAGCCTCTTCTACTCTACCAGGAGAACCTGGTGTTACGGTTTGTTAGCACCAGTAGGTAAAATAAATCAATCTTTATTGAAAGAAATAAAATGAAAAGGATCGCCCTCTACAGTTGACTGCGACAATAGCAAGCTATACACAGTACATACAACTTTAATACAATATTCGAAAGGCACCCAACATAGGTACTAAGAATAGGGAATAGGACCCTAAAGGGTGTATGTCAGTCTCAGCTGTGGGGTTTGGCACACCCGTGTGGTGTCTAGATAAACTGAGCAAGTGTGCACAGCACAAAGTTCATATGAAGATTATAGAAGATGTTCAGTGACCAATATAAGTTATAACAGCACAGTAACCCAGGATAGCCCCCACGGGCGTTCGTGATTAGACAGGAGAACCTGCAAGTGCGAGAGTATGTAGCCCCCACGGGCGTGATCGAGACTAGCCCAAGATGCGAAACTGGCGTGTTAGCCCCCACGGGCGTAGCACCGAGAACCACTGTAAGCACAACACGAGCCAAGAGCCCCTGCGGGCGTTTACCTACAGATAGAGCAAGAGCTTGGAGACTAACCTTGCCACCAATAGCCGCACCGGACACCTCCGTTGATAACCGTGAAACCAAGGACGCCCAAACGGCCTACCGGGATTACTACTCTGCAATTATAACCGGGAGTCGCTGTCCAAGTAGCGGCCAACTCAGCAGCAGTAGAATTACAAGGCAACGGTTCTATATAGAGCAAGGAGGTCCAGTCAGTGAGGAGCGGCAGTGCAAGGGTTAATAGGTACGTTTGAATCTCCCAGGCTCGGTATGGTAGCTTAGCTCTGCAACGTGTAAAGGCTCGGTACGAGAGGCACAGCTTCTGCAAGTCGGCAAGGAACTCTGCACAGATGGATGGGTTACCCAGGAGGGTAATGGTCACACTAGGTTGGCACAGCAATGCAGGATTCAGAATGTCGCGGCGGCGACAACCAGCCAGGCAGCCGGGAAGGACTTGAAGCGGGAAGCCAGCCAGCCGGGTCGTAGCACGTAGAAGATTCTCAGACAGGCCGGGTCGTAGCACAAAGAGGATTCTCAGACAAGCCGGGTCATACACGAACAGGAACACTGGAGAGTAGTCAGAACAGGCCAAAGTCGGTACACAGGAATCCGGATACAGGAACACAGCAACAGCAAGTCTGGCTCAGAAACACCACGAAAGGGCATCTGACAGATGTAAGCGTCAGGTATAAAAAGGTCACCAAGGGGCGGGCCAAACCAACAGAGCAAATCACAATCTGCCACAGATGAGAGTGACAGACAGATCACAGGCACTGTGACACCTGGTTCAAAAAACAAATGGGGAAGAAAAATGGGTACCTCCTTTTTGCATCTCTGGAAAATGTCTGAAGAAGAGAACGCTGAGTCAGAGGCCTCAGAGACCTGAAGTTTCTCCAGGACCACCCTGATAAGTCCCTCAGCTGAGGGGCTAGAGTCTTCCTCATAGGTATCCCCAAAAGACAAGGAGGAATCCAGATAATCTCTATCAGTCTGCCCTTCCTCTGCAGAGGAATCTTCAACAAATTGTGAGTGACCCCTAAAGAAAGGACTAACATGTCTGACAGGGAGTATGGGGTCAATGCACAAAGATAAATTAGCGGCTCAGATCGAATTCAGGGACTAATTGAACATTCCAATAAGCAATCTTTCAGTGTATACAACACCACATATCAGCTGTCAAACCCAGTAACAATAGTCCGAAAACTTGATATTAGGTGTGCTGGTGATTCGGGCTCTCCAACCCTTCACAGTAAACATTCTTAAAAATTACCGCACCATCTTCTAATCACTCAACTTCGGACATATAAAATTCATATACCTTTATTCTTAGACGATAGTAGCAAAATTCTTCGAGACCACACAAAAATTGGAAGGCAGTTGACAAGTGGTTGCAAGATGACAAGACTCGATCTACATGTTTCACGTTCGCATTCCATCACTTCCGTCTATTTAAAAGACACTTTACCAATAAAAAACAATGTAGCAATCCTGTCAATATACCAATGGGGAACAATGTTGCAACTCCATCCGCATACCTATAGGGAACAACATAACGCCTCTAATCCGTGTTCCCTTCTCACAGTTAAATCAGATTGGAACCGCTAAACACAAAATACCCCATCTTAACCCATCTACAAAGCTGTAATTTGTAACATTTACTTTATATATAAGTCAGGGCAAATTTTTTTACTTTAAAGGCAAAGTATCATTATCTATTAAAAACTAATTGTTACTATATATCTCAAATTTTCCTCATAATTCTTTCAAACAAACGGAAGGATGGAAAGCTTACTACTTACTACCCCTAAATACAATATTGATAATTGCATATATCCAGCTCTTAATAATTGTAGAAAAGAAGGAGAAAAAAGACAACAGCATAGATCACATATATTCTACTGATCCACATTCTTATCCATTTTCAATTTTCTTAAACAAAGCAGGAAACATCATAGTTCTTATTTAAACCCTGAGGGTGTCTGGTATCCAGAGTGAAGATCCAAAAAGCCTCACGTCTCAAGAAACGGCCATCCAGATCTCCTCCTCGCACTCCCAAGCTCACTTTTTCTATTATATGTACCATCAACATGCTAGTTTCTCCTTTATGTATATCTTTAAAGTGACTAGACACTCCTGATTTAAACCCCAAGTTTCTTATATCACTCAAATGTTCATTTAATCTTTCCCTCATCGTACGGAGGCTTTTTCCCACATATTGGATATCACAGATGCGGCAAGTAAGTAAATATATGATTCCACGTGTGGCACAATTCCTATATGTTTTATTGCTGTATTCAATCCTTGTGGTACTAGAAGTAAATTTAGAAGACACTTCCAGATAACCACAACATTGGCACCGACTACTGCCACATCGGTAAGTTCCAAAAGTGGTTAACCATGTCTTATGATGCGCCCTCCTGTCACCTATATACATACTAGGTGAGAGAGTATTCCCTATAGTTGGTGCTCTCCTGGGTACAAACATAAAACCCTCTTCTATTACTTTTTGCAGTTGAGGATCTGCTTTTAAAACCGGCAAATGATTTTTCAATATTTTACATATTTTATTATATTCTATACTATATTCAGTAGAAAACACTATTTTGCCAGTTTGTTGAGTTTTTCGTTGTAAATTATTCTTTTTATAATTTAAAAGAGCATCCCTATTCTCATCTTTAACCCGATCATAGGACTTCTTTAATATCCACTCCGGATATCCTCTCTGCAAAAATCTATTGTACAACTTCTTTGAATGTCCCACAGGAATGCCTCTAATAGTGTGCCTAGGGTAACAACTCTCCGCTCTCAAAAGATTATTCCCTGCAATGGGTTTTCTATAAACTTCAGTGTCTATGACTCCTGTCAATGGATTACCAATTAGTAACAAATCTAAAAACTGAATACGTGTTTTATCACTTTCAAAAGTAAATTCCAAATTCAACGTGGCATCACCTAGATATGAAACAAAATCCGATATCTCCGAGGTACCTCCCTTCCAAATAAAAAGGAGGTCATCGATGTACCTTCCAAACGCCACAACTCTCTCCCTATAGGGGTTCCCCACTCCAAAGACGCGGGACTCCTCCCACCACCCCATAAAGAGGTTGGCGTAGGAGGGCGCAAACTTTGCGCCCATAGAAGTCCCGCGTCTCTGGAGGTAGAACCCACCATCAAAAAGAAAGTAGTTGTGCGTCAGAAGGTACTCCGTGGCCTCTAAAATGAAGTTCTTAAGATCTATTGCATAATCACTATACTTATCAAGGTGGTACCTCAAAGACATCAAACCAAATTTATGAGGAATTGATGAATACAATGCCTTAACGTCACAAGTAATCCACAAATATTCAGGACACCATTTGATATCCCTCATTAAATTTAACACTGTTGTTGTATCTTTTAAGTAGCTATACAATCTAGCTACCAACGGTTGCAGATGTATATCGATCCACTCACCAAGGAATTCATTAAGCGACCCAATTCCCGAGACAATGGGTCTACCTTTCACTTCCAAAATGGATTTGTGAACCTTGGGTAGGTGGTGAAAAATAGGGACTACTGGATTGTGAACTTTCAATATCTCTGCGTCCCTTAAATTCACCACCCCCAAGGCTACCCCCTCGTCTATCAGGGAATGGATCGCCAAACTGAACTCCTTGGTGGGATTACACTTTAATTTCACATAGGCCTCTTGATCTCCAAGCCGTCTTATTGCTTCATTATAGTAATCTGACGTATCCAAGATGACCACTGCACCTCCTTTATCTGAGGTCTTGATTACTATTTCTTCTAAGGACCTCAAATGTTTCACTGCCATAATTTCATCCTTACTCAAATTGGAGGTATAATTATTGCTCCTAGTGTCCAGCTTCAACTTCTTCAAGTCCTCCTCTACCAGATGCTGGAATGTATCCAATACCATCCCCCTACAACTGATAGGATAAAAAGAGGGAGTATGGGGTCCCAGGAATAAAGGATCCCTTGGATACAGGAAGGAATAAAGGCAACTGAAGGGTCATGGAGGTAAAAGCCACAGTGCAAAAGCGACATAGGGTGCCTGAGTGCTCCCGTGGAAGCCCGGTTTGACATGAGGAACAATGCGCTAAAATGGTTAAGGGGACCCCAGAATCCTTGGTTTTGAATTTTACTATGTGTCCCTTGGAATCTGATATGTTCAGAAAATCCCCAAAAGTAGCCTTAATAGCATAAAATTGTGAGAAAGTATTTATAAATACAAAATTACTTATCTGATTGGCAGGAAAAGAGAGCAGACTCTGCGTAACATGTACAAAGACAATATAGAAGGTGGTAGAGCAAGATGTGTAGACAAAAGTGACAAAAACAGTTACACAGAAGCCTAGGATAAAAAGACCTCTTCCAAATAGCCCAAAATACAAATATATATGAGTGTACCACACATTTCAAAATTTCACAAGTTTTATTTCTCCATTCTTAATTAGTATCCAAACCATATACAATAACAATTTGCTAAATATTTCTCAATATATAATGCCAGATAATAAAAAGTGTTCTAATAGAAAATCACCTTAAAGTGATAGTAATGTTTCATAATAAAAGCAGCTCTAATTAATCTTCATAGTATTTGGGCCATGGAGAGTGTTATTTCAATTCTGTCAGAGTTGTAGTTTAGAAGTAATTCAATCATAAAGTATCCCCCTCCCGCCCCTTTTACTAATGTAACACTGCTCAGACAGATCAGGAGGGAGGTGTCCAGGTAGACTGCAGAGAGGGACAATCTTCAATTAAGATAAGGGAAAAACCTGAAAAACTTGTCAAGGGGGGGCAGGGCTTTCATTGTTCTAATAGAAAGAATATTGCCCCCTGCTGTTATCTGTCTGGTCTATGGACTGCATTCCACATCTGAGAAGAGATGGCTTACACTAGGTAAAAGGGGCGGGAGGGGTAAACTTTGCTTGTGAACATCTCTTAAACCATAAAGGTTTGAGAGATAACACTTATATCATTCTTCGTGTTTTTTTAATGCCTACAAAATAAAGATAAAACAAAGTATTACTATCTCTTTAACAACATATGCCAACCCTGGTGTTGTATACCAGAATTCAAGGCCTATATTGTCAATAGAAAAATGGCCAAAAGGGTACATCAATTCAGAAAATACAAGTTAAAATATAAATCTTGAATAAAATTACTATTACTATTACCGTGATATGTCTACCACAGACAGATCGAAGACAAAAATCAGAAAAATCAGGTTACATGTTCCTCTGACTATGTATCTCTGTCCAGATATTATATCTCGTATTCTGGACTAGACAATAACACCGTCCAGGGTAATAATAAGAACCCAAATCCTTATCATCTCCTCCATCTGCACATGGCAACCTCACACAAGACACATACACAGGTGTATATTTAGACAAACTGAGAGGCAATCTATACACAATTCAAAAAAGGAGAAAACATCCTCCATATACAGGAAACTCATCAATTTCATAAGAAAACAATAAAAATATAAAAAAAATAATAAAATAAAAATTAAGAAACATACAATAAATTAAATTAATTAAAATAATTAGAAAAATAAAAAATAATAAAGAGGAGAAAGTCTGAAACTATAGCCAGAGAAGCAGTTCGGGTACAAAAAGGGTTAAAGAACCTTTATAGTAAATGCACTCACCTTTGTTGTACATGATTCATAAAGAAAAATAAAACAGAGTGCATTGTAGGAAAAAAAAAAAAAAACACATAAAAGCAGGTGCCACACAAACATGGACACAGGAAAAAGGACCTTAGCAATCAATAGTTTAACAGTATTTAGACTCCCATTACACAGAGTGAAGAACTTGAGAGACGCTCCACAATGAGGCAGACATATAACCAGTCAGCCTCCACTGGGAAAGGTCCGAAGAAATTCCAAAGAAAATAGTCTTAAGAAAGTCATACATTCAAGTGTTTCAAGCAAGGTTTCAGTCTCTCAGTTCAATCCTGGAACATCTTCTTCGTGAGGTGGCAATTGCAATGGTACCAAAGGAAGAACTCTTCTACGGCATACATTTCATCATTTTCTTTGTAAAGAAACTTTCAATGGATCATTGTCTGCCTCAGAACCTGCATAACATCTTCTTTCTATCTATCTATCTATCTATCTATCTATCTATCTATCTATCTATCTATCTATCTATCTATCTATCCACAGTACATTGAATGTGAAATCAGATGTTATATTGGTGAAAACAGCCTAAAGCTTAATGTCAGAATTAATTTACACAGACACTCAATAAAGAACCACAATGTAAAAAAAAATAACAATACTCCCCACTGGTTATCTCTTTGTAACCACTCCATCCATAACTTTAAAATCAAAATACTCAGGGAATTTCAAAGATACCCAATATACATGCTTAATTCAATATACAAGATATATAGACCCACCTCACCTTCTGCGGCTGCGCCCCAATGACCTGTTCCCCATAGTAATCCAACCATGGGGTTCCAAATAATTGTCTGTCCATTGCAATACTCTATCCTGTGAAAAACATGGATATCCATTCCTGTCTTCAATTTTATCTGGTTTAGCAACATTCTTCTTAAAAGGTACTTAGTGGTGACAGTTGTGTTAGGCCTTGGCATGGTTGCTTCAGCAGAAGACTAACTTTTTCTGTAAGTGACTCTGAATGGTTTGGGTTGACACAGCTGTTCAGTGGCTCTAGGGAGGTCACCTATGAGCGTGTTCACCTTTGCAAAGGGGTCTAGCAATGCCATTCTCTGAGGCAGACTCTCCTTACTATCTGTGGTATGGCACTGTGAGCTAATCCCTGTCCACTGAGTACTTTCATGTTATCAAACAAAACAGGACCAATAGGAACAACACCGTTGCACAGTTCAAACATCATGACCCATCCATGCAGTAGTGGCTAGCATGGATAATTTGGCTAGTCGCAGTTTGATGTTCCTGTTTCGTGATTGTCAGCTGACAATATTCACAAATGCCGTGTTAACTGACTTCACTTCCACTATGCCCATTTAACACTCTCTGGCAATGTGGTGGGTGCCTTACTGGCACTCAAAGGGTTAATCAGTTACCAATGGGATCCATCACCCATATCTCAGACAAACTGTTACTTGAGTTAATCTGTATAATTTTACTTCTCCTCCCACCTGATATAGTAATTCCACTGCTGAGCAGTGTGTGTGTGTGTATATGTATGATTGTGTATGTATGTATGTATGTGTGTGTGAGTGTATGTGTGTATGTATGTGTGCGTATGTGTATATGTGTGTGTGCGTGTGTCATCATGCCTACATAAGAGGATTTTAGTCTTACCTGTTAAATCCTTTTCTCTTAGTCCATATAACTCACAGGTACCATGGGGAGGTGGCAGCTTCTCCCAGTGGGCTGGAACAATTCTAGAAGAAGTGCAGGGTAGAGCCCCCCTCTCCTCCAAATCAGGTTACCTCACTAGCCCCGCGGAGAAAGATTTGACAAAAACCCTACCAAGTAAGATAGTAAGAAGGAAGAGAGGAAAGCTCCTATGAGCGATGAACCCCAAGAGGACTCCCACGTCCAGCCAGAGGTCCAGCATGGTCCCTCTCACTGGGTGTGAGACCTGGGAGTTTTATGTTCTAAGAGAAAAGGATTTAACAGGTAAGACTAAAATCCTCTTTTTTCTGTTGTCCAATATAACCCAAAGGTACCATAGGGGTATACCAACATTGAGCTCCCAGGGTGGGAAGAAGGAAATTACCAAGCACTGGTCCCCATGATACCAGAGTTCCCATGGAATATCCAGGACAGCAAACTAGCAAAGTGTCAACAGACCCGAATAACATAACACAGCACACAAGAACAACAGCCCACAGGGCTCAAACAGTTAAAGAGCAATAAGGCACAGAATGAGAAAAATCCTAGACAGGCAGAACTGCCTCCAGGACATTCCTGCCAAAGCTGGGTTCAGCTGAAGCCAGAACATTCACACGGTGGTGTTTGGCAAAGGTGTGCACAGAAGAACAAGTGGCTGCTTTGCACAGTTGTTCAGCTGAGGCCTGATTCTTGTAGGCCCAGGAGGCCCCAACAGACTTGATGGAGTGTGCTGTAATGTGGAAGGGAGCAGGTTTCCCTCTGAGATCACAAGCCTTGCAGATGGTAGATTAATCAAGGATGCAATAGTCACCTAGGACGCAGCCAAACCAGTCCTGGGACCCTCAGGGATGATAAAAAAAAGCATCAGTTTTACAGATAGACTCGGTACGGTGCACATAGAATTTCAGGCAGCATACCACATCCAACAAGTGGAGATCCCTCTCCTTGCCAGATTTAGGGTCAGTACAAAAGGAAGGCACAACATCTCCTGATTGATGTGTAACTCAGAGACCAGCTTAGGAAGAAATTCCTGGAAGGTATGGAGCACCTCCGCATCCTTGTGAAAAACCAGGAAAGGAAGTTTGCAGGACAAAGTGTGCAGCTCAGCAACCCTGCAGACAGAGATTACAGCCATGAGAAAATCCATTTTCCAAGTAAGAAGAAGTAGTATAATGGTAGCCATCAGACTATCCAAGGACGCCCCCATTTCAGAACAAATAAGTAAAAGACCTCCGGATCGAGCTCCCACTCCCCAGGGTCTATCGTCTGGCAGCTGCGAAAGTCCGCCAGATGTTCTCTATGTCTGGAATGTGCACAGCGGAGATGGCAGGAACATGTTCTTTGGCGCAAGCCAAAATATCCTTGACCTCACACCAAGCAGAAGTGCATCTTGTGCCTCTTTGCTTGTTGATATAAGCACTGACTGACTATACACGGACTGGACAGCCCCTCAGTGGAGAGGAACAGTACACCAGAGCGTGAAGGATCGCCCTGAGCTCTAGAATATTAATGGACAGGAGGGTCTCCTCCGCAGTCCATCAACCCTGAAACCCCAGGTGACCCAGGACAACTCCCCAGCCGTAAAGACTGATGTCCGTCTTCACCATGGACCAGTACTGGACCACAAAGGGTTTCCCCTTCTTCAGGTTGGAGCTGTCCAACCACCAGAGGAGGTCCTGTCTCTCTTCCTGGGAAAGAGACCAGATGATCCAAAAGACCCGGGTTCCCCTGCCAAGCCCGGATAGTGAACCTCTGAAGCTCCCTGGTGTGAGCCATGGTGTACGGAACCTCTTCCATTGTGGATAACATCTTGCCCACTAGGGATGAGAACTTGCGTACAGGGGCTATGGTCCACCCCAGAGCCCAGTACACCTTTTTCTTGAGCTGATGAACAGAGTCCTCCGTCAGAGAGACCATGGCCTGACAGCTGTCGAACCGGAAACCGAGGAAAACCAGGTCCTGAGAAGGAACTGGAGCAGACTTGTCCATGTTCAGAATCCATCTGTGTTGGAGGAGAATCTGAGAACAGTCCTGGATCTAACAGTCCAGGAGATCCCTGGAAGGAGTCTTCAGCAGAAGGTTGTCCATGTACGGAGTCACCTGAATTCCTCTGGTTTACAGGAAAGCAATCAATTCCCCTAAGACCCGTGCAAACACCTGAGGAGCTGTGGTGAGCCCAAAAGGTAGGGTGGTGAACTGGAAGTGCCCCAAGGTGCAAGCAAACCTGAGGTACTTTTGACTTCCCAGATGAATTGGAACATACAGGTAAGCATTCAGGAGATCCAGGGAGGCCAGAAATTCCCCTGGACACATTGCTGCAATGACAAAACCCAAAGACTCCATCTTGTAGTGAGTATGGACCACAAAAGAATTGAGGTCCTTGACGTCCAGGACAGGGAGACTGCCGCCATCCTTCTTGGTAACTACAAAGAGGTTTGAGTAAAAACCTAAACCACTCTCTTGCAAATGTACCGGAACTAGGATTCCCTTGTCCAAAAGAGCTTGGACCACCCCAATTGGAAAGACTGAGGAGAGGAGAGGACACTGAGGAGATCGAGAAGGAAGAATCTGAAGGGAGGCAGGGATATGAAGGGAATCCTGTAGTCTCCTGAAACCACCTGTAATACCCACCGATCCACAACAGAGTCTGCCCAAATTCTTCAAAAATGCTGCAGGTGACCACGCACAGGGAGATGTGGACCAGGGTTCCGTGAGTCATGCCGAAGGAAGTTTGGTGGATTTGTGTTTGGTGGAGGAGTTCTTGGACCTCCACTGCTGCCTGGGCTTGGGATGGAGCACGGGAGGCTGGCCTTTGCACTTCGCTTTTGGCAAAAAAAATGCTGCTTCCTCACCAGATTAGGGCATTTAGGGACCTGGGGCAACAAAGTGTTCTCACTCCCAGTGGCCTCACTGATGATATTCTTCAGTTCAGGCCCAAAAAGAGATGTACCCTGAAAAGGGAGAGAAATGAGTGACTTCTTAGATGATAAGTCAGCAGACCAAATCTTAAGCCACAGAGTGCGTCTGGCAACCACAGAAAAGGCAGAGGCCTTAGCTTCTAGCCTGACAGAGTCAAAGAGGGCATCAGTCACATAGTTCTGAGCCTCAGACATGTTAGCTAAAATGGCCAAAAAGTACTCCTTATGGGCACCTTTGCGGACAGCGTCAGTAAACTGTTCAGTCCAAACAGCAATGACTCTGGTAACCCACACAGAAGCCAAGGTAGGCCTCAAGGAGGCACCAATGGCAGCAAAGGTAGACTTCAGGATAGCTTCAAGCTTCCTATCAGTTAAATCCTTAAGTGCCGTGGCATCCGCCAAGGGCAAGACAGTGGATTTAGACAGTCTGGAAATAGGGGGATCAACCTGAGGAGGTGTAGCCCACTGAGCCAAGGCTGCATCAGAAAAGGGATACAGCTTAAAAAATCTCTTGGAAAGAGAAAGACACTTGTCTGGAGTCTTCCACTTATCCAGGATAACCTTATCTAGAGTGGGATTAGGTTGAAATATAGTAAAGTACTTCTTGCGCCTTTAGTAGAATGTGTCTCTACAGGGTTAACAGGAATATTTAGTGTGGTCAAAACCGCCTTGATGTGCCCCTCAGTAGAGGGTTCAGGGTCAGCCTCAAAGGGGTCACCATAGGTATGGGAAGAAGCCCCTTCTGCACACTCCCCATCATTTGACTCTTCAAATGAATCCTCCTCAGAGGAATCAGAAACATCAGGAATGCCAGGGGACTTAGGGGCCACAAACCTGAACCCCCAAGACACTGTGGATGTGAACCAGAATACAGGACAAGGGGAGACAAGAAGAATGAGCCTTAACTCTGTAAGTGAAATGGTTGCAGAGAAATGTCCCAAAGCAGTCTGTTCCATAGAAGCCAATGGAGCAATTGTGGTAATGCAGTAAAGCAATTAAAAAACTAAAAGCCCCCCAAAACACAAATAGAACGTGTAATAAATGTTAAAAACTCATGACTCCAAAGGAAAAATGAGATATTAGTATCTTATACCAATAAAATAAGGCAGTGAAGGGGTTAAGTACCACACAACAGCCCAAAATGCTCCAAAGACCCAGAGATCAGACAGACAAATACCCAAGATGAGTGCAGGAGTTATAAAGAACTCCAGAACAACCCCTGTGCGGAGGGGAACTGTGGGACAAGTGGATCATGGCACTCAAAAGGGTTGCTCAACTTTTTTGCAGGTCTTCTTTCTTCAGAATACCATTGGGAACATAGAATCCTCAGAGAGACTCCTACTGAAGAAAGAGACATGGGATGCATGATTCTCTCCCGGGGCTGCAAGGGTCCACAGACAGCACCTGTTAACTTGGCAATCGTCCAGGGGAAGCCAGTAATGGTAATCTGCCTAATGGGGGAATTTGGACACCCCATATCTAACAAAAAATAATAAAATAACTAAAAACAAAGCCGAACTGTTCTCAACCATCTAACCAGGACTTGGAACAAGTCTATCTGGGCAGGGCTATGTGCATAGTTGGAACTTTTAAAAAAACCTCACCCAGAGATCTGAAGCCCAGAGGTGGTGTGGGGGGGAGTAGAATGCATTAATCTTTTGAGTGCCAGAGGGGTACGCAACCGCAAAGCATTGCAATGCATACTCGTCTTGCATTCAAGGGGTTAAATGAAAAAGTAGACTACACTTACCAGCCATCACTGGTCGGTGACAGGTTCTCCACTCCTCCCGCACCTCGTGTGATGTGGGCAAGCAAGCAGTCTTAAAACTGTGGCTCTTCCTACTGACATCTGCCCCGTCTATTCAGTCACTGGCTGGCTGAGGTCACTTGCCCAGGATGAGATGCCTCAGTCTTCCTACAGTACAGGAACTATTCTGGTTTTTTGTTTTTTTTTTGTTGTTTTTTACAGTACAGATGCTTGCTTTACTGGAGAACTTGCTGTTTTATCCGGAGACCCGGAGACAGTGCCCTAAATCCGGAGTCTCCGGGTGAAACCCGGCAAGTTCCCAGGCATGGCTATATGAGGTAGCCTGATATAGAGGAGGGGGAGGCTCCACCCTTGAACTTCTTTCTAGAATTGTTCCAGCCCACTGGGAGGAGCTGTCACCTCCCGATGGTACCTGTGAGTTATAATGGACGACAGATAAATATATATGAACTCGAAAGTCTTATATAAGCAAATTGCACGCAATAAAGACAGTGTTTGCGAATATAAGAACTGTGAATGCTCCATTATGTCAAGTTCAATAGTACTTTAAAAAACATTGACAATGCAAGTGGTGGAGTGAGCCACTCATTTGCCATATTAAAAAGAAGTATAGAATATTGTAAATCAGCGATTCACTCAACAACCTGCATTGTCAACTACAACTGAGATTGTAATACAAGAAAAGCCAATCACACAAGTGGTTTAAACAAATACATAAGCTCACAAAAACAACAAAAATGTCCATGAAGGCTCAATGTATTCAGTGTGTTTGATTCCCTGAAGTATACTTTCAATAATATCAATAACTGTTTTTGTCAATGGCAGGGGTTGGTCTCTCATATTGCACAGCTTCATAGATTCCCTGTACTGAAATGACTCAGACCAGCATATGCTGCTCTATGTTTAGAAATGACTCTTGCACTAACAGACATACAGGGCAGTCAAAAACTATTAGATTTGCACTGTGATCTCAGCCAAGTCCTTAGCTGACATATGGCCAGAAAGCAAACCACCTAAAAAAATATCACACACGTCATCTGCCACTGACTGCAAAAAAGGCACACAACTAGACTGAGGACAGCACTGAACTTAAAGGAGAACCACCACCTTTTAAAAATAATAACCCCTTCCCCCCACGTATCCTACTGTGGCCAAAAAATGTTAATGGCCATTATGAACTTGCCCACTGTGCTAAAGATAACATCTTCATTCAGTCTTGGTAGTCATATCCATGAAAGGACACATGGCAGCTTCTAAGTTTTTGTTTTTCAAACGGAAGCAGTCATGCTTAAACCCTTAACCCTTGTATGTTTGCATACACCTCCTGACACTCAAACGGTTAAAGACCACAGGAGTGTGTAATGAATTGCAAAGCTATGTTTTGCACAAACCTTTGTCCTTAACCTCTTAAGGACCAGCCGTGCGCACAGGCGGCGGGCACTTAACCCCTTAACGACCGGCCGATTGGCACTGCGCAGTCGCTTAAGGACCACGGAGCAATTTTTTTTTTTGTATCCAGTTTCGTGTTCCCCAAACGGCGTGCAGACGCGCGGGGAGCAAGAAATTCCATGACGGTCCTGGCACATCATGGGTCCTTAACGCAAAACAACCCATGACGTGCCATGACAGTCAAGGGTCATTAAGGGATTAAATAGTACAATAGCACAATGGGCAGAGTCTGATGTCCTGTGGTCCTGCCAGAAAGTGTCATGTCTGCCTCCATTGATATGACATGCAGGACAGTTTGAACAATTTGGGGTGAATGTGAAATAGCAATTCTGCATTAAAATTAGGCACTGGAATCAATTGTGACTGTACCACCCTAATGGCAATGTAGTAAGCTATATACACCAGAATTCTTCCCCTCAATGCTGCTTGTGCCACAAGGAAGACAGTGGAGCAGACTATGGCTGTTTCAGGTGTTCATTTATTCTATGCCTTGTAAAGGAGCAATAACATTTTTTTATGAAAACCTATTTGTTATAAATCTTATACTGTTGAGTACAACAAGGTCACTCCCACTGCTGTCAGTTGTTTTATTCAAATGATATAACATTTAAAATAAACAGAAAGTGAACTGTGTGTTTACCTCCTGATAGTTCTAAATGACAGGAAGTGACAGGCAGTTTCTATCGCATTCTACTGAGAACTGTTTTTCCTCTCCATTATAATGTAATAGAATAACTAACTGGAATCTGACCACTAGAGGGCACTGCTAATGTAAAAAGACACAGGTTTAAACAGTAATAACTCCGGAAATATGTTTCTCTCAGCAGTGGGAGTACCCATATTTTACATAACAGGAAATGTCCTACAATATATATTTTTTCATTTAAAAAGTTTACAGCTCCTTTAAGTAAATGTTTAATATGACACGTAGAGTAAATGGTATGATTTATCTCCATTACCCCTGCACATGCTGAGGGGCAGGCATATATTAAAATCCTTAAGATTATGAAGTGTGTGCTGTAGTATGCAGCAGTCATATGTTGTGCAGCCAGTGGTGTTAGAGGCTTAAATTTTTGTGTGCCAGAGGGGTACACATACCCTTCTGGCACTCAAATAGTTACATCAGTTTAGCTGCACTGCAAAATTCATAGACTCCCCCGTTATCAGGTGAAACAAGAAGCAAGTCAAAAATTCATATGGGCCATTAGGATTTGAGAACCAGTACATTAGTACATCAGACTTTTTGTTTTCAGATGCACGTGTACTAATGTTTCACTTCTGTGCCGATGCCTAAGTGATCTTCTGTGATGTCGCGTATGATACAAACGGTCAAAACAAAATATGTTCAAATGGTTTGAAACATGTATCTTGTATATATGATCAGAGGCTGTCTTGTAACAGTTCAGGGTGGCAAAATGTGGAGACATTCACAGTCAGAGAATATATGAGTCTCTCCATCTCTAACTGGTATCAGACCAATCCTATTAGAACAATGCAGGCTGAGCATTTGATTTACTGTGATACCTTTGCACAAAAACACAGTTGTCTATCATTGTGACTGTCATATGGATTTACATTTTTTTTGCCAGCACAATGAAAATGTTCCAGTCAAATTATAACTTCATCAACACATTAAATCCTCTTCAACGTACCTGGTATAAAATGCCACAATGTAAGTGTGATTAACCCTTTGAGTGCCAGAGGGGTATACAACACATTGCAAAGAGCAATGTGTTACATACCCCTCTGGCACTCAAGGGGTTAAGCTTGGTTTGGTTTTATGAGAACTGGAGGCCTTACCCATCAAGTTGGTTCTTAGTCTTTTATTGCTAACGGAACTCCTAACACACTAACTTGAATTTTTGGGTCACCCCTAACATTTTTCAAGGGTGTAATTAGGTGGGTATAAATGCATCATATATAGTTATTCTTATATTCCACAACTAGTTTAAAAGCCCATGTACACGGGCCAAGATCCAGGTAATGTTAAGAGGCTGCTAACTCACTGCTTCACGTGATGCAGTCTTGTGCCTCACTCACGTGATGCAATCATGCTCAGTAGAGACTGCCCGAACGCAGGCAGTCTCTATTGCACATGACTGCATCGTGACAAACATCCTAGCTAATTATTATATAGGTTTATTATATAGGATAATAATGGCACCAAACAAGTATATTGGGCATATCAGTTTCCATAATCATGCATCTGAAACACAAACATTCACATTTTTGTCAAATACAACATAGAAAAGCGTGGCACCCTATGCTGATGACCAAGGGACACCAAAGTGCCACAGTGGCCTGAATGAGAACCACTGAGCTAAACAGATGCCCATTTGGGGGCAAACCAATTGCATCACAGGGTTCTAATTAAAATTATGTCAATGCATACTGATTCAAAAGGGGCATTAACCTCTTGAATGCTAGAGAGGCCTCAAACACAATGCTTAGCAGTCTTAGCAATCAATTAGTTAAATGCCTCATTTAACCCTTTGAATGCCACAAGGGTATGCAACCACTGCAATGAAATATGAAACCCTCTGGCACCCAAAGAGTTAAATAATTGGCAATTGCTCTAGAATTACACTATTTGGCTTGATGAATTAGGCCGTATAATTCTAAACATCATAACTCAATAACTGTTTTTTCTTTTTCTAACACTGCAAACCTCAGAAGTAAAAATAAGAACAACAAGTAAGACAGTTTACTGACCTTTATCCCTTTTAATGCTTTGGTTGCTGGCAAACCAGGATCTGGAAGACCCAAAAACAGCGGCAACACAAAATTCGCCTCCCATGGACTTGCTTGGGGAAATCTGCGGAGCTGGCTTGGCTTTACTTTAAACAACAAAGTAAAAATAACAGAACAGATATTGTTAATTATGGATATCATTATGTCTCAGGTACGAAAGCAGCCAAACGTATAAAACATTAAAAGCTAACCTTTGGCGCCTGCAAACACTTGCATTATATATACTGCAGATTTGTAAGTCATGGCGGATTACATGTACATATATAACTAACAACACTGAAATGGTTTGACCAGAATGACACACGTGAACTTCTTAAAAAAAAAAAATATTATCCTGTGTTAAAAAACATAAAGAAAAAAATCACAATTGCCAATTAACCTTTTAGCATCCAATGTGTTAAAGATATTAAAATTAAACTGAAGTAGCAGACCTTAGATGGCATTTAACTATAAAAAAACTGTGTATAGTATTTGCATGATTATCCCACATTCCACCACATTAGCAATTAACATAATATTTGTGCAGTGAGTATAAAGGTGTCATTTTTTATACTGTTGAACTGTCTCATGGCATGGAACTTATTTTAAACTTTCAAGAACCTTATTAAATAGTTCCAGAATATACTAAAGCTAGTAAAACATCTATCTAAAGAAAAACCATAAAACTTGAGGGCAACTAACTGTTGAGGACTACAGTTTCCATCATCCCTGCCCAGTCAGTGACTGGCACGGGATGACAGGAAATGTAGTCTTCTTGGCTGGTCAGGAATGGCGGGAATTGTTGTCCTCTTGGCTGGTCAGAGATGACATAATCTGTAGTCCTCAAGAGCTGGAGTGCCTCAGGTTGGCTAGCACTGATCAATACCATCATATAAGCAGGCAAAAAAGAAAAAACAGAAAACAAACAGACAAGTAAGATTGTAAGCTCTACGGGACAGGGACCTTTTATCCTAATATATATTCACTTGTTGTTCAGCTTATGATTGTCTTTATAAGCACTTAATCACCACACTTATTGTTCCCCTCCTATATTAAATGTAAACTGTAAAGTACCAAGTACACTGGTTGACGCTATATAAATAAAAATATACAATACAATATTACAATATAAGTAGAATGTTATACTGGTATAAATAGGGGGCTGGTGAAGAACTGGAATAAATCTGGGGCAATCCAAATGCACCATAAAGATCTTGAAAGGAATGGGGACCACTTTAGTATTCAAGGGGGTAAAATCTCCCATTTAATTCAGTGGGAGTTTCTGATCCCCATGTTGAAGGTTCTTTGCTCCAGAAATTATCCTATTCTCACATCAACTTGTACACAAACACTAGATCAGTGGAAGGATCACTATATAATAATACAAGATGCACTACTAGATCACTATCCTGCCACCAAAAATAAATAAATAATAAGGATATAGGTGGGTTAGCACCATGAACACACTCGCAAATGCACACTCAGACTCAGGTACAAAGCATTGCTAATTAACCCTCTGCATGCACGAGACTCTATGGCACTCAAAGTGTTATGCATAAGAAACAGAGAGCTGTTCAGTAGGGTTGACCAGTCAACATGAAGCACTTTTATTGAGCACTCACAGGTCTTAAAACACACAGTTTAGGAAGACCTCCAGTGAACTTTCGACCAGCAGGACTGGATCAATGGCTTTCATTTGTCTGCCAACATGACTAGGCGAATTAACCATAATGCGGAAGCTATGGAACTTAGCCTGAGATGGTATTTTACTCCTGACCGGTTGGCCAAGATTTACAATGGATGTGACGTGTTGTGCTGGAGGGGTTCTGAGGCCAGGGGTAGACTTCTTCATATTTGGTGGGATTGTGTCTGGGTTCACCCTTTTTGGGAGTCTTGCTTCAGAGATTGAGTAGACTGTTGGGTCAGACCACGCCCTTTAAGCCTGAGATAGCCCTACTTCATCTCGACCTGTGTTTGTTACCTGCATATACCCAATGCTTAATAGGCCTTGTTCTCACTATGGCCAGGACCTGTTTGGCACATATGTGGAAATCCACATCTGTCCTAACCTGGGCAATGGTGGTGGATAAGGTGAATTCAAATTTGATGTATGAGCGGATGACATATAGCCTTTTGGATACGGTACGAACGTTTCATAACATTTGGAATGTCTGGGTTGAGGGACGCACTCCATGACATAATTTGGGATGAAGCTGGGGATTTTCCGGTCTCTCAGCTAGAAGCACTTATACACCCTTTCCTTCTGTTCCCTCTCTCCTGTCCTAGTCACCTGTTTCTCCATACCTTTCTGCTGGTCTTTTCCCCTCCCCCCCACCTTTTTTGTGTGGGTGTGTTTTCCCTCCCCTCCCACTCCCCCTTGGGGTATTTCCTCCCACCCCTCTAATTCTTTACCTTTGAGATCAGTTTTGGAATATTGTTACTGTGTTTACTATTTATGACAACTAATTTTGTTTATTTGTGATTATAACACCTGCTGTCATCACCTGTATTGTCAGTATTATTATTGGAACCTGTTATGTGATTTGTATTTTGCATGTTGAAAGTTGAATAAACCTGAGTTATAAAAAAAAAAAAAAAAAAAAAAAGCACGTTTTGTTACTGTATCCTGATCTTTTGCTCCCATATGAGCATTTGTCATATGGAAGAAGAAATGATAATCAGTATACAGTAATAAACAGTGTGTGTTTTAAGATCTATCAGATATCCTTCAATGTCCTGCTTATAAAATATATGGTTTGCACCTAGGCCCTGATTGTGATATTGTGAGTACCAGTATACAACCAAGATATGTGTGTCTGTATGTTTGTACACATATGAATCACAGAAGTGAATATTTACTGAGATTGAACAAAAGCACAGCATTTGCTTGTTCTATGGCTAGGCATCACTTGTGAATATCATGGTTTAGTTCTCTAATAACATTATAAAGGAGAAATTCCATATCCATATTGAGTTGACTCTATCCACAATACAGCCTAGCCCAAAAATGCATGTTAATTCAGTGATTTTATTTTTGAAACCTTAGGGAGTCTCCCTAAGGGTAACGGGTACTCCAGACGTGAATACCTTGCCTTCAACACCCAGAGAGACCAGCTACACTCCACTGAGGCCAAAATGTATATCTGAGATTTGCTGGCATTATTGCGCAGAGGGGAGTTGCCCTGCGTTTTGGGATGGCTGCCCTTTTGGGTGGAGTCAGCTCAATATGCAAATGGGTTTCTCCTTTGTAATGACACTATAGGGCTAAACAGTGACATTCCTGAGTGGCAACTAGCAGAAGAATAAGCAAATGCCATGCTTTTGTTCATTCTCTGGGAGTATTCACTTTTGTGATTCACTGCTGTAAGTCTGTTACAGACCTTAGACGTTTTCTCAAAGGATCACAGATTATATTGCTTTTATTAAACCACAGCTGGCCCAAGTGTCTCTCAGAACTGTCTCTTTCCCCTTATAGATCCAGTATATAAAATCTTGTGTCACTTCTGACATGATCATAAAAATATACAGAAATAAAAGTGTAGTCTTTCTTTGATTCTCTTTCTTCTGATTTTTGTTTGTATAATCCAACAGTAGCAAACTGTATAAAATATATATTAGTGTAAAAGCCCGTGTACACGGGCCAGCATTCTGTGCGTTTGGGCAGTCTCTACTGCGCATGACTGCATCAGCACTCTCTACTGCGCATGACTGCATTGGGCAGTCTCTACTGCACAATACTGAATCTGGCAGACTCAACTGTGCATGACTGCATCAGGCAGTCTCTACTGTGCATGACTGCATCAGGCAGTCTCTACTGCACATGACTGAATCTGGCAGTCTCTACTGCGCATGACTGCATCGGCAGTCTCTACTGTGCATGACTGCATCGGCAGTCTCTACTGCGCATGACTGAATCTGGCAGTCTCTACTGCGCATGACTGCATCGGCAGTCTCTACTGCGCATGACTGCATCGGCAGTCTCTACTGCGCATGACTGCATCGGCAGTCTCTACTGCGCATAACTGCATCAGGCAGTCTCTACTGCGCATGACTGAATCTGGCAGTCTCTACTGCGCATGACTGCATCGGCAGTCTCTACTGTGCATGACTGCATCGGCAGTCTCTACTGCGCATGACTGAATCTGGCAGTCTCTACTGCGCATGACTGCATCAGCACTCTCTACTGCGCATGACTGCATTGGGCAGTCTCTACTGCACAATACTGAATCTGGCAGACTCAACTGTGCATGACTGCATCAGGCAGTCTCTACTGTGCATGACTGCATCAGGCAGTCTCTACTGCGCATGACTGAATCTGGCAGTCTCTACTGCGCATGACTGCATCGGCAGTCTCTACTGTGCATGACTGCATCGGCAGTCTCTACTGCGCATGACTGAATCTGGCAGTCTCTACTGCGCATGACTGCATCGGCAGTCTCTACTGCGCATGACTGCATCGGCAGTCTCTACTGCGCATGACTGCATCGGCAGTCTCTACTGCGCATAACTGCTTCGGACAGTCTCTACTGCGCATGACTGCATCTGCAGTCTCTACCATGCATCACTGCAATCGACAAACATACATATGGCCTTTTATATTATAGGATATTAAAGAGGCAATATGCCTTGCACACCCCTAAAGGGGTTAAACAATTCTTTTTAGACAGCAACACAATTTAAAAAAAAAAAGAAGAAGCCTACACTTATTCTATCTCAAAAATGCAGTTTTGCAATATAACAACTTCAAAATGAAGCATGCTAAGTCAGTCAATGGCATCTGCTCACATAAAATAGGATGTTGGTGATAAAAGATATATCTTGTACTGAAAGTGATCACCTTTTATTTATATGTAGTAGTTAAGCAGAGTTATAGTACAGTTAAAGGGTACAAAGAAAAGATGAGCAACTGTGGAGTAAGATAAGAAGGTCTATAAGGTCTAGAACATACTGCTTCACAATGTAGTGGTCTCTCTAGCATTTAGGTCATAGGGAATTTAGGGATTTTTTACTTGTCTGTTATGTTGCAGCTGGATTCCTCTTATTGTGCCTACAGGGGTACATCTGCACCTCAGTGATGATGTAAACTAAACGCTAAAACGTACAACAGGGTCTTTGCAGTCTCTAATGCAAAAAGCATTTAATGCCTTACATTTTGATGCCGGTCTGTCTATGGGTGGGACCAGACTAATATAAGTATGGAAATGTCTCCTTCATAATGGTACAAGGGAATGAAAAACATGACCAAGAAGCATACCCCATACCTCCCAACATTTCAAATGGTGAAAGAGGAACACTTTTGTTTCAGGGGTGTGGCTGGGGGTGTGGTTGGTGGGTGGGCAATTACCTAGAACTTCTAGGTTACTTCATGACCTACTGACATCTGTTTTGTATAACTGAATAAATGATTTAGAACAAGTATTTTATTTTACGCACGCTAATATATAACAAACTTTAATATGAGTTTTATTGCTGTGGAGCAATGTGATACACATACTGTATTGTGAAAAAGAAAGTACACCTTCTTTGAATTCCATGGTTTTATATATCAGGACATAATAACAATCATCTGTTCATTAGCAGGTCTAAAAATTAGGTAAATACAACCTCAGATGAACAATAACACATAACATATTACACCGTGTCATGATTTATTTAACAAAAATAAAGCCAAATGGAGAAACCATGTGTGAAAAATGAAGTACACCTTATGATTATGATTCAACAGCTTGTAGAACCACCTTTAGCAGTAATAACTTCAAGTAATCATAACCTGCATGACTTTATCAGTCTCTCAGATCGTTGTGGAGGAATCTTGGCCTTCTCTTCTTTACAATGTTGCTTCAGTTCATTGTGGTTTGTGGGCATTTGTTTATGCACAGATCTCTTAATCCCTTAACGACCCTTGACAGTCATAGTACGTCAAGGGTCGATCTGACTGAACGACCCATGACGTACTATGACCGTCATGGAATTCTGGGCACCCCCTGCGGCTGCACGCCATTCTGGGAGTCCGGAAGCGGAAGAACGAAAAAAAAAAGCTCCGTGGTACTTAACTGACCGCGCCGAATGGCCGGTCGTTAAGGGGTTAAGGTCCAACCACAGCATTTCAATCAGGTTGTGGTCTGGACTTTGACTGGGCCATTGCAACATCTTGATTATTTTTTTTTACAGCCATTTTGTTGTAGATTTGCTGGTGTGCTTGGGAATCATTGTCCTGTTGCATGACCCAATTTCAGCCAAGCTTTAGCTGTCGGACAGATGGCCTCACATTTGGCTCTAGAATGCTTTGGTATAAAGAGGAATTCATGGTCGACTCAATGACTGAAAGGTTCCCAGGTCCTGTGGCTGCAAAACAAGCCCAAACCATCACCTCTTCACCATCACGCTTGACAGTTGGTATGAGGTGTTTGTGCCGATATGCTGTTTGGTTTTCGCCAAACGTGGAGCTGTGCATTATGGCCAAACATCTCCACTTTGGTCTTGTCTGTCCAAAGGACACTGTTCCAGAAGTCTTGTGGTTTGTTCAGATGCAACTTTGCAAATCTAAACAGTGCTGCTATGTTCTTTTTAGAGAGAAGAGACTTTCTCCTGGAAACCCTTCCAAACAAACCACACTTGTTCAGTCTTTTTCTAATTGTACTGTTATGAAATTTAACATGCTAACTGAGGCCTGTAGAGTCTGAGATGTAACTCTTGGGTTTTTTGCAATTTCTCTGAGCATTGCATGGTCTGACCTTAGGGTGAATTTGCTGGGACGTCCACTCCTGGGAGGATCGGCAACGGTCTTGAATGTTTTTCACTTTTGAATAATCTTTCTCACTGTAGAATGATTGACTCGTTTGTAAATGGCCTTATAACACTTTCCAGGTTGATGGGCAGCAACAATTGCTTCTCTAAGATCATTGCTGATGTCTTTCCTCCTTGGCATTGTGTTAACACACACCTGAATACTCAAGACCAGCAAACTGCTACAACTTCAGCTTTTATACATGTGGCCACACTTGCTGATGATCAATTAATCAAGGACATTTGATTGGCAGCACCTGTCTGCTACTTAGCATCTTAATTCCTATGGAAGCAGTAAGGGTGTACTTAGTTTTTCACACATGGCTTCTCCATTTTTGTTTTATTTTTGTGAAATAAATCATGACACTGTGTAATATGTCATCTGAGGTTGTATTTACCTAATTTTTAGACCTGCTAATGAACAGATGATTTTTATTATGTCCTGATATGTAAAACCATAGAATTCAAAGAGGGTGTACTTTCTTTTTCACACGACTGTATATACACACCACACAGTCTGATCTCCTACAAAGAGAGACACAAGGGTAGGAAAGAGGAACAGAGGGTTTTGGGTCTCATAGAGGGACTCTTACCCCAAGATTAAACTACTGTGTTATTTGTTCTCACTGTGAACTTGTCACACCTCTTTTTTATGTTCAAAAGAAAAGTAAGAGAGTTCTTGTGCAAACCATTTTCAGTATAGGAGACAATTAAAAATTCCATTTGGATCAAATGGGGAAATGAACCCCTTGACTGCTAGAGAGGTCTCCAATACAGTTCGAAGCAATGTGTTGGGGACCTGTCTAGCATTCAAAGGACTAATGGCGTGATGCAAGAAAAGTTCACATCAGATGAAGGCATTTTTGTGCGCAGATAGATTTTGCACATATTCTAATCCAGGAAGCTAAATACCGAACGCTTCTTGAATTGCGCATGAAAAATTCCATTTTATGACAACAGTACACAGACGTATAAATTCATTCACAATAGCAGTTCCTGCATTAGGCGCATTCGCTATTCCACTCACACAGATTCCTTAATCTTAGCCACGCCCACAAAAAATGAATATACGCAGCCGTTTGCTAATCTTGAATTTTCATGCGCAATTCAACAAAATAATGCGTAAACCTATTCCCTAGTGGTTTTCACACGGAAAATAGCGATTGCGCACGTTTCCTGCATAGCGCCATAAAATCCTTATTTAACTCACAGGGAATGTGTTCCCCTTATAGTGCCATTGTTTTGCCCAATGAACTCCTCCACTTTTCTTTTGAACATACAGCCCTTCAGTCTATTACAGGCATTGGGCCTTTGCTATCCTTGTGCCTAGAGGGAATTGGCTATACCTCAGTGCCAGAGGGGTAAGCATTGCATTTCCCTGCAATGCGTTGTGTACCCATCTGGCATTAAAAGGATTAAAGGCCAATATTTGTCTGAGGTTTTGCTGTTTCTCTTGTGAAGGGGAAATTTTCCTGGCATTTCAGTGCTGGACTGTAGATGGATGGGAAAGGGCTGATCTGAATATTGAAGTGTCTTCTATGTAGTGGTACAAGGAAGTGATAAACGTGACTGTGCAGTACCGAGGGGGGTGGGTGGGATAGCAATAGCCTCAAGAACTATATAATAAAATGTACTTGTTCTCGGTATGTGATCATAACACCTCTTTTGCTGTTTCATTCTGAAACTGCTCCCTCAACTCTGCTTAAAAATAAAATGAGTTTAACACTTTCAATAAAGTCACCCCCTTATTCAAGCTAATTATGCCTAATTGATTTTTCAGGCATACTTCCCCTTTATGTAACTACACTTCCTAGGCACCAAGTCTGTAACCCTGCACCTTCAGCATCGAAACCACAAAACACAATCCAGAGCCAACTCATGCTCAGGCACAGAAAGCCTACTTCTTCCCTTGTACAATGAGACTTACATCTTGTTTTCATGTGTGTGCTCACAAGGTACAGGAAGGTAATTTGATCAGAATCTATTAAATCATTATCCTGTATGCAATGAAGCCACTTTCCTGTACTGGAGTTTATCTGCACTTCAATGAAAGGGACCAAAACAGAACTGGAAAATTGCCTTGAAATATACAGAATGGAAACCTCTGGGATTATACTAACAATGGAATCCAGCGCTTTATATGCAACTGAATTCTTGTTTAGATGAACCCCTTAAGGACTAGAGGGGTGTGCAGCATATTGTAAAATAATTTGCTGTGCATGTCCCTGCTCCTTTAAGGGTTAAAGGCACAGTAAACTATATATATATTTTTTTCCCCCCCTTGTGATTAAAGGGGAACATTCACATTAGACAAACTTGTGCCCATTGGCTTTAATTAGTAAAATTAGATTAGCATTTTTTTAAAATCTTATCTAGTACTGAAGATATGCAGAGTTCAAATATGGCACTTCCTTGTTGTGCGGCACACAGTATGTGCGGCACAACACCTCAGGACTTCCCACCTCCCTCCAAGCTTCCCCAGGAAGCGAGTTCATGCTTCCCTTCGAGGTGGCATTTATGTGGGTTATCGTTTCAGCAAGCTCCGTTTACCATGCCACTGAGGTAAGTAAGATTAAAAAAAAAACAAAACAAAACAAAAAAAAAACAGCGCTAATCTAGTTTTACTAATTAAAGCCAATGGGCACAAGTTTGTCTAAAGTGAAATCCTCCTTAATACAAGGATACTCACATTGATGAGAGAGTTTTAATTAAACGTTTATTAAACCCCAAATGTGTTTTTGTTTCTTTCATTAATGCACTCAAAGGGTGACATTGCAATTTTCTATTCTGAGCACTATGAGGTGCTGTCCCTGTCATGTATTCTGAAGAGATGTACACAGTTATTTACAGGGATAGTAATGTTTCAATTACAGCTCAGATACGATTCTTCCTTATAGTATATACTGTTTCTCCATTATGTTGGTAATGCTAAAATTACTCTGTTTCCTCAGAAATTATTTCATAAATTGTCACCCTTCTGCACCTTATACTCCAGTCATTCTTCGTGCCTCAGAACTGAAGGAGGATTGCAACGACAGACAATCTTCTGTCAGTATAAGGAAAAACCTGTCCTACTTCATCAAGGGAGACAGGGTATTCCTTATACTGAATGAAGGAAGATTGTCTCTCATTGTGATCTCTCCGGTCTGATGACTGGACCTCAGATGTGAGGGGAGGTGGCTTACCATACTGAAAAGGGGCGGGAGGGGAATAATTTATAATATAATTTCAGCATTACCAACATAACGAAGCAATAGTACAAGCTATAAGGAAGAATCATAGTTTAGCTGTAATTGAAACATTACTATCCCTTGAAGCTCTCCCACTGAAAACATTATAAAAAAAACTGCCTTTTGGATATCAGCTGGTGCTGTTGATTAACCCCTTAAGGATCAGTGACGTGCCAGGACCGTCAAGGTGGTCCGGTACTTAAGGACCAGTGACTGTCCTGGCACGGCATGGAGTTCAGGACTCCCGGCGCGGCTGCACTTAAAACTTAAACTGAACTTAAAAAAAAAAAAAAAAGCCCTGTGGTCCTCAAGTGCCGGCCGCGCGTGCACGCTCCGGTCTTTAAGGGGTTAAAAAAAGAGCAACATTTGGGCTATAACACCCAACAAATGGAAGTACTTTGTTTTACCATACTGGAAGAACCTGCACCTTTTCTTTCCATAAAGTGGAACTACCACGCTTAAAAAATGTTGTATCAAATAATCCCCCATTCTTACCCGTTCATAAGAATGAGCCTCTACTCCGGGACTGACAGGCAGGATGGAGCGCAGACATCTTTCCCTAGTGACGTCCGCTCGCCTGCTCTGTCAGTCCCTGCAACGCCTCCTACAGCCGGTTGGGACTGACAGAGCAGTCGCGTTAAACAAGTCTTTGCAAGGCTCTGGAGACCTCTAGCATCCAAGGGGTTAAAAGCTCAATTTCAATAAAAGAGAATGTTTAATTTTCCATTGTGGTACACATTAGCCTTTATAAAAGGGGCAGTCAATTGTCAGACATCTAGCTGTTGCCCACTACAAATACCATAATCCACAGACACGTTTTGGCTGGTTGAGTATGATGGGACCTGTAGTTTCCAACAATTTAAGGTTTGACATTTGACTACCCCTACTTTACACATATTCTCTGTTGATTTTCTTGTAAAAAAAACCCCCAAAACCCTGGCATCAAAATAGTTAAATTGTCTACATAGATGTTATTTGTAAATGCAATGTACTATGGTAGTCTTCTAAGGGCTAAAGTTACCCATTTTGGCATCAAATCAACATAATAGCAGGCCTGGAATAACCAGGAATGTTTACGAGGAAGGATATAAGAGCATTATGAATCATCACACAATGATGCTGAGGTGTTCCATGTAATCAATCATTGTTACATGCTCATGTGTCAGCTGAGTGTTGGGACACACCACTGCATTAAATGGGTAGATGGGATCATAAAATGCATTTCATTTTGGAAAGTTTCCATTGGAACACTATATTAAATTATGAATTCCAGGGTCTTTTCTTTCCAATGTAAGGTAATGGATATGTAATTTAGAAAGTGGAGATTTAAGTGTTTGTCATGAACAGGAATTAGTCATTTCTGCAGAACAACCGAATGGCACTTTTTCATACCAACAAAAATGTGACTTTGATTGGTCAGTGAGCTAGCACACAGCACTTTAAGCTCTCCATAAGAAAATAATGTTATTTCCTCTGTCACAAAAGCATTTCCATAATTTGTAACATTAAAGTAGACCTGTCACTTTAAGACATATTCATTCAATTTTAAAAATAATTAAAGACTGCCTACATATTGTAGGAGACTTTTGTTGTAATATTTTTAAAGATATTTACCTTTATTTGTTTGATGGCACAGAGTGGCATTTTATGCTAAATTGTTTCTTGTAGGGCAGACATCAACACACACACACACACACACACACACACACACACACACACACACAGAAACATATATACTAAGAAACGGTGCAAAAATAAAAATCCCCCAAATTCTCATTGATTTATATGGACGTTTTAACCCAACTTAATGCGAAAGAGGTCTCCAACACATTGATCCATAATGCATTGGGGAATTCTCTCCCATTCAATGGGTTAAAGGGTTAGTAATGTCAAAAAAGAAGAGCTTAAAAAGTTGAACTGAATGCAAATAACCCTATCTCTCAAACCGTTATGGTTTGAGAGATACAGGCATTTAAAGTTTGATGTCTCCTGCTGACAGCTGTAAAGCTGTCAGCAGGAGAACCGTGTCGGTTGACTCAGAGGCTCTGAAGCAGAGCTGCAATCGCGTTATTGACAACGAATCCCTTCATTGGAATGGTCTAAAACGTGTGAAATAACGCGATTACAGCTCTGCTACAGAGCCTCCGTGTCGACCGACACAGATCTCCTGCTGACAGCTTTACAGATGACAGCAGGAGACATTGAAATTTAAATGCCTGTATCTCTCAAACCATAGCGGTTTGAGAGATATGTTTTTTTTGCATTTAGCTCAACTTTTTAAGCTCTAACCCTTTAAAACCTTTAAAACTCCCACTTAAATCAATGGCAATTTTTATTTGTCCCCTTTAGTGCAATTGTTTTGCCTCGTAAGTGTTCCACAATGCTATGGATTAATCTAGGTAGAGCCCACTCACTGGTGACATTAGTACAGGGAGAGAGATATGTTTAGTCTGAAACTGAACTACTTTGCACACACGCATAAAGTGTCACCAGCAAACGTTAATTCCTCCAAAATATTTTAGATTAAAAAAAGTGGCTAGTGCAGAATATAGGCAGATATTAAAGTGGAACTTTCAACTATTAATAAGTTGCCATGCATTCATTAAGCGCATGGCAACTAGCTTGGAAATCCATGTGTTACCTTTAAAAAATCACAGGTTCTAAAGAAATTTTTGCCGTTTGGAGAATGACGGGCAGGTTAGTGTGGTCTGCTCGCCTGCGGCGTCAGTCCCTTCCGGTTACCTTCCTGGAACACAGCAGTGCTACTCAATGGAGACCGGTACAGGCAGCTCAGGTGTGCAGACAAGATGTCTGCTCTGTAGCCTGTGTTCTGGTCTCCAAATGGCAAAGATTTCTTTAGAATCTGCAATTTTTTTTAAAGGTAAGACATGGATTTCCAAGCTAGCCGCCATGCGCTTAATGAATGCATGGCAACTTAGTAATAGCTGAAAGTTCCGCTTTAATGTTCTGTAAAACAAACTAAACTTATATCAAGACATACCTCCCAATATTTCAAATGGCCAAAGAGGGACACTTTTTATTTTAGGTGTTGTTGCTGGGGGCGTGGCTGGTGGGCGGGACATTAACAAGAATTTTTAAGTTATTTTATGACCTATTGACACCTATTTGTGTAACTGAATAAATGATTTTTTTTTATAGCAAGATCAAAGTATTTTATTTAAACAGACTAACTGATAAACACATATACTGAAGTTTAAACAAACTGAAGTTTAAATATACTGAAGTTTAAACAAACATTAATGTGAGATTTGTTGCTGTGGATCAATGCGATACACTCATATACACAGACCACACAGTATGATCTCCTAAAAAGAGGGACACAAGGGTGAGTAAGAGGGACAGAGGGATTTGGGTCTGAAAGAGGGACAATTGGGAGCCATGTTAAGGTGACAGGTCCACAGAGATTCTTAGTACTATACCCATATTTGGTCATCTGTACTGTAGGGTGGTAAGGAAGATAAGAATTTCTGTCTCCCTGTCTTTCCTCTGGGAAGACTAAAGTGCAATTACAAGGCAAACCACCATCAAGAAGAAATGCAAATTCTCCACAATCCCACTGATTTAACAGGGACTTTTAACTCATTGAATGCTAGAGAGTGATCCATGTATTGATTCACATTCAAGCAGTTAAAATCAACCTTCAAATCAAAGGTAAATTTTATTTGTGCCTAAAGTGCAGCGGGTTTCTCCAATATTTCAAATATTTCTCATCCATATAAGCAGAAACATAGAGAGAGAGAGGCACATATGAAATCCAGTGCTGGAATAAGAGCATCATGGACCTGGTGCTGAGGATTTTGGTGGGCCTATTTATGGAAATAAATAACATGAAAACACAGCAATTTTTTTTTTAACAATGTATGGCGGAAGTGGTGTATTTAGGCTTTGCGTTGCCCCAGACCTGACTAAACTTATCCCCCCCAATCTTCATTTGCCCCATCCCTTCCTGTCCAGGCACACCTCTTCCTGTTTATGATCCACCCATTCCTCTGTAAACCCCACCCCTTCCTCTTTGACATACAAGGGTTTAATAAATACATTGGGTTAAATACAGTTCTGTTACAAAGGGTTAATCCATGCACTGGGTTACATACATCTCTCTCTGTGTTACAGTGCATGGATTAACCCCTTGTAACACAGCTGCATTTAGCCCAATGTATGTATTAACTCTTTGTATGAAAGAGCTGTATGCAACCCAATGTATGGATTAAGCCCTTGTATGCCAGAGCTGTATTTAACCCAGGTATGGATTAACCCCTTGTATGAAAGAGCTGTATGTAATCCAATGTATGCATTAACCCCTCGTATGCCAAAGAGCGTATGTAACCCAATTTATTCATTACTCCCTTGTAAGAGTCTTACAAGGGGTTAATGCATAAATTAGGCTACATACTGCTCTTTGGCATACAAGGGGACACATAGTGAGAATAAGAAAGTGGGTTAAGGACTGAGTGTGTGTGTCTATAAGAAAGGGGGGTTAAGGACTGAGCGTGCGTCTACAAGAAAGAGGGGGTTAAAGATTGAGTGTGAGTCAACAAGACAGGGGGGTTAAGGACTGAGTGTGTGTCAACAAGAGAGGAGAGTTAAGGATTGAGTGTGAAAGAAGAAAGGGGGTTAAATACTACTGAGTGAGAATTAACAAGAAATGGGTAAGTGACTAAGTGTGCAGCAAAAAGAAGGGGGTAAGGGACTGAGTGAACAGTAAGGGACTAAGTGAGCAGCAAGAAGAAGAAAGGTTGAGAACGAGTGTGCAGCAACATGAAGGGATTCACATATTAAGCAGAACAAGCATAGGGGCTCACGAGACTTAAGTGAGTGCAGTCGGACTGGGCATCTCTCAGTACCTCCAGATTTGTGCTCTGCCTCTGCAACACCCAGCTTTTCAGCAAGCCCTGAAACAACACCTCGGACATGCCCCTGGACATGCCTCCAGTTCCAGAAACACCTCACATTGGCCGACGGTCTGGAAGATCTGGCTGCACCTCTCCTGCATCCCGTGGCTGCCCTCTTCCTCCTCCATGCCATCCTCTCTGCAGAGCACCAGGGCCAGTGAGCTTTGAACCAGCTTTTCCACCCTATCCAGGAACATGCTGATATTGCAGTCCTCATTAAATACACACTGGATTCAAGCTGCGCCTGCATGTACACAGCTTGCTTCTCTTGCCAGGTGCCCAGTGTGCTGACAGAGATGGGCACGTACAGGTGTGAGAGAGACACCATCAGCGGGATGCTCAGAGATACAAGGATGGGTTGACGTCACACAGACTGCTGACGGAGGAGAGAGTGAGACTCGTGTAGACACTGCTGCATGGATGTATACTGGGTGTATTATACAACATATAGAGAAAATAGCAGCAACATAGAGGAGAAATTCTGGACCAAATCAGCTGCATGCCAGGCCACACACAAATATCAGCTTTTCAATTGGCGGTATAGTAGTTATTCCGGTTCCAGTGCGCTAATTACTGGCTGTGTTGGTAAAATACCGGCCGGGTGGCAACCCTAGGGGCGGCTTCTGGGCGGCCTGGGCCTATTTTCAGCTGTGGGCCTGGAGCTGCAGCCCACTTAGCCCATAAGATAATCCAGACCTCATGAAATCAGCCCTTCCACCTACCCACTGAGCCTTGCTGCCATCTCTGGGCTCCAGCACAAAATCATAGCCATCCTGCAATGTTCTGTACACGAGAGTACTCCAAACCTCCCATCATTTCAAATGATCAAAGAGGGACACTTGTGTTTTAGGTATTGTTGCTGGGTGTGTAGCTGGTGGGAGGGGCATTTCTGAGAATTGTTATGTGTTACTTAATAAGTTATTTAGAGCAAGACCAAAGTATTTTATTTATACAGATTAATTTATAAACACACATACTAATGTGAGTTGTATTGCTGTGGAGCAATGTGATACACTTATATACACATCACACAGTCTGATCACCTAAAAAGAGGGACACCAGGGTGGGAAAGAGGAACAGAGGGATTTGGGTCTCAAAGAGGGACACTTGGCAGGTATGGTACATTGAGTTGCAACTCTTATTCCTGTGAAATCTCAGGGTTTTCACCAAAATCTCAGGGTGTCAGGGGGAAGGACCAAATTCTCAGTGTTACCTGCTACATGAGTTGCACCAATTGCATGGCTCTTTAAGCTATAAACTCGTGTTTTTGTACCAGTAAGGTAGAAAGAGAAGCCCCGCTTGTCTTGTATGTTCAAGCAATGAGATCTCTATCCTGAAGACTTCTGGGTTACAACCTTAATGGTTACCATTTTATAGATCTCAGGGTCAGCTCATTTTGAAAGTTCCCAGGCATGGAAATTCTGGAGTAAATCAACTGCACCATAGGGTTGAAATGAAAATTCAGTAAATGTGTTGTAGACCTTTCTAGCGTTCAAAGAGTTAAAATCCTTATTTAAATAATTAGAAATGTTAATTTCTCCCCTAATGGTGCAGTTGGGCTGCTCCGGAATTGAACCTATTTAGCTTACTGAATATGGAGCCCTGGGTATTGTCTGTAAGTTATCATGTCAATACCTGCAGAACAGTAATATTTAACATGGAAAAAATATACAAGGGTGATCCACTGCCGAGCAATGTTTTGTTAAAAAGTTATTGAAGGTCAAACATGCATATATTGAGTGTAGTTCATTCATGGCCAGAAATGCTGGTGCTGTTGCTACACCATCCTATGGACAGCTCTGATCTGTCGATCTTAAACCTCCATAGCACCTGTAACACTATAGGCCACAGAGGTACGGCACTCAAAAACCACAAGTTTGACCTTCAATAACTCTTGAATAAAAACAGATCAACAGTGGAAATAGCCTTGTTTTACTCAAAAGGATAAACCCTACAATATATCTATTTTTTCCATATTACTATCCATTTAATGGACAGCTCAGTCTGCCTGTAGGTACTGACATCAGGCTAAAAAGGTGCAGTTCCAAACCAAACTCATTTGAAAAATGTTCAGTGATTTAAATGGGGCTTTTAACAATCTGGGTGCCAAAGAGGGCTCAGAGAATATTGCTTTGTAAGGCATTACATTCAAGAGGTTAAAAGCCCCATTTAATTAATTGGGAATGTCACCCCCCCCCCCCGTTATGTAGTTGGTTTGCTCCAGAATTGCAACTCTTTAGCCTGGATTTTCCAACTCTGACAAAGACTTATGTGCATAAATCGAACAATGTCTAATATTGGGGTTGCTATGGCTTTGTCTCTTTATGATAGGATCAAAGTGCTTGGGGAGCTTCTGGAAAAATGGAAACTCCCTCTTTTGTTTGCCCTCGCTAGTAGGAAATGCCATGGTATACACCTCCATACCTGGGAACTTTCCATATTTGCCTTAGAAACTCAGGTTTTTAGAGTTAATTATCAGGTCTCGGCACAGATGCTGATTCTCCAACTTTTGTGAGGTTTCTGGGGAACCTGCCTATTTCCCATCTGTTTCACCCACTTTCCACCGTGCTCCACCCACTTTCACACCCAACATATCCTCCTATCAGCCCCTACAACCTATATTACGTCCAATTACTTCTTGACATGTATTGCATCATTCAGACCTGCTCATTCCCAGCCCATGACCCTCTCTGGTGGCTGCAATGTAGAAGGTTCCAAGGAATGTATACCATGAGCATAAATAGTGCCTTGTTGGTGGGAGCATGTGCTCAACCAATAACTTATACTCTAAAAGAGGATTTTAGTGAACTTGCCATTCAATCCTTTTCTCTTAGTCCATGTAGAACACAGGAACAGTGGGGGTAATGTTCCCCTCCATCAGAGGGCAGGGAACTTCAAAAAGGCAAAGCCACTGAGTTGGAGACTCCTCTCATCCATCCATTTTTACCCCCATCTCCTCAGTGTCAACGTATACCAAAGTATAAGAATGCAAAAGCTGGGGATCCTATGTTCGACATGGACTAAGTGAAAAGAATTTAAAAGTGAATTCACTAAAATCCTCTTTTATCCAGTGTGGAACAAAGGAGCCATTGGGATATACCAAAAGCATCCACCAAGATCCCTGGGAGGGAAAAAAAAGAGAAAAAACCCTCCACTGTAGACCAATATTCCACAGGAGTAACTAGTGGCATAAACACCTCAGGCGTTAACAGACAACAAACTTGTACACCAAACAACTGAACATAAATCAAGAAGCAACAGAGTTTAGAACTCTGTAGAAAGAAGAAATATTAAGAAAAGTGGTGTACATGCACAAAATTCAGTTTCAGCTCTAAAGAACATTTTTTTTTTTTTTAAATCACACAGCTTACAAAACACAACATTTTGGGGGACATGCACATTTGTCAGGTGTCAAAGAGCTAAAACTGATTTTCATGTTTAAACAGCACCACAGCCTGAAAGACATTTTGGCTAAAACAGGCCTCAGCCGAGGCCAAAGTGTCTGGCCTAACAGGCACCCACTGATCTGGTGGAGTGTGCATTGATTCAAAAAGGAACAGATTTCTTCCTAAGAATATAAGCATTTTGGATGGTCATCTTGATCCAGGAAGTGATAAAAACCTTGGACACAGCCTGGCCCACATGAGTGCCCTCAGGAAAGATGAAAAGTGAATAACATTTTCTAAAATGCTGTGTACGATGAACGCTGTACTTCAGACAGTGTACCACATCCAATAGAAGGATCTAGACAGAAGGAAGGAAGATCAGTTTCTTGGTTGATGTGAAAATCTGTGATGACCTTGGGCTGAAGTACGTAAAACTGCCTTCTCCTGGTGAAAAAAACAGGAAATGAGGTTTAGAAGACAAAGTCTGTAGTTCCGCAACTCTGCAAACAGATACAATAACCAGAAGCATCAGAGGCTGCAGAGAAGCAGCTGCAAGAGGTTCATATGGAGGCTTCTGAGGAACTCCTAACACCAAATTCAAGTCCCATGGTGGAGTGGGATCCCTAATGGCAGAGTACGCATGGGCCACCCCTGAACAAAGAAAGGAAATCCGTTTCTGAAAAAGAATGGAGAGATCTGAGATCTGAACCTTAATAGAACTCAGGTTGAGACCCTTACAGACACTGTCATGAAAAAGGCCAGAACCATTGGAAGACTGAAAGGCCTTTGGGGAGCATCACAATCAGTGCACCACTGGTAGTACAGGGATAAAATACTAGGATAGGCCTTGGAAGAAACCAGCTTCTCATCTTGGAGCATACTAGTGATGACAGCATCCTATAAACCCTTCCTTTTCAAGATATTGGCTTTGGAGGCATGCCATCAATGCCAACCTTTCCACTTAAGAATGACAAATTGCACTCTATCAGTAGATCCGGTTTCAAGAGAAGGAAAAAAGATCTGTGATTGATAGATTGAGAAGGTCCGAAAACCAGGCCTGGCCTGACTTGAGCTCTCTCCATCCTGATCTTTCTCAACACCTTGGGAATCGGAGGGATTGAAGGAAACACATGCACCAAATGAAAACTCCATGGACATCAAATTAATCTAAAAAGGATCCTTTAGCTTGGTACAGAACACAGAAACTTTGTGGTTCTCACAAGAAGCCATGAGGTCCACTGATGGTAGCCCCCAGTGGCAGACAATCAGGTCACACATCCCCTGGTTGAGTGCCCGATTTATGGGATCCCGATGTTGACGACTTCAAAAGTCTGTGACCACGTTTTCCATGCCTGGGATGTGAACTGCTGAGATGGCTGGCACATGAGCTTCAGCCCTCTGTCCAAGCTGTCTCATTTCTGCTTCTTCTTAGTGACTGATGTATGCAACTGTTTTCGTATTGTCAGGTTGGAACCACACCAGTGTTCTTGTCAGGACATGGGCTCAATGGCAAAGTGCTAAACGAATGGCAGTATCTCTATGGTGTTGAGAAACTCTGACATCAAGGGACACAGGGTCGCTCCCCAGACCATCAGGCTAGCGTCTGTGGTGATCACTACCCACTCTGGGATGACAAATGAATATCACAGTGTTAGATTGCGATGGTGGAGCCACTAACTAAAATCTTCCTTCATTCGTGGAGATAAAGACATGGCATAAGACAGGTCAGAGAGCTGTCTTGGCCAGTACCTGAAAATGTCCAATTACAAATCTCTCATGCAAAACTGAGTGTAGGGAACACCTTCCATAGTAGAGACCAGGAGGCTGTGTACTCTCATGTATTCCCTTACCATCACAGATGACCTGGATTTTGCATGAGTCATCTGAAGTCACAGAGACTGGATCTTGTCCTCGGACAGAAACACCCTCCCTTGGTGTCACAGCTTACCTTGGTTTCAGCGGCCGTTCATGCCGCACAGATGAC
Organism: Rhinophrynus dorsalis; assembly: GCA_037306005.1. Taxonomy (NCBI): domain Eukaryota; kingdom Metazoa; phylum Chordata; class Amphibia; order Anura; family Rhinophrynidae; genus Rhinophrynus; species Rhinophrynus dorsalis. The sequence goes on from CM074719.1 coordinate 318,011,592, forward strand.
GTAGGAAGATGGCAGTGGTTGGATGCATCAGAGCAAGATGCGTCATCTGCAGGCGCGAGGTTTCAGAGTGTAGCAGGCCTCTGTTTAATGCCATGCTTCCTGTAGTCTCCTCCTACCTACTTCCTTCCTCTGAGCCTGCTCCTCCTACCTACTTCCTGGAGAGGGGTTTAAAGGGCAGTCAGAGTCCTGACTCAGTTGCTCTTGCATTGTTGTACTAAGCAGTTCTGTGTCCTTGGGCTCTGTGTATGACCGGGCTTGTCTGACCATCCAATCTGGTGCTGACCTGTGGCTTTGTCTGACTATTCTCCTGCCTTATCCTTATAGTGGACACCCAATCTGGTGCAGACCTGTGGCTCTGTCTGATGATTCTCTTGTTATTCCCCTGTACCTAGCAGACACCCAACCTGGTGAGAACCTTGGGCTCTAGTAGACGAGCTATTAACTGACTGCAGGCGTGAGTCAAGCTTCCACTTTCTCTATTCTGACTGCAGGATTGAGTCAGGTATCCTCTGCTACAGACTGACTGCAGGCGTGAGTCAGGTATCCTCCTCTCTGTGTCGGATCAGATCCTGTGTTCCTGCTACTGTTCTGTTCCAGTTCCTGCGCCTGGTTCCAGCAGAGACTACAAAAAGCTGAGGCCTAGTCTCCAGCAGTGTGGTCCATCTTGGCAGCCTACTATTTCTGATAGCAGTGCTTGCTGGCTTGTGACCCTCTGCTTGTTCCTGCTTATTCTGTTTAAGCTGTTGTGTACTACCTTACTTATATTTTAATAAATTGCATTTAACTATCCCATACTGACACCTGAACATCTCTGGGGAACTGTGACACATGGAGAGTACTAAATCTCATGCCTAAGAAGGCATCAAAGAGGACTTCTTGAGACTGAGCACCCAAACCTGTCGCTCCAGGATATGGATGCACTCCCGAATCTGTGAACATATGGCAGCCTCCGATGGAGCCTTGAGTAAAAGATTGTCTAGGTAAGGAGTCAAGGATATTATCTGAAAGCGGATATGAGCTGCCAAAGCAGACATGACCTTTGTAAAGATCCTTGGAGCAAACATTAGACCAAAAGGAAGGTGTCACGGTTTGTTATGAGTCTCAAACACAGAGTTAAGATAAAAACACAACTTTATTGAAAAGTTTAAAGGGATACCCTCGCGGGTTAGCATACACATGTAACATTCAATATATTATCATAGCTAGTAGTGGTATACAGAATATAAGACAGGCTCTACCGGCCTTGCCAATACCGAGTAAGGCAACCTTAGACTGGCAATGGATGGAATAGGTTCTACCGGCCTTACCAATATACTGGGCAAGGCAGCCTGGGAGGCTAGCAACCGAGGAGTAGGAGGCTCTACCGGCCTTGCCAATATACCGGGCAAGGCAGCCTTGAGACTGGCACAATGAGGAATGAGGCTCTACCGGCACTGCCAATACACCGGGCAAGGCAGCCTTAAGACTGGCACAATGAGGAATGAGGCTCTACTGGCCCTGCCAATATACCGGGCAAGGCAGCCTTGAGACTGGTACAAAGAGAACGGAGGCTCTACCGGCCCTGCCAATATACCAGGCAAGGCAGCCGTGAGACTGGTACAATGAGGAATGAGGCTCTACCGGCCTTGCCAATACCGGGTAAGGCAACCTAGACTGGCACAGGATGAAAAAGGTTTTACCGGCCTTACCAATATAACGGGCAAGGCAGCCTGAAGGCTGCAAGTACTGGAACACAGACAGGAATGACCTCAGCGACTGACATAAGGTGTTGCTAGCCAGTCGCTTACGATGGACCAACAGAGGCCAGCTGGTAGTGAGATGTAGAGGACCCAGAAATAGTGAAGAGAACCAGTACCCGCGCACTGGAGTTACACACTCTCTACCGGTGCTGTAAGGAACGCAGCAAGCAGCCGGTTAACATGGAGCGAACCAGTACCTGCGTACTGGAGTAAACAATCTCTACCGGTGCTGTAAGGAACACAGCAAGCAGCCGGTTAACATGGAGCGAACCAGTACCCGCGTACTGGAGTAAACAATCTCTACCGGTGCTGTAAGGAAAGCAGCAAGCAGCCGGTTAACATGGAGCGAACCAGTACCCGCGTACTGGAGTAAACAATCTCTACCGATGCTGTAAGGAACACAGCAAGCAGCCGGTTAACATGGAGCGAACCAGTACCCGCGTACTGGAGTTAGAAAATCTCTACTGGTGCTGTAAGGATCGCAACAAGCAGCCGGTTAACATGGAGCGAACCAGTACACGCGTACTGGAGTAGACAATCTCTACCAGTGCTGTAAGGAACGCAGCAAGCAGCCGGTTAACATGGAGCGAACCAGTACCCGCGTACTGGAGTGAGACAATCTTTACCGGTGCTGTAAGGAACGCAAGCAGCCGGTTAACATGGAGCGAACCAGTACCCGCGTACTGGAGTAGACAATCTCTACCGGTGCTGTAAGGAACACAGCAAGCAGCCGGTTAACATGGAGCAAACCAGTACCCGCGTACTGGAGAAACATAAACAAAGTGAATGAAAATGCCGCCCAAGGCGGCTGGAGGAAGGAGACACTCTGCAGGCATCCAAGAGCAGGAACACAGCTGGTACAGGACAGGAAGCAGGACCGGAGCAGGAACGGCAGCAGGAACAGCAGCAGGAACAGCAACCCCAACCGGATCAGGAATTGAAGCTGGAACCGAGGAAGCTGTCAGACAGGAACTCAGGCGATCACTGGAGAGCGAAGATAGTAGTTGGCCCAGGAAGCTCAGGAACACAATGCAGGTGCAGGCAACATAGAGACACCACGAAAGGGCAACCAAAGGGAGCCCAAGCCCAGTCTAAATAGGCAATACTGGGCGGGTTGAAAGCAGACAGCCAATGGAGAGCCATTCATGTAACTGACAGGAAAGGCAGCAAATCACGGGCACCGTGACAGAAGGGCAGCGGACTGGCGAAGATTAAAAAACCCTGGTTATCCGGATGAATCAGAACATGAAGGCATGCATCTTGGAGGTCAAGGTAGGCAAGAAACTCCCCCAGACAGATGGTTGCAATGACAGACAGCAGAGATTCCATTTTGAAGCACAGAGCAAACACATAATTTTTGAGGCACTGCAAGTCCAGAATAGGGTGGCATCCTCCATCTTTCTTGTAAACAACGAAAATATTGGAGTAGAAGCGGGTGAAGTATTTCTAGGGCTGGAACAGGAATCAACACTTGCTTTTCCAGCAGGGAATATATACAGCATATGTAAACAGAACCGGGTCCTGAGGGACTCTGGGAAAGAAACAGTAAGGTGGAAGTGACATGAGGTATATATGGTACCCTTCCGAAATGACCCGCAAAACCCACTTGTCCATCTTGAATAAGACAGAGGTAGATAAGGGCCAGGACCCCCCGCAAGTCATGTGGAGATGTGCCTGTCAGCCTTAGGCTTCTGAGCAGGGGGTCGAATGGACCTGAAAGGCCTAAGGGGGTTAAACACTAAGCTCCCCAAACTGGCGGGGGTACAAAAACTATGTGTCTTCTTTTGAAAAAAGGCATGCTTAGGAGGAATCTGAGGCAACTGAGTGCTTTTGCTTCCAGCAACATTACTAATCTTACTACTGACCTTATCAATGTAAGGCCCCAAGAGTTGTTCCCTAATAAAGGGAAGGGACACCTGTCATGCCAAGGCATGAGTTGGCCCTCTGTGTTGTATAATTTGTTTGTTTGTTTGCTGACCTGTATGTTATTCAAGTGCACCAGTCCTAGGCCATAAAGTTAGCTGGGTAGATAACATCTCCAGAGCAGGATGTAGGGCTATTATAAAACGTATTGGTAGATCTCCTCTGATGGAGGTCATCCAGGGGACACCCAAATAACATGAAACAGGGAGAACATGTATATGTATATGTATATATATATATATATATATATATATATATATATATTTATTTATTTATTTATTTTTTTTATTTTTTTTTTTTTTGTATAAAAAGTGAATTTCTTTGTAACAACTGAGGGGGATATACCATCAGAAGTTCCCAAGGACTCTTAAAATATCAGTAATTGTATTTAAGGATTTCTTGTGTTTCTCTCATTTTATTTTATGGACTGCTGTGCCAATGTATAATCTTTATTTGTTAAGTCCTTTATTTCCGTATTTTTGTAACCAGCACTGTGAAGCCTTTTTTTCAGATTAAATGTTGAATTAATCAGTTCTGGTCTCTGTTCTCTAACATGAACTCACTGCTCTGAAGGAAGCTCAGCTAGAACACGCTACTAAAGGTTTAATTCTATGTCTGATTATTAAGGTGATTTTTACACTGTATTCTGTTGTGTTTGGGGTAACCTAAGACTCCCAGATATAAAGTCTTGGTGGTGGTAGCGAATTGTAGTACTGGGGTGATAGTGCAGGAGGGATTTCAGGGGTTAATTTGGTTGTTGCTAGGAATTGTACCATGTAACCAGGGGTCTGGTATTGTTAACCCTTTCCCTCCCACACTCTCCCCACTGGCTCAGCATGGCCTATAGCCTTCACTTGTGAGAAACAAAAGATTTTTTTAGAAGATTGGTCAGCCGACTAAATCTTAAGCCACATGGTGCTATACTCATCTACTACCTGAGGATTTATCAGAAAACCTTGCGGTATCAAAAGCCACTTCTGTAAGGCATGCAATGGCCTCCAGGATGTTGGCCAGCACAACAAATAGTTCTTGTTTGGGAACATCCCCACAGTTAGCACCTGAGAGATGTTTCCCCCTGATAACCATAGCTCTAATGGCCCAAGTGGTATAAAAAATGGGTCACAGAGTGGCTCCAGTGGCCACAAAGGTCACTGTCAATAAGGAATCTAAGTTTTTATTTGCCTGATCCTAAAGGGCCACAACATTTGCCAGAGGCAAAGCTGGGTTTTTGGCAAGGTGAGATATTAGTGGATTAACCGGAGATGGAGAAGCCCACTGTGACAAGGCCTCATTTAAAAGATGATAGAGGTTGGAGATGCGCTTGAGTAGCTTACCAGGCATCTTCCACTCTTCCAGGAGAAACTGGTCCAGGGAGTGATGGGGAGGAAAAATAGGTTTCTACTTTTATGGCTCTGTTGGAAGATGGAAGATGTCCAGTAAGGAAGATCCTGAATCAGAGGCCTCAGAAAACTGAAGTCTTTAATACCACTTTGAAGAGCCACTTGGCTGAAGGGCAATAATCCTCCTCAAAGGCATCCCCAAAGGACAATGAGGAATCCAGGTCCTCCTCATCGGTGTCAGACTCCCCCACATAGGAATCTCCAACCAAGAATGGTTCTCAAAGACAGGATCATGTGTCTGACAAGGGTTATGGGCTGCCAAAAATAAAGGATTCCTTGAATCGAAGAAGGGATAAAGGCAATTGAGGAAATTAGAGTCTTAACCCATACTTGTTCTCGTTCTGCAGTGGTGGGCCCAAGGAGTGTAGAAGGCACCACAGTGCAAAAGGGACATAGGGTACCAGAATATTCTTGTGGAAGCCCAGTCTGGCATGGGGTTCAGGGGACCCCAGAATTCTTAGGTTTGGATTTTCCCATGTGACCCTTAACATCTGACATGTTCAGAAAACAACCCCCAAAAGTACCACAAAAGTAGTCCCAAGCAGTTTGGAAGTATGAAAAAGTATTAGAAATATCCCCAAAAAGGTACTTTTCTGACTGCAAGGGGTTACATTAGTAGGCAGAGAAGAGAGATCGGCCTCTGTGTAGCGCCTGTGCAATGAGGAAACAATGATGGCTGCCAAAGCACCACCCCTGCCCAATCCTGGATGACGGGGAATTCTGAGACATAGTTTCTCATTGCACTTGTGCAGCCAGTGGTGGCTCTCCAGCTTTTAAAAATGGCAATTTTCAGTGCTCTGAACATTGTCCTCAAGGTAATCATGAAAAAAGGCAGGTCATTTTGAGCACTCTCTTACCCCTGTGTTTCAAACAGGTACAGAGATATGTTTCTGTGAAGGACTGAATGCAACAAAGATGGCCATGTGCCAAATAAAATGAAGTACTAAGATATAGAGAAATAAGCCTCAAAACATCATATAGACATAGCGAATTAGAAGAAAAAATTAATAAAATATGAACATATGTTCTAAAAAGAGAAAAAAATACAATAACAGTGTAAAAAACAACCTAAGCACAGAGAGGGTTAAAAAAGACATGTACAATGCAAACAGCCACATTTGAAGCATACAGTGCACAAAATGGAAAAAAATGGAGTGTATTACAGGCACTAAAAGGGATAGTAATACTTCATTATTATTATTCCCCCATGTTGTAGCTCTTAAAATTCTGGATTTTATGGTTTTACAGATATCTGCTTTCAAAGTTCCCTCTCCCCTGACATCAGCATTCTATCTGAAAGCAGGGGAATCCGGTCCCAGGACCAGGGGCAGCTCTGCAGCAGTGCTGAGATCTCATTATAGAAACAGAAATCCTTCACTAAAATGGTCTTCTATGTGTGCTTGCAAACCAAGCACACGTAGAAGACCATTTTAGTGATGGATTTCTGTTTCTATAACGCAATCTCAGGACTCCTGCAGAGCCGCCACTTGCTCACTGACCGGATTCAGCTGCTCTCAGCTAGAATGCTGACGTCAGGGGAAAAGCCAAAAAGAGGGAACTTTGAAAGCAGATATCTCTCAAACCATAAAGGTTTGAGAGATGCCTCTGGTATCGTTGAATTCAGAATTTTAAGGGCTATAACATGATAGTAATAATGAAGTATTATCCCTTGAACAGTGGGTGACAGAGAATAGCAAGGACATAAGACAGAAACATGGCACTCAAACAGATAACTTACCCGCCTTCAGTCTTCAAACTCCCATTCAAATTAAAGACCATCAGAGAAGTTCAATAATGAGGTACAGACTTATAAAAACATCAACCTCAACAGGGAAAGGTCCAGAAATACGCCAGTTACTAAAGGCCTGTCTAAGGAGGGAATGATGCAGCCCCATATTTACAAAATAAACATAAACAAGAAGGGTAACTAATAGGGGATGCCAAAACTGCCCTTCCATTTGGCAAGGTCACTTGGAACTGAGGAGGTGGGGTGAGGGTAGGGTAATGCAGGATAGAAGAGGGGAGTCTCCACCTAAGAGGCACTGCCGAATTTTTGAAGTTCCCTGCTCTCTGAAGGAGGGGAGCTTTACCCCATGGTTTTTAGGATAGACATCTTTAACCAGTACTGTTTGCTCTCAAGAGAAGGTTCATCACATATGAGGATAGCTAGATATCACTGGCTCAGAGATAGGGGATAGAGGGTCCCAGGGTCCTGAGGCTTAGTGGTTAACAGTGGACAATGGAACAAGGCTGAGGTGTCAGACAATGGATGTGTGGTTCTGTGACACCAATGAAAAGCGAAAAAAGGCTGGTGTGTCATACAGTTATGTGTTGTTAAGTGACTGCCAGGTGAGAGTGGAATAAGGCTGGAGTGTCAGACAGTGTAAATGTAGTTCTGTGACTATCAATGGTAACTGGTATATCTCAATTTCACTTAGAAGCTCTGAGGTATAAATGATGCAGCTCAGTTTCAGTTGTATGTTCTGTGGTATAACTTGCCATGCTTCATTACATTAATGCTAATTATAAAATTAACAAAAGTGAGAGGGCTGGGAAGCAGTAGAAATGTGCCACTTGATTGTACTTGCACTCAAGGTCAAAACTTGCCAACCCACCTCTGAGAGATGGATCTCTTTAATGAAGGAAATGTGGCTCAGCTGTTAGGCAGGAACATGAAGAACATGAAGAATGAGTAGTTCCGGGGAATTAGAAAAGTTAATCTGAGCACGACTCGGCATGCTGTGTAGGGGATGTGATGTTAAACAGCAAAAATGATGTCACAATCTCTAAAAAGTATCTTAGTATACCAGTTAAGATTTTCAGAATCACCTAATTTGTTTTAAGGTGACAGGTCTACTGAGTTAGCTTGTTTTGGTTCTCTCTGTTTTTTTTGTGAAGTAGTCAGAACATTCTGGAACATATGTACAGGCAAAAATGAAGCAATTACGGAACAAACCCACTGCACTTTAAAAGTATCAAGACTGAAAATTATTTAAATGTGCCTTTTAGCAGTTTGAAAGCTAAAGTGGCCCCATTTTTACACAAACAGTATGCCTCTCTCTTCCTCACAACACCGCCATAGAAACCTTACTGACTTAATTTGATTCTGGGAGCAATGAGCATGTAAAATAGTAATATAAAAATATATCTAATATCATAATGTTGTACTCTCTCAACCAACTTTGTAAAATAAGTCATGATAATCAGTATTATTCCTTATTATGTAAGCAAACATTAAAATTCCTTTAACTCTCATTCTATAAAATGTTATATACATGTACATTTGTCATTGTGACACGTATAAGGGCCACAACCATGCCACAGATAAATGAAGACGAAATGTACTGGGAAGCAAACACATGCAATAAGGGTGGTCATGTGTGGTACAAACATGCACAAACTCCAAGACATTTAAACATATGCAGAACTGGCTGAAAACAAGATAAAGGCACCAATTGTCTTTGGAATATGAATTACTGGATATTTGTCACCTCAAAATGAGACAACTGTTTTCATGTGCATAAATAAAATAGTCTAATAAAATAATAAAAATTTCAACGGAAAATTAGAAAATATTATGGGGCTTTGAAATCCTTTCCACTTATCATGTGAGATGAAGTAACCTTCACTCATTTTGTGGCAAATCTATTTATCATGCTCAAACCTTTTTCTTGAGCCTCATTTTATTTTAACTAAATAAATGGAGTGAAATATACTACTTTGAGTCCGACAATTGTGCTTATGACCTCTAAGGACATTATATACCCTCCCCTACCTCAGAGGAAAGTGCTTTTATGTATTTAATGTACTTATCTTGATGTAAGAATGATGCAACTGCTGTATACCATGCTATGTTAGCCAAGTCATCCAGTATAATGGGTACTCACACCATGAAGGCTGACAGCTCAGACACCAATGGACTAGGAGAGCTCCTACCTCCACACATTTCAACAGTGATGTCACAACTCACTGAAAATAAACTATGGCTGTAAAAGCCACCAATACTGCTCTTCAAGTGGTTGTTGCAAGCAGCAACTAACAGCTTAAATAAATAAAACAGTGGTGGAAAAGTAGTTATGGATCCGTTTGTAACTGTAACTAGTTATAATTGGCAAGGATATCATTGGAGAATGCTTCCAGGCACTGTTGTTACCTATCTCTGCCTATTGTCATACCATTTCTTACTTGATCTCTATCATACCTCATTCCCCCGGCACATGTTCTTTCTCCAGTTTTATGCATTTCTTCCAGCTTTATTTCTGCTCTCTTTTCTTAACTCATGTGCACTCGTGTTCATACACCTGTCTTTTTTTTATTATGCACCTCTGCACCTCTTTTTGTCAGAGAATGTGTGCAAATGGGTGGTTTCTGGCATCTTATTGGCATAGGCTACCTGACCCCTTTCCTGACTTGTCATAAAATATTCAAGTCCTTGCTTATCTTTGTGTATGCTTCTTGCCTCCTATGATCTTACTGACCTCAGCTTTAACCCTCAAATTACAACTGTACTCCACCATCCCAGACCTTCTGATTGGGTCTTGAACTCAGCCTTCTCTGATTTCAGACTGTATTAACTAAAATCTGCTTCAGCCCTTGGTACCTCAGATTCCTTTTCTGACCACTGTAGGTTGCAAAAATTTTAGGGTCAACCCCTGGGTATGGGAGCTTACCATGTGTAGATGAGACCCTCTACCTGTCTACAGCATCTAACATCAGTGAGACATTCTACAAATCAATCAACCTACAATATATTTTTTTTAATCATCTGCCTTAACCGATAACATTATATATATATATATTTATATGTATATACACTAGTTAACTTAAATCAAAGCAAGGGCATATAAACTGGTAAATCAACTATCTATATAAGAGGACTTTTAATGCATGGGCATACCCAGCTTTTGCTTATAGCCTCCTGTTGCAGGTGGCCTCACCTTGTGTTCCTAAAAATGTAAGTTTGACAACAATGAAGCAATTTAATCATATGGTCAGATGATCATGGAGTAGTGAGCCTGTTGTAGGTGCACAACAAATACGTGGCTGCTTTTCAGAAAATAAGAAGGGGAAAAAGGAGTATATCTCTAAACTCAAGAGCATCCTAATTGTTTCCTAATATTTGGGGACCTCCATTCCCAATTTTGCAGAGGGCTCAGGGATTATTAAAAATGCACTAGTCTAAATTAGTATACAAACTGGACATAACAGCACATGTAAACTGGACAACATTAAAGCAGAGTAAAATTAGGCACTAGGTAATCTAGTCTACTGCCTACGGCCCAGGGAAATATGAGGGACTCAGCTGTGGAGGATTCATCCACAGCTGGGATTTTACAGGCTGAGTGTTGAGAGCATGGCAAAAGTGTGCCTGTCTCCTGCTGCTATGACAGGGGCAAACTGACGGTCCGGTGCTGGAAAGGAAACATGATCAATGCTAGGGTGTTATACTGAATCCAGTGTCAGTGTGTGCTTGATGAATACATAATTGACATATAGCATGTTTGAATCTAGTATGTACAGACAGTATAAACCCCCAGCATGCATTGTGTTCTCTTTAACTCTAACACTGGCCCATCTTTGCTTCTGTCACAGTGACAGTAGACAGGCTGTGACCCCTTAGAGTCTCTCTGTTGGCAAGTATGATATAAATACTTGCCAACAGAGAGAAGCTGAAGGATCACAGCCTGTAGCATGTCTTTGTGACAGCAGAATAGATGGGCCAGTATTAGAGTTAAAGAGAACACAGTGCATTCTGGGGTGTTATACTGAATCTGGTATCAGTGCATGCACTCAGAGTGTTAATGCTGTTAACACACCAACCTGAACATACTGTATTTTATTAGTTATATTGCAATCCTCTGGTTCAGTCGGTTTGCCTGAGAATTTGAACTGTTTTTCTTGGTGCATATGTCTTTTAGTTTTTGTTTTCTTCTTTAATATACTATGGTAGTGGTTCTCAACATTTTTGCATTAGAGGCAACCTTTGGTTTCACATGGAATCTCTGTGGAAGCCTAATAAGTAGCATTCAAACATTATAAAGCTGAGGGATCAGCAGAGGCATTTGCAAAATGCAAAGATACCAACACAGCCTATAAAAAGGCAATTAAATTAGCTAAATTGGAGAATGAAAAAAATAACTGCTAAGGAGAGCAAGAGTGATCCCAAAATATTCTTTAAATACATTAATGGCAATAAATTATGATAATGTTGGGTCTTTGTTATCTGAAATGGGTGAGACTGTCAGTGGGGACAGAGAGAAAGCAGATATTTTTAAATAATTTATTTTCTTCTGTTTTTACCAAGGAAGACCCGATGGACAAGAACCTGCAAACTCCTTTTACAGAGCAGTCACAGCAAGCATGGGATTGGCTGACACAAGAAAAAGTGTTTCAGTTGTAACCCGCCTACTTTTCCACTTGTTTTGCCCACTTGTACCCTGTTTCGCCCACTTCCCCACCCATTTAAGTGCAAATACCAAGTCTCAGCCCTCCAATTCTGTCACCCTGATTAACCACCTCCTACATTGTGATGCAAATAGTGTCATTTGAACACTCCCATCCCCAGCCCAGGGTATTTCTTTTTGGGAATGTTCTGCCCACACCAAGAACTCAGAATGTGGTCATGGACAGCACAGCTGAGCCACCACTCAGAACTTGATGCTTGAGGCAGTTTCTTAGTTTACCTAATGGGATATCTGGCCCCTTGAACTGGGGTTCAGTGGCGTAACTATAGGGGTCGCACCCGCGCCCGGGCCCATCACTCCAGGGGTCCAGCTGCCCCCTGCGACCCCTCCACCTGACGCCCGCAATCTCCCTCTGGCGCTCTAGTAATGCAGAGCGCTGGGAGATTACATAATCGCTCAGGGCTCTACATTTCAGAAGAGGACCGCGCGGGAGATCAATGTGCCAACCCGTCTCTCCTGCCACTCCACTGGACCACCAGGGATTGGGAGGCAGGAGATGGGGGCAATGTGGAGATTGGGGGGGGGCATTGTGGAGGGCTGGGGGCCAATGTGGCTGGGGGGGGGGTCCATGGCACTTCTTGCACCAGGGCCAGGAGGGTTCTAGTTACTCCTCTGCTGGGGTTCCTCTGTACACAGTCTGAGAACTACTGCAGTATACAATACTAGAAAAAATAAGCTTACTTTACACAGAGGAGCAGACAAAAAAAATTCCCAAACTAATCTCCTCTCCCTAAATACTGTCTATATAACAAGCACACAGATGTGCCTAACACTGCAACCAAACCCATCAAACCACTAAACAGAGATCCCTTTCCAGTCCCCACACATATCCTGGTGAGACATCAGACAGCTTCTTTAGCAAACATTCTGTGAAAGCTCATGCACAACATGCAATAATCTGTCAAATTTCCATTCACTGTGCTGTCATAATTACAGTTCTTATTAAAACCTTAATGAAAACAACATGCGATGTGTGGCAAAAACCGAAAACACTTTATTTTTTCCTTCCGCTATAATGTCTGTGTAGGCGCTTAAGGCCGTTTTCTGCTCTCTTAAGCCACCACGAAAATCAAACCGACCACAAAAAAGTCTTGTGAAAGCAACCAGTAATTTAAAACTCTGGTGTATTGCACATATTCCTCTTTAATCTGTGCCTTTTGATCTTGTTTCAGACCAAGATCAGTGCAGGCTGACAACTGACTGTCATTGCCATGGGCCCAGTGGCCAATCAGAGTCCTTTGTGTTTATTTAGGCTGCTAAAACAGAGTATGTATGAGTTTATTTTCTCTTTGCTATAGATAATGAACCTGATGTACTAAAACCTGGAACAACTCTGGGGCAAACCAATTATAACACAGGCGATAAATATAGATACCAACTGATTTAGCGACTTTAAACTCTTTGAATGCAATAGAACTCCATGCAGTGAAACACCTCTCAAACATTCAAATGGTTAAAATCAAGATTTAAATCAGTGAGCATCTGGGGAATCTGTAATGCCTTTATACAGCAGTTGGCTTGCTCCAGAACTGGGGCACATCAAATGCACCTTAATCCTTTGAGTGCCAGAAGGGTGTACGGCACATTGTGGATACCCCTCTGGCACTCGAGGGGTTAAGGGATAAATAAAAGGATACTGATTTAACCCTTTGCAATGTATTGTTTTCCCTTGTGGCTGTGAAAGGGTTAAATAGCTGTTTAAAAACGGAACAAACACTTTATAATGACTTGGGTGATTTTAAAGCAATAATTCCCCATCTGGCGATTAGCTGCTCACTAGCGCTAGACGCCAGAATTATTACTGCGTTAAGGAGAGTTATCCATTGTTTCCCGGCTGACGGAGAGCATACACATTTCCATAATGACGTCTGCGCTGTCAGTCCCTTTTGGAGCCGAATGGCTCCTAGCAACGCCTCCTAGAGCCGGCTGGGACTGACAGAGCAGGCGTGCAGACGTCACTATGGGAAGATGTCTGCGCTCCGTCCTGCCTGTCAGCCCGGGAACAATGGATAATTCTCCTTAATGCAGTAATAATTCTGACGACTAGCGCTACTGAGCAGCTAGTCGCCAGATGGGGAATTATTGGAGCGCAAGTTTTTTAGCGGTGGTAGTTCCGCTTTAAAAGATCTTTCAACATTATCTATATTTATGTTAGGTATTCTTTATTTAAAACTATAGATTAGGACAGTGGTTCTAAATCTTTTATGGTTGGAGCACCAGTAACACCTAATCTAGACTCTTCAGGGCATCACTAACATTTTACTCTGTCAGGGTGTTATAAAGAATACAAATAAGTAACACAGAGCTGTTATTATTAGATCTCACACTAAGAATAACAAAAACAGACATATTGTGAATAAAAATGTTCATAATTATACATTTGTAACTCAGCATTTACATGTTTATCAAGACTTCAGAGCACCCTGCTCTGTATCAGCCTCGTCACCTGCAGTCTCTACTGCGCATGACTGTGTCGTTACAAACTATTTAGCAAATTATTATATAGGATAAGTAGCATCTGGCCATCTAGGAGTGGCAGGTAGGAAGGAGAGTATTTTGGAAGGTAGGAGGGAGAGCCTTGTGGAATGTCAGATATCTGGCTGCAGGTACTGTCTAATTTACACAAACTGAGAAATAATTAAAGCTACGCATCTCATAAATATTGGTTTCAATTATAGAAATGGCTTACATAAATATAGGTGATTCTGAAAGCTCTTCTAGAAACTGAGAATTTATTACAAAGTTACAGTTCTCCTGTAAGAAAACCTTACATATAATGTGCTAATTCAACCCTTTCAATCCTGGAATTTGTGCTTAATTCAGATCCATGTAAACCAACTGTTTTATAATTCTTTGAAATAAAAAGCAAGTTCTCATATGTGGATATCATTACATGCCACAATGCCAAACAGGTGATTATTAAGCATATAAAGCATTGTGTCACAGAAGATCCCATTCAATCTTAAAAGTCTTTGGGGGAGATGCACTAAAGTGTGGTAAAGAGGTGATTTAGTGGAGGTGACTTCTCCAGTTTATCACTTGTCCAGTTCCTATGTACTAAGATATCCAAAACTTAAGAAATGTTAGTGAACTGGCTCCACTGGAGAAGTGAGATCACTGGAGAAGTCACCTCCCTTTATAACCTCTTTATCATGCCTTAGTGAATAACCCCCATGAGTATAGAGAACAACCCAACACATTGCTAAACAGTTAGTCACTCAGTGGCTTATGGGAATGAACGTCTTTGCTTGAAGAAAGAGATTTTATTGACTAGTACCGTTGTGTATGTATCCTTCCCGACTACAGAATATTAATAGCCGGTGACAGAAACATAATCCCTAGAGGTGCATTTTTGGTTGTTTGAGGTAAGGATTTTGAGCACTGTATTTGCAACATGAATCCTTCACACACAGAGAGACTTGTCAGTGAATTAAATCAGTGCAAAGAAACTCACTTCCTGTAAGTCACTCAATGGGTTTATCTCCTTGAGCACAAGAGTGGTGTGCAGCCCAATTCCAAGCAATGGTTTGCATACCCCCCTAGTCAGTAATGAGTTAAATATAAGCTGTTAGAACAATAAGGTGCCTCCATCCAATGATCAGCCAGTGCAGCTTCCAAACAGAATGCAAGCGCCAATTTATTGTCAGCCAGTACAGAACAATAATTATAAGCATGCTGGGGTTGGATTCAGAACTTACCAAGGAGCTTTGATGGAAAAACATCCTGCTCCAAACAGGTAAGGTCTTCAATGTGGGAGGGGAAAAGGCAAAACAAATTAGATAGAAACTCATTAACGTACAATGTTTACATCATGCGTTTGTGCTCAGAGAACACACATTCCTTACTGAGGAACAGTCATCAAAGCCAACATGGAGAATTTCTGGCCTACGATATGGTAATACCATTATACAGCTCAAACAATCAACAATAAACTTCTTAGCATAGAGGTCTCTACATTTGCGTTGACATATACAACTTGTTGCAGCTTTAAAAAAACAAAAAAAACCCAAACTTAAAGCGGAACTTTCAGATCTTACTAAGTCGCCATTCATTCATTAAACGCATGGTGACTAGCTTGGAAATCGATGTCTTACCTTTAAAAAATAGCAGACTGTAAAGAAATCCTTGCCGTTTGGAGACAGGAACCCAGGCTACAGCACAGATATCTTGTCTGCGTGCCTGCGCTGTCAGTCCTGGTCTCCATTGAGTAGCATTGCAGTGTACTGGAAGGGACTGACGGTGCAGGCATGCGGACTGCACAACCCTTCCCGTCAGTCCCCAAACGGCAAATATTTCTTTACAATCTACTATTTTTTAAAGGTATTTGGGCCATTTCAATATTGTCAGAGTGGTTTTTCAAGAGTAATTGAATGATAACATATCCCCTCCTGCCTCTTTTACCTCATTTAAGCTGCTTCCCCTCACATGTGGAATCTGGTCTCTTGGCCAGACAGGTTGCAGCAAGGAAAAATCTTCTTACTGTGAACCCTGCCCCTCTTGACAGGTTTTTCCTTATGCTCGCTGAAGATTGTCCCTCTCTGCGATCCATCTGGACAGTCTTGCTGCTCTGAGATGAGCAGTGTTACATCAATAAAAGGGGTTGGAGGGGGATACTTTATCATTCAATTATTCTTGAACTACAATTCTGACAGTATTGAAATAACACTTTACATGGGCCAAATACATTAAGATTAATTGGAGCTGCTTTTATTGTGAAACATTAATATTCCTTTAATTCTTTAAGGATTAGATGTTTGGGCAACGCATTGTGGTGAATGCTTTGCATACCCCACTAGTCCTTAAAGGATTAAAGAGAAAATATAACCTAGGGCAAGAGTTTTTAACCGCTTGGATACCAAAGCATTGTAAAGTAGTACATTGGAAAGATCTCTATCATCAAAGGGGTTATCAAGATGCCTTGGAAAAATAACTAAAAGGTGGTACCACTTTAGCCGTAGAAACAGCAGGAAACTCGTAGCTCAAAGATGCAAGCTTTCAAAATAACTTTCAATTTCTGGCATATTTAGATTGAAGGCTGAATACAAAATACATGACAGTTTATACATTCATGTAAATTATTTTTAAATTTAAATTCCACTGGAGATGAATCACTTATCACCATTACCTGAGATGTAAATTCTTTCTTAGACTGCAGTAGTGGCATCTTCTTGTAGCTGGCCAAGCGGTACAAGACATATTTCCCTTTTACTGTGTGAATAACCAGTACATTTAGTGTGTAGAGAGTGCGTAACTGCAGCCAAAGTCTATGAAATGTATGGGTGAGCAACTCATCACCTGCAATGCACTGTGTACCCCTCTGGCTTTCAAAGGGTCCAAAATGTGTTTATTGTGTAGAATACTGTGACAAATTCCTTGTCACGGTTCAGGCCACATTTTAGAGTGTTACACTTGGTCATCAGTTTATACTCCCAGATCTTTCTGTCTCTCTCTTTCTGAATATTTCCAATCAGTACAGTTAGCCTGAGAATGTTAGTGCTGTAACCAGTTCTGCAAAAATGTCCACCCACTGTGGTGTCTCTTTTCTTGCTCACACTGGACCTACGATAATTCATCAATTTTCATAGTGTTTTCCTGTCTCATTTACATATAATCTTGTGTTGTGACATTTCACATACGATAAGATAGACAACATTAGATGATCTGTAGGAGAATTTGCCATTAATGTTGTGGTTTTGGTGGGAATGTGGCATGGGTACTTTATCTGTGGTATTTTTGCACAGGTTCCACATCTCTTAAAGACAGGGAGAAGTACTATTTTCTGCATTATTAAGGTAGTGCATTACCACCAGTTGTGGAGCGGAGGTTTTAGAAATATTCTTTTAATTTGTCATCACTATGTAGTGTTATTTGGAGCTCCTTTGAGATTGTGCACAATACTTCAAAAGCTGGGGGGTTGTAGGAGACTACTAATACTCTCTTCCTGTGGCTGTATTCCAGGAATTTCCTTCTGGTTACACTGGTGGTTGTCTGAATTGGGATGTCCATGATCTTGGCATTATATCTATGACTGAGAAGAGCTCTCCAGAGGTTTTTAAGATGTTTATCACATATGCGGTTATACCTTAAGGCATGGCTGTAAACAATAGAGTTTTGTGTGTGCCTGGGATGGAAACAGTAATTTCTGAGATAATTAGGCCTGTCTCATGGTTTATGGTACAGAAATGTCTGGATGCAGTTTTTTCTAACACTGATTGTGGTTTCCGGAAAGTTAATTTGTGTGGATAATGGCTGAGTTTGAGGTTAATGGAAGGATGGAAAACACTGTAATTTTCATGAAATGACAAAAGTTAATCTTAGCTGACAGTCCAAATGATTAGGTTATCATCTATGTAGCGAAGATGGACCAAAGGCTTTATCTGGCATGTAGGCAAGAACTTTTCCTGCTTCAATTTTGTAATGAATAGGTTTATTTACCATGATGCTATTCACATTCTTCTGTCTTTTGTAAGTACAGTTCTTGCCCAAATGTGAATTAATTATGCATTTATATAAAGTGTATTAGCTTAGTTACATGTTCTGTACGTAAGCCTTCTAGAATGCTTTGCAGGCTGCAGTGCCATCAAGTGAAATGTTGGTGTAGAGTGATTCCACATACATAGTGGCTAGAATGATTTCCCTTGGGATGTAGCCAAGGTTAGACAGTTTGTTTAAGAGGTTGGTTGTATCCTATATGTATCTGGGTGTTGTTTTTTTTAACTAATGGTTTGAGTATCCTCTCCACCCAACCAGAGGTATTTTCTGTGAGTGTGCCTGTCACAGATATTATTGGCTTTCCAGGATTCCCTTCCTTTTCTATTTTAGGAAGCATGAAGAAGAATCCTACCTTTCGGTCTTCTGGAATGAGGGCCTCCAGGTGGTCTCTAGTATTAGAAGGCAGCAGTTTTGTGTAACTCTTTTGTGTAGTTAGATGTGGGATCTTCTTGCAGTTATCTGTAGTATCTTTCATCTATTGGTTGCCTGTATGCCTCTTCTATATAGTCAGCTGTGCTCATAATCATTATCACTCCACCTTTGTCTGCTGTTTTAATGATTATGTTTTTTGCTGTCCTTTAATGACAACATTGCGTTTTGTTCCTTGGTAGTTAGGTTGTGTGACAGTTTGTATTGTTTCTCAAGTATCGTTGATGTGGCTATTTCTGAAGCTCTCAATATACCTGTCCATCATGGGGATACTTCCTGCTGGTGGGGTCCATGTGGATTTTTTTTTGTAGGCGAGTTGTAGTGGTAGTTTAGTTCTGTGGTTTGGGATGCTTCACAGTTCTCTTTGTCATGCAATAATTTCTTAAGCCAAAGCTTTCTGAAGAAGTCCTCCATTTCACTACAGAATTTTATATTATCTATAGGTTTAGTTGGGCATGTAACACAGTCTGTTTTTTCTCCACCCATTTTATGCACTATTAGATGATAGCCCTTTAAAGTCTTCCTGCTTTTGGCTTCCTGCACCCGTTCTTTAAGCTAACTTGTGTGCATAGCAAGTCTTTGGCATTTTGATCCTGATCCTGGTTTTGATCCTGATTCTGACCGCAGCATTGTTCCTGACTACCGCTTTTGTCTGCTTCTTGATTTGCTGGAATTCCTATTATGATCCGGTTTGGTTCCTCAATGCTGACATTCTCTGCTGTCCTTCCAGTCTGACCTCAGACTTCCGTTGCTGTCTACTCTCCATGGTACTTGACTGGTTGGTATATGCCTAGGCCTGCTTCCACCTCCCGGCTAGTTGGATTGATCCCAGCGAGGCAGGTCAATTTCCTGCAGGACCTGCTATCTACCGATGGCTTGTGAGATAGATCCCATCCAGGTACCCCGGCAGGGCCAACCACTCTACGATGGCCAGCTGGATTGATCCCAGCCTCTGCAGCCTACCACTCATTGACTCCTTATCGGATTTTGATGTTGCTGTTGAGTGTTCCAGTGGTCATAGTCCTCCGACAATCCAACTGCTAGTCAGTCCTCAATAGTCTCATCATCCGGCTCTGTAAATTAACTTGATTTCCAGTCAACCTTCCTGTTAACGTGCCTTCGACTACCCCGATAGTGACAGGCCCTTGTTACTGACATCCAGCCAGTTCCTGTATGAAAGCTACATGCCATTTGGACATTCTACAGCCTGCAGCCATCATCTACTTCTTACCCTCTTCTGACCCTCAGTGCTGTTCATCTAGACTCTGCACAGGGGTCCTCCTCATCTTCCTTCAACCCTTGTGACAGGGCAGAATATGTTTAGTTGAACAGAAGTTGTTTTGAAAGTACAGATAGCTCCTATTTGTTTGGCTTGTGTTTTGAGAGACTGATAACACATAATATTTTGTTCTGTCCCTGTACCAACACAGGATTATATGTAGGTGAGACAAGACAAACTCTTAGTAAAACTGATGAATTCTTATAAGTCCAGTGTGGGCAAGAAAAGAGATATGCCAGTGGGTCAACATTTTTTCAAAACTGGTTACAACATTAAATGCCTCAGGGATTTCAGACCTTACGGGAAATTTTCAGACTAACTGTACTGATTGGAAATATTCAGAAACAGAGAGATAGAAGGATCTGGGCAGCACAGTGGCTCAGTGGTTAGCACTGTTGTCTTGCAGCGCTGGGGTCCTGGGTTCAAATCGCACCAAGGACAACATCTGCAATGAGTTTGTTTGTTCTCACTGTGTTTGCGTGGGTTTCCTCCAGGTACTCCGGTTTCCTCCCACACTCCAAAAAACATACTGATAGGTGAATTTAGATTGTGAGCCCCAATGGGGACAGGAACCAATATGAGTGTAAAGCACTGCGGAATCTGTGTGCGCTATATAAATAAAGGATTATTATTATTATTATAAATTGATGACCAAGTTTAACACCCTGAATAGTGACAAGGAATTTATGTGATTATTCCACATACTAAACATATTTTGGGCCCTTTGGGTGCCTGTGGGGTGCACAATGCATTGCAAGAAATGTGTTGCTCACCCCTCTGATACTAGGAGGGTTGACCAATACATTCCATAGACTTAGCCATCATTGGCTGCAGTCACAAATTATCTACAAACTAAAAGTACTGGAGATATTCACACAGCAAAAGGTAAATAAATATTGTACCACTTGACCAGCTACAATGAGGTGCCTCTACTGGAGTCTAAAGTATAATTAACACAGACAATAGTGATAAGTGATTCACTTGAAGTGGAATTTAAATGTAAAAAGAATTTGTGTTAAAATATAACGTGATGTGTATTTTTTATTCAGACCTATGTTGTCTTGAAAGCTTGCATTCTAAAGCTTCTCAGTTAGTCAATAAAGGTATTATTTTTACTCCACTAGTCTCCTGAATGCAAAAATAACACAGCAAGGTGAATTAAATGGCTAACCAACATAAACAGTGCACCTAATGGGCATTCTCCACTAGAAGTAAGGTAAGAGGAACTGTCCTTTTACATAGTTTATTGGAATCACTGATCGTGTTTAACTCAAACACTTTTCTCATCACAACAGGTCTCTGCTTATGATAATGGTAAACAGGAAGGAAATCAAAAGCAGGAAGTGAGGATGAAGTTGGAGAGAAAAATGCAGAAGCCTACTCAGTGATAGCTTGCGTTGCATCACTTATGCAAGAGAAGAAAAAACATGGACCAGTTTTCCTACATTCTTCCAAGTTCGGAATGGCCAACTGGCAGCCGTTCTGCCTTGGGAAAACACCTACTGTGGCATGGTACACTATAGTTTCCGGGCAACTTGTGATAATGGGTTGTACTCAGTAAGAAAAAAAGAGGTGGGATTCTGGAGAAAACCAACAACACAATTGGAGAGAAATTACAATTCCCATTGATTGAAATGGGGCTATTAACCTGATGATAGCTAGAGAGGTCTCCAAAGCCTTATTGAGATCACTGGGAATTTGTGGAATTTTCATTTCAACTTCTGCTTTGCTCCACAACTGAAGACCTCAAGGTCGTATTCGGGAAGCTAAATGGGAGTACATTGGGGCAAACCAACAACACCATATGAAATCAATTAACAACTCCCAAAACTCCAACTGATTTATATGGGGCTTTAAAACACCTTGAATGATATAGGTGTCTTTAACACATTGCTTTGTAATGCCATGGAGACCTTTCTAACATTTGAGCCATTATAGTTAATTTGACCCAGAACTGCTTAATATGACTCTAAGGGACCTATGCACAAAACCAGTTGATGAGCAACTCCGAAGTAAACAAATTACACCATGGGGGGGAGGGGGGGGGATCAAAATTCCCAGATGATTTAGATGGGACCTTTAACCTCCTAAATGCTAGAAATGTCTCCAGCACATTGCCTTATAATGTGTCAGAGAAATCTCTAGCATTCAAGCAGTTAAAGGCCTCTTTTAAATCAGCAGGAATTTGAAGAATTTTTAGTTCCCCCCACCTCACATGGTACGGATGGTTTACTCCACAAATGATCATCCATTGCTTATTGCATACGGTCCTTAACACTTTCAGTGCAGAACAATGTGTTGTGTACCCCTCTGGCACTCAAAAGGGTTTTAAAACCACTTGCCAAATGTGCTGCATACCCTTCTGGCATTAATCAAACATTATATTATCATTTTATAAATAAGCATAAAAAATGTGAGAGGCTTCTGATGATGAACAACCTCACAATCAGAAGCATCACGTTTTAGCTCTCTAGTGCCATTACAGAGGAGAAATTTCCACATACATATTAAACTAATCCTGCACCAAAAGGGAGGTCCAGCTCCAAAATGACAGGCAAGTCCCCCCTGCAGGGGAACCAGCTAAACCACGACGTACATTTCAGCCTTGTTGGGCCTCATCAGGAGGGTGCAGCTGGATTCCCGAGGCACTGAGAGGAAGGGGTACATGTCTGGATTACCCTTCACTCTTAGGGAGATGTCGGGGTTAGCTGGTGTTCCCGTGCAGAGGGGACTTGCCCGTCATTTTGAAACTGGCCTGCCCTTTTGGGCGGGGTTAGTCTAATATGTTTGTGGAAATTTCTCCTCTGTAATGGCGCTAGAGAGGTAAAACGTGATGCTTCTAAGCAGCGACTAGCTGTAGAACAGGCCATTTTGCTGTTTGTTTGTCCTTAGAAGACTCTCACATTTTGTATAGGTATATCATTTTATAAAGCATCTCATGTTCAAAACGGATACAAAGCTAGTACAAAATTGTTGTGATCTGGTTAATGAATGAAAAATATCAGCAACTGTTTTGTGCGAGTTCCTGTATTATCTTTCTGAAAAATAAAATTTTTGCACCAGTTCTGACAAGTCTTCAGAAAACAGCTCTCTGTTATAGCTATGTGCTGTACACCAGTCATAGGACTTTTAAAATTTTAACCTTTTACAAAATACACAGTTAAGTGGTGATGTGGTCATAAAATATCATTGTTGTCAAGTAATTAACTTTATGAAAAGAGGATCATATGAGAGTTTATACTGTCCAACTGGTACTGGCTGGTATTTTTTTTTTTTTATTATTATTATTGTTTATTTTTAATTTCTGAGGACAGAACATCAACATATGGGTTTACAGATAGTCCTTGGTTCTCCATTTGGCCAACAGAACATCACTTAGCTAGCATGAGAAAAAAGACAAATATTTATCTTTTATCCTACATTTTTGGACTTAATGCCATGTATTTTAAATTTGCTATAGCTTTCCCTGCATTTAGGGCTGGCTTTACAGCCCGAGCATCCATAGACAAAGCGCTCTAGGCGTCCATAGAGATGACAATGACCCAACACCTACTGTTCACCCGACCCTATCACCAATCCCATTCCACGGTTTCCTTGTGCACAAAATACCACTGGCTTTAAATCCGAGGCATTTAATGTTTCCTTACCTCCACAACTTCGTGATCATTTGCGAGAGTCATTTCCTTTTAAATGGGCCGCGAGCCAGATACGTTGCCTTGTCATCTTTCTCACGGTGGATCCTTCTTCCTTGTTCGAGAGCAATTATGCCCCAATATGGGCCACCCTTCGGGCTGACCTAGATAGGTGGGCTGAATTGCGACTCTCTTGGTTTGGGCTTATGGCGGTGGTCAAAATGAATATTTTGCCCCGATTTCTCTATCTTATCCAAACATTTCCAGTTTTTATCCCTAGGTTGTTCTTCCAGGGAGTACGTCGACTCCTGCCTAATTTCATCTGGCTGTCTGGGGGTCGGCGGTTGGGCTATTCCTATGTAGTGTATCGCAGGGAATTTGGAGGGGTGGGCCTTCCGGATTTGGAAGCATAGTATCAGGCTACAGTGTTGGCTCGGGTGGTGGAGTAGACAGCTCCCTCAGAAACATTGTGGACTCGACTGGAGCAGGACTTCATTCTCGTCCCTTTAGCTGTGGCGGCGTGGGTTGCTTCCGAGCAGAGGGTGACTTTGGACACCTCTCACCCACTGATTCCCCACACCCTTCGGATGTGGAGGTGATTGGTTGCCATCCCGGGACTACTGGGCAACCCTTCTCCCCTTTTTTCCTTGGTTCATAACTCAGCCTTCCCACCTGGAGGGTCAGGGCGAGTATTCAGGAGAGTGGTTCCCTCTGAAATCACTATTCCTAGATTATGCGATGTGGTTTGCGACAGTAGTCTTCTGCCTTTACAGACCCTGTTGGGGGACAGGGGTTGTCATCCTTCAGTTTCATATTTCTACACGGAGTTGTCACATTTTGTCAGGTCTTTGCCAGTAGCCCCTCAGCACGCTCCTCATGAGACACCTTTAGAGGTCCTTTGTTCCTCTCTCCTGACCCGCCCCACAGACTGGTTTCCTCACTACATAGACTCCTGCTCCTCCTCTAAACCTCACTATATTCAATCTTGGGAGGCTGATTGTGGCCTGGTTCTGTCAGATGCCCAATGGTCTAAACTGTTTACACTCGCCCAAAAGTGTTCCATGTCATCCAGAATACAGGAAAACGTATACAAGATTTTGATTAGGTGGTATTGTGTTCCCGTGTTATTACACAGGCTTTACCCGGTGGTTCCGGACATGTACTGGAGGTGTCTACAACACAGGGGAGACTTTCTACACATCTGGTTGTCTTGTCCCCTATTGCAGCCTTTCTGGTCTGCGGTGGTGGATACGATCAGAGTGGTGGTGGATACGATCAGAGTGGTGGCGGATCCTGTGCTTCCTAAGGCCCCGTTGACTCTTTTATTGCATCACACCGTTCACCCCATTTCTACCTACACACGCTCACTGACGATACACTTGATCAAATGCTGCCAAGGTGCGGATTCATCGGTTCTGGAAGCAGACCCACCCTCCCTCTTATAGGGATTGGCTAGCCTCTGATGAATATATTTGGTCTGCTGAGGACCTGATACTTACAGTTGATGGGCGAGGTTTAGCTCATACCACACATTGGTTCCACTGGGATTAGTTTTTAAGGGGGGGTGACTTCCGACACAAATTAGAGAGTAGCACACCCTGAGGAGGTTTTATGTGTTTGGTGGGATTCACACACACGACTGGGATCCTTCTTTTGTTCCTTCTGTTCTAGTCTACCTTCCTTCTTCTCTTCTTCTTTCTACTAATCTTCTTTTCTTCGTATCCTTTCTCCTCTTCTTTTCTCTCCACTTCATGTTTCTATTTTTCAAGCTCACCTTCCTTGTCCTCACTAGATACAGGTTATTTTATTATTAATGCTTTTTATCTTGTACCCTTGGAGGTGACACTCAATGTTGTCTTCTCTTGTCATATCTGTTATGTTTTGTTAGTATTTCTGTTTTAAAATGTGTTGAAAAACGAATAAACATATATTAACAAAAAAAAAAATACCACTGGCCTATAAGAAGTAAAATCGAAAAAAAAGGTTTAAACCCTAGGTTGCAAAAAAGATATCCAGTGCATGGTACCACATTGCATTTGAGATCTCTCTAACATCCAAGGGATTAAATAATAGCCTAAAAGGGGGCATAAAACTGGTGCAGGTACATAACGATTAGTTGGCCACACTCAGAACTCAGAATGTGGGTGTGACCACCACATCAAATGTACACAGTAAAATTTGGAGCTCTAGACAGTTGCATGCTCTGCGCACTGGGAAATCTGGCCCTGCTTGCCACATGCCTTTGCCAAATAAAATTGTGCTATAATAATAGATTACATTAATGTATTTTTTTAAATCTTCCAGTATCATTTTTGTTGGATGTTGGATCAAGTGTGACCCTGCAGCCACATTAGGCTTACCAGACAAATAGAAGATGAAACATATCACACAACTCAAATAGTAATTAACCCTATGAGTGCCAAGGGGGTACCCAATGCATTTTATTACTATAAATACCATCTGTACATTTTTTCATTAACCCCCTTGGATGTACTCCCCTGTTTGCTCCGCTGGGGATGACAATGCATCCCCAGCTTAAAGGTGGTGATAACTACGCAAGGCACCGGAAATGTCTTTGGCTTACAAGGAGATATGTAAAACAATTACATTGCTGTGTACTGGTGTTATTTAATGATACAAAGGTTTTGAATTTTTATTCTTCTTATCTTTAGAGAACAGATTACAAAATCATTTCTAACCAGAAGAGGGGAACATATTAAGCACAATAAATGAACTGTTTTAGATGGTATATCGCACTACAAGCTGAATAAAACCAGAGACATTTTACCCTTTGAGTTCCAGAGGAGTATGCAACGCCTTGCAAAGCAATACATTGCATACCTCCCTGGCACTCAAAGAGTTAATGCATAGGCATTACAGGTGTTCACTGGGGGGGCTCCTATTTCAGGGGCACCTTGGGTTCCCAACAGTCCTAGTTTTACAGAAAGGAGCCTATTTAATTCTGTGGCCAGATGGATAGGAGTGAGGCTGTTCTGGGGGTACAATGCATACATGTGGATGTTTCTCCTACAGACAGGAAGTGAATGAAAGGAATGGACAGCTGAACTGCAGGGTGTAGTCTGCTGAATAAAACAATGGTACTGCCACTGCTGAGAGGTGTTCTATTCAAAAGTTATTGCAGTATAGTATCACAGTGGCGCTGTTGCTACACCATCCTATGGACAGGTCTGGTCAGTTGAACATAAGCCTGCATAAGATGGTATAGCAACAGCGCCACTGGGAAATTTCAGGCCATTGACATGCTGCATCTAAAAAATAATGTTTGAGCTACAATAACTTTTCAATAAAACACCTCCCAGCAGTGTGAGTTCCCTTGTTTTACTCAGGAGGATAAACCCTACAATATATATTTTTCTACATATTAAATGTTAGTAGCTCTTTAAAGGGACACTAATACTTTCCAGAAAAAGTGTCCGTCTGTCTTTAAAATAAGTAGAAAGGCATCTTGAAACCAGACAGCCCTTGCAACAATGATGGATTTGCTCTGGCAATGCAGAAAGCAGCAATGAATATGGGTAGCCCTAGAGCCTGTCAAACAAGGGAGATAGGTGCTGCTTTGGTTAGCAGTGGGGTTCCAGCAGGGGGCTCCATCTGGAGAGCAGAGCCCCCCAGAAACTTTAGGCAGCTCCAGGACCCTTTCTACTCATGTTTAGGGACACCTGTGGTAGATGGCATCAGTGTTCCTTTAAGAGGATCCTAAATATTTTCCTCCCAATTCCGTTGTGGGTCTCAGGAGTTCTTGACCCTTTGAGCGCCAGAAAGGTATCAAATGCACTAGATACTTTTCTAGAACTCAAAGGGTTACACATTCCTTAGCACAAACACAATTAAGCAAAAGCAGTCTGGGACAACCTGTTTATATATATATATACAAGTGAAGTTTTACATTTTAGGAATCTAACAATTTTTTTATGTTAGATACATTGTATCTGAAATTATACAGCCCCATCAAATTTTCTTGTTTTTTATGTTGAATTTACACTTTTAACACTCTTACAAATGTCCAAAAAAAATGTCCGGTATGGAAACACGTCACTATGTACTGAGAATTGAAATTGATGCCCTATTACAACAAGTTGCAATGTACAATATTTTGTTTTGTCTGAGGATGAGTGAATTAATCAATTGTTTTACCAAATCAGTAGAGCCATATACCTCTGCTAGGGTTTTACTGAATTATTATAGAAGGAGATAATGGAGGCTTTTGTCAGTGAACTAGTATAAGATGCGCAGAGTACCACAGAGATATGCAACGCATTGTACTCCTCTGGCACTCAAAGGGTTAAAAGGGATCAGCCACCAGGGCCTTGGCCTTTTGGACTTTATAGCCCCCCATAAGGCAAATGAGCCTTAGGTGTAAAAGCAAAGTGAAGCTATTTTAGGGCACACCAATTGTACTAAAGGTGACAAACATTGTGCAATAATAACAATTATAGTACAATTTTTTTTGCCCCAGAAATACTCCAGTTTTCTTTTGAAAATTAGGCCCCAAGAGTACAAAAAAGGTGTTCTCACTTACACAAAAGCATTGCAGAAACATCAATGTAAGAACATTGTATTTCTGCAGTAAGTTTTGATTTTAATGTTAGAATGCACTAAAAAGGTTAACATTGTGCATTGTTCGACTAGAGTTAGGTGACAAGTTAAAGTGGAGCTGTCCATGGGTGTCTGGAGGGGGGGGGGGCACTTGCCCCACCTCCAACACTTGCCCCCTCCATATAAACATGGGGGCTGGCAGGGCTAGGCTTTGGGTCACATTATGGCTTTGTCCCCACCCTGGAAAAATTTCTGTTGACACCCCTGGAACTGCCACTTGAAACAAATATCTTATTTTGTAAGAGTTTTTAAAAACACCTACATTTTTGTTAGCCATTCTTTTGTTCAAAAAATATTTAGTTCTATTTATTTGTTTATGCAAATTAGACACATTTTGGCAGCAGGAAATTACAGTTGGGGAGCATTGTGAAATGTTAGAACCTGGCTGGTATGCCTGTGCCCTCTGTATTGACAAGGATATTTTACTTTGTAAAGACCTTTCAAAAGCATCTGCATTTTTATTAACCATTTTTTTCATTTCAATAAATAGTTTAGTTTTATTATTAGTCAGTTTGTACAGATGAGCTAGTACTTTCTGGTATGAAGTGACAAAGCTAAATATATCAAACTATTTTTTTAATAAAAATGTGCAGCATAAATTAAGGTGCTTTTGGAAGCTCTTTCAAAGCCATCTATTTGCTACAAAGTGACAAACCCACGTTAACTGATAAATAAATATTCCTAAATCTCTCATAAACTATTGTTTTAAATAAAACAAACTGGTTAACATAAATATAAGCAGTTTTGAGAGATTGTTCAAAATCATCTATTTGATGCAAATTGTAAGTTCTAATTTAACCTCATGGATCTTTCACATATGCTTGAAATTTGTACCTTGCTCACTGACAACAAATTGTTGCAGAAGTATATATGTGCTACATTCTGATACAACTATCCTATTGACTTGGGAGTCTGGTTTTAGGATGCATTTGATATTACATAAACTTCTGCTTGATGAACTGATAAAATGGCTCTACACAAATGACAAGGCAGCCCTTTCTGGAATTGACAGCACCAGATGGCCATGTTTGATGACAATCATGAAGCAGTGTCACAATGAATGGAATCAAAAAGTAATATGGTTATGATTATGAAGGTCTAAAACAGTTCACAAGTCAAAAAGCAACCTGTAGTCCTGGGTGATTTTAAAAGTCAACTAAAAAAATAAAAAGCATAGGATATCATGATTTTGGGGACAGGTATGTCCTACAAGTACTATAAGAATTAACCTGTTTCCCTTAAATAGGTTTTGTCAATTTTAAGCACATTTAAAAACTGTCTATTTGTTGTGCTAGCCATTTGTTTGTAGTATAAATCCGTATGGAGAAAAAAAAAACATAATTTGTTGCTGACACAACAGTTTATGTGCTGAACCAATATTACAACGCTATGATCTTTGAAGGAACCCAGGCAAAGCCCACAAACTGGGAGCATTTCTTATAGCGAGATATACATTTTACCTCAAACAGAAATTATAAGAAAACTGTGCAGGGAATTAGCATAAAGTCCCACACTGCCGCCAAAACATAACAGCTAATATCTCAAATACTATTTTACAGAAAAATGGCTAGCATTTTAATTACCTGTAAAGCAAGTTAAACTTGTCTTAGATTGGCAGGTGACCAGCAGGCAGGAGTCACAAAAGCCACAAAAAAAGCACACTTAGGAGAAACATGAAAGTAGAACATTTAGAGAACAGAGTAAGCATGAAGGGTCCTCTTACAGCACACAGCCTGAAAGACCTTTCTGGGGAAAGCTGGCATCAGCCAAGGCCAGGATATTGACATGATTGTGCTTGGTGAAAGAGAAGACCATGTAGCTGCCTTAAACAGCTACTAAGCAATGGCCTGATTCTTATAGGCCCAAGATGCGCCTACTGATCTGGTGCAATGCTCCGTGTTTCGAAAGGGAACAGTTTTTTCCTGAGAACATATGCCTGGCAGATGGTTGCCTTCATCAAGGCGACTTTAGACTCCAGCCTGACCTGCATAGAGGCCCTCAGGGATGACAAGGAGAGAAACAGATTTCTGAAATGGCTGTGTGCACTGAACATAGCATTTCAAGCAACGTACTGCATCCAACAGATGAAGGTCCTGCTCATATAAATTAGAAGGGTTGAGGGTCCCGAAAGCCAGGGTAAACGTGACCTATCCCCTGAATGAAGGCCTTCACATCAGGGAGCAAAGCAATGTGCCGCTGAAAAAGAACAGAGAGTGCCGAGATCTGAATCTTAATAAAGCCAAGACTAAACCTTTTCTGATCATTATATTGAATAAAGACCAAAACCACCGAAACCTAAAAGGTCACAGCTGTAAACCACAATAGGAACAGACTATGAAAGGCCTTGAAAGAAAATGGTTTGCTACAGTGAAGCATAATAGAAATGACAGTGTCTAAAAAACCCTTTTTCTTCAGGATGCTGGTCTCAAAAGCCAAGCTGTCAAAGCCAATTTCTCCAACTCATACTGGCCTTGGGTCAGAAGGTCCATGGTCAAGGGGAAGTGAAAAGGCTAATTTACGGAGAGACTGAGAAGGTATGAAAACCAACCCCAATGGGGAGAAATAATAGCAATCAGGATTATGTGAGAGCGCTCCATTTTGACTTTTCTCAGGACCCTGGGAATTAGAGGGGTCAGAGGAAATATGTGCGGTAGTGGAAAGTTCCATTGGATGGACATTGCATCCACAGTAAAAGCCAAAGGGTTGCTTAACCTGGCAAAAAACGAGGGAAGTTTGCGATTCAGGTGAACGGCCAGGATTTCCACCGTTGGTAACCCCCAACATAGACGATAAGGTGGACTACACTCATGATTGCATTCCCAATTTCCGGGATCCAGGTGCTGGAGAATTAAGAAGTCAGTCGCCCCGTTTTCTATGCCTGTATTGCGAACTGTGGAGAGGGTCAGCCTATGAGCCTCGGCCCACTGGAGAATCTCTCGAACCTTGGCCCAAGCTGACAGGCTTCTGGCTCAACCTGTGTGATTAATGTAAGCAATTATGCAGCACTAGATGGATCATTTTGTAACTCCAGAACAATGATGGCCATCAGGGGACCCAGGGTAGCACCCCATCCCAAGAAGCTGGCATCTGTAGTGAACAATATCCACTTTGGGATGACAAATGGATGTCCCAGTGCCCGACGAGACTGCTGAAGCCACCAGAGAAGGTCTTTATTCCTCCAGACAGACAGAAACATGACATGAGACAAATGAAATTGGTGTTTGGACCAAATCCTTATCATGTCAAATTGTAATTGCCTTACGTAAAATTCAGCAAAGAGAACTGATTCCAAGGCAGAAAGTAGGCAACCAAGTATTTAATGTATTCCCGCACAATATCTGATGGCCAGGATATCTCTTGAGACATCTGCAGAGACAAGGACTGAATCTTGTCTTCTGAAAGAAACACCTGCCCCTGGAGTGTATGAAATCTCATGCCTAAGAAATAAGGACTTGGGGAGGAACCAAAGAAGATTTCTTGAAGTTGAGCACCAAACCATGCTGCTCCAAGAATAGAGAAACACTTATGAATCTGTGAGTGCAGCGTTACCTCTGAAGAAGCTTTGAGTAAAAGGTCATCTAGGTAAGGGGTCAAAGACATCCCTTGAGAGCGGATGTGAGGTGCCAAAAGTAGGTATGATCTTTGTGAAGACTCTTGGAGAGGATGCCAGACCGAAAGGGATGTAACTGCCCTGAAAAGCAATGTGCAAGAAAAGCTGATGACAAAGGTGGATTGGGATATGCAGATAAGCATCCTGGAGGTCTATGGGCAAAAAAAACTCCCCTGAACACATAGCCACGACGACAGAGAACAAACAAGCCCATTTGAACTGTGGAGCCAGCACAAAATGGCCAGCATAAAATGGTTGAGGCATTTTAAGTCCAGAATAGAACAGAAGTCGCCAACTTATTTGAGAACAATGTTCGAGTAGGATCTGGTGAAGCACTCCTGGGGTGTAACAGGGACTAACAACTGCTTTTCTAGCAGTGATGAGACTGTGTTGAGAAATATACACCCGGATCCCAAGGGACTCTGGACAAGAAAAACACTGCAGAGGAGGAGATTTGAAGTCTATGCAATACCCTTCCGAAATTACTTGCCACACCCACTGATCCATCACTGTAGTCACCCACATGCAGGCAGAGGTGACCTCCAAAGGACAGGGATGGACCAGAACCCCTGCAAGTCATGCAGAGGTTGACATGTTAGGCTTAGTCTTCTGAACAGTCTTCTTGCCTGCCCAAGACTGCATGGGGCTTTGGGGTAGGGCATGCCTGGGATGCAGAAGGAGTTCAATACAAGGAATGCAACCAGTAGGCAGGAGTCACAAAAGCCATGTCTTAGTAAAAAAGGTACACATAGTAGGAACATGAAAGTGGAACTTTTACCCCAAATAAAGTGCTCATTGATAAGTTGCAAATGTAACGTGATCTTAAATCGCTTATTTTTTTTCCATTTTGAAATTGTAATGTAAATATTTAATCAAAACTCTATTCTTGCCAGCTGCTCTAGTTCCTCCTTAAAGCAACAAAGTACTCTTGCCACTAGTAGCATGACTGATGACCTTCTCTTGGTCAAAGCCAAGAAACTGTTTGCTCACAAAGGGAATAGACATCGAGGACTTCTTGGAAGATTGATCACCCGATCATGAGACACAAGGACAAGGGTTTTCATAAGGTAGGCATCTGCCTTAGAAATGTGGGTGAGCAGCATCGACAGCTCATCCTTGGGAGCATGCCCTTGGATGGCATCTGAAAGTTGTTCACCACAGACAGCCATAGCTCTAGTGATCCAGGCATTGGCAAAAATGGGTCAAAAGGCAGAAACCACGACGTAAAATTTGCCTTCGGGAGAGAACCCAAATGTGTGTCTGCTTTATCCTTATGTGCCACAGTATCTGCCAAAGACAGAGCAGTGTTTTTGTCAAGGTGAGAGATAGGGGGATCAACCGTAGGGTAGCCCACTGCGTTCAAGTCTCAGCTGAAAAGGGATACAGATTAGAAACATGACTGTTAAGAAACAGTTGTCTGCCAGGCATTTTCCATTCTTCCAGGGTAACCTTGTCTAAAGAATGATGATGGAAGATATCTGGAGAAGAGGAGCCAGAATCAGAGGTCTCCAAGACTGCAGTGTCTTTAGGACCACCCTGATAAGACCCTCAGCTGAGGGATAGGAGTCCTCCTCATAGACATCCCCAATGACAGAGAATAATCTAATTCATCTCTATCAGTCTCTCTTTTCTCAATAGAGGAATCCCCAAGAAACTGAGAATTACCCCATAAAATTGGACTTAAGTGCGTTATGGGAGACCTAGGGTGTCCATCAGATCAAGAGTTTTTGACCCGTTGGATAGAAACAACTCAAGGGATAAGAGCCTTAACCCAAACTGGTTCCTGCTTAGCAGATAAGGGCCCCTGAGGTGGAGTTGGGGCCACAGTGAAAGTGGACATAAGGTCCAAGAATATGCTCTAGGTAGCCAAGGGTGGCATAAGGAGCAATGGGTTAAGGAGGTTAAGGGTAGCACAGAATCCTTAGCTTTAGATTTGTCCATGTATCCCTTGGGTTCTGACATGTTCAGAAAAGCCCCACTAAAAGAGGACAAACTTAGTCCAAATAGCAGAAAAGTACTCAGAAATATGTAAAACAACTTATCTGACTGCAACAGGTTGAAATGTCAGACAAGAGGAAGAGAACAGCCTCTGTGCAGCATGTGCAACCACAAGGGAAGATTGCTTCTGGAAGTCCACCTATTCCCTCACTAGAAAGCCTGGGAAACAAGGGATTCTGAGAGCTGTAGCTTTGATATGCATACAAAGCAAAAAAAAGTGTTTCTCCAATAAGTCTTGAAGAAGTCACTTCAAATTTGCATTCAAGTCAAGAGAAGCATAAAATACATTCAGAAATGTATTCAGAAAAATGAGTGAATCAATAAGAAAGCTCACTAGAGTGAAGCATTTGTCTCCATAGTGAGGAAGGATGTACCAAACCTTTCTAAACAGACACAAGGAACAGAATGGGTTAATAGCCCTTAGTAATAGCAGCCAGGACAGACAGACATATTGAGACTTAATTAAAATAAGGGAATGAAATGGATCACAGGAAAAACTAGACAGTCCAGGGGGTACCAGTAAATAATGGACATAGAACAGGACCATAGTACTCAAGAGGTTAACTCACCCGCAGCTTCAGTCTTCCACTAATTTAATGAAGAGCTTCAGAGAAGGTCAAAAGTGAGGTAAAGACTAGAGATTCAAGTCAACCTCCATAGTTTTAAGGTCCTGGAAAAGAACCTGTGTAATGGGCAATAAGGAAGCCAGTGAATAGGAGGCAGCCTAATGGGGGATTATACAGCCCCATATACTAAGAATAAAAATGAAAAAGAAGACTAACTAAGAGAGCAGTGCACATTTACTACTCTTCTGTGGGAGGTCATTTAAAACTGAATGTAGTAGGTGGTGGTAAAATGGAGGGAAGAAAGGAGTTTCCGCCTCAGAGACACTGTTTGCAGAACTGCCTTACCCTCTTGGAGGAGGGGACTTTTAACCATGGTTCCTGTGTTCCATATTGGGCAACAGAGAAAAAGCCGATTATTCCTCTAAAAGTCATCATATTTAGGCAATATGTTCAATGAAAGATTTTTCCCCTCACCTTCTCATTAGTAAGCTCTCCCAAACAGCACATATCCATAAGTAATATGAAAAGATTATTTTATGAGAGTAAACATTAAATTAACAGACTAATGTACCAATCTCAGACTTTTACTGTATGTTTCATATGGCTGTAAATAAGAGATTGGGTATTGTGACTCTTGCACAGAGGGCTGTCTCCAATAAGTACCATATGCCTCAAAAGCTTTCTCAAATATACAACGGCCTTTTCTGTAATTGTCCCATGTCTTTACATGGTGCTACTTCTAAATACTCTCTTCACCTTTAAAACTTACCTCAGATAATCATGTTAGTAACGTTCCCCCTAGTTGCATTTATAATTGCTCCGCTAGCGTTCTAATGCATACTCCCCTTACATATGTACTTACCAGTGCAGACTATCTGCCTTTATAAATCGTCTCACTAAAATCTATAATTCAAGCCTGGGAGCACACAAAACATTAATTTCATTATAAAATATACTAGTTGAACAGCCCGTTACACGGGCCACAGTGCGTCTGGCAGCCGGTCACGGGGCAGTCACGCGCAGTAGAGACTGCCCGCGCCACTGCTGATACAGAGCTGGACGCTCCTTAAAAGCGCCCAGCTGTGTATCAGCCGCGGCGCGGGCAGTCTGTACTGCGCATGACTGCTGAACACGCAGCAGTGTCTACTGCGCATGTCGGGCGTTACACACAACTTAGCGAATTATTATATAGGATGTTGATAAAAAGGAACAAGGTAGGGGTGTGATTTTGACAGAAGAGGCCGGGGGTAGGCTGGCTGTCAAAATCTCTGCCAGGAGTTCAACTTGGCAGGAGATAGAGGGAGGGTTAATCCACTCTCATAATTGCCTCTTCCCTGCAGTCTGCCCTCCCTCACACTTGACTCTTCCTTGCAGTGTGCACTCTGCCTCTTCCCTGTATCCTGGCCTCCCTCATAATCGCCTGCTCCCTGTAGCTGCCCTCACTGGCTGAACCCTCAAAATACTGGTCACAGATGTAGGTAACTTTTGCATGCAATATGTTGGATATCTCTTTGGTCAGGCATTCAAAGGCTTAACTCATTCATTGTCAAAGGGGTATCCAACACATTGCGAAGCAATGCATTGGATACACCTCTGACACTCAGTTACACCACACTGACAATGTCTTCCCACTGTTGCTTGTAAACATATACCTTACATACAATATAAAACAGCTTTCTTTGAAATATAGCTAATGGAACTTCTTGCTCAGAATGCTAAGCACTTCTAGACTATTCAAAACCAGCTAGCTCAACTAGAACCCTGAAATTCACCTTCCTGTCACGGTTTACCAATAACTTTCAGGAGTCAGTACGGTATAGTTAAATGCAAAATTTATTAATAATAGAAATGTAGAGCACACTATATACACAAGTAGCAAGCAGAGGGTTACAAGCCAGCAAGCACTGCTATAAGGAATAGTAGGCTGCCAAACTTGGCCACTCTGCTGAAGACTAGGCCTCAGCCACTGGTAGTCTCTGCAGGAATCAGGAGCAGGAACAGAAGCAGGAACAGGAACACTGGATCTTGATCCGATGATGTGAGAGTACGGACTCATGCCTGCAGTCAGTAGGGAGCGATATCTGACTCACGCCTGCAGTCAGTATCGGAGCTAGTCTACCAGAGCCCCAGATCCGCACTAGATTGGGTATCTGCTAGGTACAAGGAACAAATGTAAGAATAGTTAGACAGAGCCACAAGTCAGCACCAGAGGGGGCAGTCAGACAAGCCAGGTCATACACAGTTCAGGTAGTCAGCCAGAGCCACAGGTCTGCACCAGGTTGGGTGTCCACTATAGGGATTGACAAAAGAATAGTCAAACAGAGCCACAGGTCAGCACCAGGTTGGATGGAAGACTAGCCACGTCATACACAGAGTCCACGGTAATAGAACTGCTATGAACAACAACGCGAGGGCAACTGAGTAAGGACTCAGACTGCCCTTTAAACCCCTCCTCATGAAGTAGGTAGGAGGAGCAGCTCAGAGGAAGGAAGTAGGTAGGAGGGGACTACAGGAAGCATGGCACATAAAACAGAGGCCTGCTGCATGCTTGAAGACTCGCACCTGCAGATGATGCTGAAAACAAGGAAAGCTGTAACACTTCCGTACTCATCTCTCTTTCACTTCCCTCCATCTCCCTCACAGGAAGTTAAAAACATTTCTAGTAACTGAAGAAACTGAATCCACAAGGTCCACTCAGAAAGTCTATCTGAGCTGCAGTCACGTGACTGTGGAGATAAACTCTATGGGGAAAGCAATCCCCACTGATTTCTAAGGAAACAGCATTTCCCATATAGTTTAAAGCTGTAGTCACATGACTATCATTTAATATGTCATTCAGAGAATGCAGAAGGGGAGGAGTAGCTAAAACTGTAAGGTGAAAACACATTTTAGGGAATACCATTATATTCCATGACTCCATTATAATTGCAATTCTAATAGATTGGAGAGAGGGGATCTTGTCAGTCCCCGTCTCCAGATGCTATAAGATGGTGTAGGCAATGGGAGTTAGGAAGGAGGAAAAAGAGTAGGTAAGGGGATTCGTTTCTAGATAGCATGCAGTCCATAACTAGTCAATTAAATACACCCCACAACTACAAACAAAGATAGTACATTTTATTTAAGAGTACAACCTATATGGGATCCTGAAAACTTTGAAAATCCCTTAATAATTGACAGCTCCATTAAAGAAGTTCTGTAAATAAGAATGGATATGTTTATTTATATAGAACCAATACATTTTGCCAGAGACTGCTTGCGAGATTTTGTTACCACTCAATTGACAAAAGACAAAAAAATATATCAATTAAACTTCTGAGTGCCAGAGGGGTGCGCAAAAGTTGTGTACCACTTTGGCACTGAAAGGGCTGATATTCTATACCCCTTACTCAATTTGTATGACACATTTGCATCAGAAAATGTACCAGGCCTGTCAACCCCTCAAAACAATGGAGACGTAAAAATCTTGGCATGTACGGCCTCTCACATAAGATGCTCTAGGGAGCAGTTAAATATATTCTGTGTTAATACATCTCCGCTTTGTTGTAAATGTACATTGGGCCTTATTTATAAAAACAAACTGCAGCAAAGAAATGGTAACAAAGGAGAGAGATAAACATTCCCAAATGCCCACTGATTTAAACTAGACTTTTAACCCCTTGAATGCATAAGAGGTCTCCAACACATTATGAAGTAATGCATTTTAGACCTCTAGAATTCAAGGGGTTAAAAGCCCTATTTTGTTCAACAGGATTTTTTCTTTGTCTCCTATGATACAGTTGGTTTGCATTTATAGATAAGGCTCATTCATATAAATGACTGAAATGATAAGATGATGCTTCATCGGGGTATAGGTATAGAGAGAATTGGTACAATTCTAGGATAAGCCAACTTCACAATAGAGAAAAAGCCAAGTTGGTTTATATGGTCCTTTTAACCCCTTCAATGCTTGAGAAGTCTTCAACACATTGCAAGTCATTCAAGAGCTTAAAGGGATAGTATACTTCAAATGTAAAAAAAATATATATTGTAGGGTTCATCCAGCTGAGTAAAACAAAGGTATACCCACTGCTGAAAGGTGTTTTATTCAAATGTTATTACAGCTCAAACTTGAATTTTTTAGGTGCAGTATCACAGTGGCTTGAAACTGTACAGTGGTGCTGTTGTTACACCATCCTATGGACAGCTCTGGTCAGTTGACCATAAATCCCCATAGAATGGTGTAGCAACAGTGCCACTGTACAATTTCAGGCCACTGCGATACTGCATCTACAAAAAAATAGGATTTTAGTCTTACCTGTTAAATCCTTTTCACTTAGTCCATACAGGTCACTGGTACCATGGGATGTGTAGTCCCCTTTAATAGGCAGGAACAATTATGCAAATAATTTGCAAGGGGCGGAGCCTCCCCTCTTACTTAAGCCACCTTCTGGCCAGAGCCACCCATATTGATTTGAGACCCTAAACTGACCCCAGGTAAGCAAAAAGAAAGACTCCTGTGAGCATGCCCGAACGGTCTCCCACTGAATGCCACAGGAGAGCCAAGACTGGTCCCTTGACAGGGTGGGAGACCAGTGACCTGTATGGACTAAGTGAAAAGGATTTAACAGGTAAGACTAAAATCCTATTTTCACTGTCGTCCAATACAGGTCACTGGTACCATGGGATGTACAAACATTGAGCTGATCCAGAGGCGGGAAGTAAGGCAAGGACCAGGCGCAAGGCCCAAGTCACTAGAACTGTTAACCAGTTGATAACATAGCCCAAACTGTAAGTGTCAACGGACACCAATCAAGGGAACAATCCCTGAACTTAACACAGCACACGGAACACGAGCCAACCGGGCTCAACAGTAAGGAAGCACTAAGGATCACAGAGCGGAAGACCTACACAGGCAAGACCGCCTCCAGGACCTTCCTTCCAAAGCTGGCATCAGCCGATGCCAGTACATCAACTCGGTAGTGCTTAGAAAAAGTGTGCACAGAGGACCAAGTGGCCGCTCTGCACAGTTGATCAGCAGAAGCTTGATTCTTGTAGGCCCAGGAGGCCCCAATAGATCTGGTGGAATGGGCAGTCACCCTGAAGGGAACATGCTTATTCCTCAACTTATAGGCTTCACGGATGGTAGCCTTAATCCAAG
This sequence comes from Rhinophrynus dorsalis, assembly GCA_037306005.1. Taxonomy (NCBI): domain Eukaryota; kingdom Metazoa; phylum Chordata; class Amphibia; order Anura; family Rhinophrynidae; genus Rhinophrynus; species Rhinophrynus dorsalis. The sequence goes on from CM074719.1 coordinate 318,050,878, forward strand.
AGGCAATGGTAACTTTGGAAGCCGGTCTTCCTGCCCTAGGCCCCTCAGGAATGACGAATAGAGCGTCAGACTTCCTGATAGATTCGGTGCGGTGAACATAAAACTTGAGGCAACGCACCACATCCAACAAATGGAGATCTCTTTCCTTGTCAGATGAAGGATTAGGGCAGAAAGAGGGAACCACAATCTCCTTATTGATGTGAAACTCAGACACAACCTTGGGTAAGAATTCCTTGGTAGTGCGAAGCACAGCCTTATCCTTGTGGAACACCAGGTAAGGAGGTTTACAAGACAATGCCTGTAACTCTGCCACCCGGCGTACTGACACAATAGCCAAAAGGAAGGCCATCTTCCAAGTCACAAGACGTAATGGAATGGAAGCCAAGGATTCAAACGGTGGTCGCTGAAGAACTCCCAGCACCAAATTGAGATCCCACTGGGGAGCAGGACTCTTGAAGGCAGGTCGAACATGAGTCACACCTTGGAAGAAGACTTTCACATCAGGAAGGATGGCAATCCGTTCCTGGAAAAACACAGACAAGGCAGAGGTCTGAACTTTGAGGGAACTCAGACTGAGCCCCTTGTCCACACCGTCCTGCAAGAAGGCCAGGACAGTGGGAAGATGGAAGTCAAGAGACAACTGCTTGACAGAGCACCATGTCACGAAAGTTGACCAAATGCGATGATAGATCTTGGAAGACACAGGCTTACGAGCACTGAGCATCGTCGACACCACAGAAGGAGAAAAGCCTTTCTTAGCTAGAATCGAGGATTCAACCGCCATGCCATCAAACGGAGAGAGTGAACATCCTCTTTCCACAGATACCCCTGAAGAAGCAGGTCCGGACGGGCTGGAAGTGGGATTGGATCCTTCACTGACATGGCCATCAATTCCGGAAACCAGGACTGGCGAGGCCAGTTTGGAGCAATCAGGATGACAGGACAACGTTCTCTCTTCAACTTCTGAATAACTCTGATCAATAGAGGAAGAGGGGGGAAGATGTAAGCCAGGGAGAAGTCCCAAGGGATCGACAAGGCATCCACCGCTAGAGCAAGGGAGTCCCTCAGACGGGAGCAAAACACCGGAACCTTCCTGTTGTGTCTGGTAGCCATCAGATCCACCACTGGCATCCCCCACCGTTGAGTGAGCATGTGAAACACCTCTGGGTGAAGAGCCCATTCTCCGCTGTCGACGGTGTGACGACTGAGGAAGTCTGCCATGACGTTGTCCACGCCTGGAATATGAACTGCAGAGATGACAGGCACGTGATCTTCTGCCCAAGACAAAATATCCTTGACTTCCCACCAGGCGGAACCGCTTCTTGTGCCGCCTTGTCTGTTGATGTAAGCCACCGCCGTGGCGTTGTCGGACTCTACTCTGACTGGAAGACCGGTCAATTGAGACTCCCAGTGCCTCAGGGCCAGCCGGACAGCTCGAAGTTCCAGAACATTGATGGAGAGCATGGATTCCTCCAGACCCCATTTCCCCTGAGCACTGAAGCGACCCCAGACTGCACCCCAGCCCCGAAGGCTGGCATCCGTTGTGACTGTGGTCCAATGAGGAACTAGAAAGGATTTCCCTTTCAAGAGATGAGAGAGATCTAACCACCAGTGCAGACTCGACTCGACATGAGGAGGAAGAGAAACAGACAGATGTTGATGATCTGGATGATTCCTGCACGTCTGGATCACAAATCTCTGAAGATCCCTGGAGTGGGCCATGGCAAATGGTACTGCTTCGATCGTGGAAATGAACTTCCCCACTAAGGACGACAACTTCGGAACTGGAATTTCGTCCATGTCCAGAATCCCAGCCACTCTGACGGCTATCTGGTGAGCCACGTCCTCTGGAAGAAACACCATGCATTGGCGAGTGTCGAACAGGAGACCCAGGAACAGAGCCTCTGAGAAGGAATCAAGTCCGACTTGTCCAGATTCAGGATCCATCCGTGACGGTTCAGGGTGTGCATGCACCTCTGCAACTGCTGGTGGAGAAGCTCCGCTGAGGAGGCCTTCAGTAGGAGATCGTCCATGTAGGGTGTCACTCTGATCCCATCCTGATGGAGCACCGCTATCAAGGAGCCCAGCACCCGCTGGAAGACTTGAGGAGCTGTAGTCAGACCAAAGGGGAGCGCTGTAAATTGAAAGTGTCCCCTGTGGCAGGCAATCCTGAGATACTTCCTGCTCTCTGGATGAATAGGGATGTGAAGATAAGCATCCTGAAGGTCCAGGGAGGCAAGAAACTCCCCTGGAGACATTGCTGCAATCACAGAGCGCAGGGACTCCTGGCGGAAGTGGGAAGTCACCACATAGGCATTGAGATCTTTGAGATCCAAGATGGGACGGGCTCCTCCGTCCTTTTTGGCTACCACAAACAGGTTGGAATAAAATCCTGAACCTGTGTCCCCCTGCGGAACCGCCTCCAGGACCTCTTTGTCCAAGAGATCCTGAATAGCGTCGTCGAACAGACGCCTTTTTGAGGGTTCCTGAGAAGGACGAGTAAAATGGAACCGAAAAGGAGGAAGGGAAGAGAAAGGGATCCTGTATCCCTCTGACACCACCTGAAGAACCCATGGGTCCGCCACTGACTCCTCCCAAGACCGGCGAAAGATGCGGAGACGACCGCCTACAGCCGGATGCGGACCCGGGTTCGGCGAGTCATGCCGAAGCAGTCTTGGAGGTCTTGGCCTTGGAGGCAACTTTGGGCCTCCAGGACTGTTTGGGCTTGGAGGAGGAGCGCGTAGTGGGAGGACCCGTTTGGGCCGAGGAGCGTGTCTCAGTCTGAAAGGAACGAAAGGACCGATTGCGTTTGGCTGGAAACTTTTTCTTAAAGACTGAGGGTAGAAGAGTACTTTTACCGCCAGTAGCCTCACTGATCATTTCTTTGAGCTCAGAGCCAAAGAGCAAATTCCCCTGAAAGGGCAAGGAAAGCAAGGCTTTCTTAGAGGCTGTATCAGCAGACCAAATTTTCAGCCAAAGAGCGCGTCTAGCCACCACAGAAGAAGTGGAGGCCCTCGCCATCATGCGCACAGCATCAAAAGCAGCATCAGCAACATAGTTCTGAGCTTCAGTGATATTAGCAAGAAGCTGCAACTGTTCAGATACAGGCGCATCCTGGCGAACCGCTTCAGTCAGTCGTTCAGTCCAGGCTGCAATAGCCCTATTAACCCATGCCACAGCAAAGGTGGGGCGCATGGCAGTGCCAATAGAGGCAAAAATAGATTTAAGAGAGAGCTCTAATTTCTTATCCGTCCAGTCCTGCAAGGCAGAGGCATCTGAGACAGCCAAAGCAGTAGATTTGGATAGTCTAGACACAGGAGCATCCACCTTGGGAGGATGAACCCATTTTGCCAGCTCCGCTTCGGGAAAAGGGTAAAGTTTGGCAAACTTTTTGGAGACAGAGGAAGATCTATCAGGATTCTTCCATGCCTCAGAAACCAGACGGGCAAGAGTAGGGTTAGTTGGAAAACAAACAACAGGTTTAGATGGCTTTTTCTGAAAAACATCAGTAGGATCATAAGTGGATTCCTGAGTCAGAGGAAGGTTGAGCGTATTCAGAACCGCTCTGATCAGACCCTCAGCCGAAACTTCAGGGTCACACTCATAGGGGTCCCCAATGGACCTGTTAGATTCAATAACAGTACGTTCCTCAGCATCAGAATCCTGTAAAAGTTCTTCTTCAGAAGAATCAGTGATATCAGGAGCTCCTTGTGGCTTAGGCAGGGAGGTCCTGATAGTAGAGGGGGTCTGCCAGACCTGGAGAGCCCCCTGTACCTGAGAGGGAAAGAGTTGAAGCGTGGATCTGAGATCCCTAGTGGCAGCTTTAAACTCCCTCACCCAAGATGGCTCAATAGCGTGGCTGGGAAGCCCAGGGTTGCTATCTTTATCAGTACAATTAGGGCATAGATCCCCCACATTATCGCAATCCAGCCCAATGTGGCAAGAGGAGCAAAACGCCATGGGGGTAGAAGACCCCCCAGCCTCCTTAGTCTTGGGTCTAGCCCCTAGCTCCAGTGAAGTAGACATGCTCACAGCGTCAATATACCCCACAACAAACACTATCACCCAGAAAAGTGTTAAAGATTAAAGTTTCACCCCAGAAAAGGTCTAAAAACGGACTTATCTGGCCAGCGAAGGGTTAATCTGGTGAGGAGAGAGAAGGCTCGGTCCCTGCGTAGTGTACTCGCCTTGGAAAAGTACCACAAAATGGCGGCCGTCATGACAGCCAATCAGAAACGAGCGCGAGCTAAGCGCTCATGGGAAATGTAGTTTTCCCTATGCAAGTACCCCAAACAGTGCCCGAAGCCCCCCTGAACCCCCTACATTAATAAAACACCAACCGGATGATAGAGCAGGAGCCTAGCATTAAAATGAGCCCACTCTGAAGTTGCTGTGACAAGCGGTTTCAGAGATATGTCCCAAACTGTGAATTCCCATAGAGAGTAAAGGAGCTCTGCTGCTGAGCGGGAAAAAGCCGCGCTTAAAGGCGCGGAACACCATTTTTAATAAAGTTTAGTAAAACATTAAAAAGTGCCCAAACAAGCATGAAATACATGAGAAACATAAATAAATGAATACCCAATGCTCCAAAACTCAGAGAATAACACAGAAATTGCATAAATAGTGATAATGCAATAAAAACACCCTATGAGTGCTGGAGTGTATTAAAACTCCCAAATACAAGCCCATCAAAGGGACACTGTGGGGACAAGTGGACCTTCAGCACTCAATGGGTGACTCACCTTTCTCGCAGACTTCTGTCTTCAGGTGACCATGATAGGGAGGGAAAGAACCAGAGGTAATTTCCCCAACAGGGGAGCTGCTTAACACAAGCTGTCCCCTCATCAGGTATAGGTCCACAGAAATCCCTGGAAGCTGCACTAGCCACTTCGGGTGAGGGCATTCACAGCCATGGTCACCCTCCTAATGGTGGTATTCCATATTTGAAGAAAAAATAATAAAACTCTAAGAAGCATAGCTGTTCTCTGCCTGGTGTGCAAGCACACCAGGAACAAATCAATATGGGTGGCTCTGGCCAGAAGGTGGCTTAAGTAAGAGGGGAGGCTCCGCCCCTTGCAAATTATTTGCATAATTGTTCCTGCCTATTAAAGGGGACTACACATTCCATGGTACCAGTGACCTGTATTGGACGACAGTGAAATACACGTTTAAGCTGTCATAACTTTTAAATAAAGCACCTTTCAGCATTGGAAGTACCCTTGTTTTACTGAGGGGAATAAACACTAATATATATATAAATATATATATATATATATATATATACACATATTAAGTATTACTATTCCTTTCAAAGCTTCATTTAAAACAATGGGAATTTTATTTCATTGGGTTTGGCACGGAACTGCTCCACTGTTTATAGCTCTGTCCCACTGGTCAACATTCTGTGTTATGCTGCTTTACATGTAGACTAAATCCAAATAAAAATACACATAAATAAATCTTATTGATCCAGGATGCAAACTTTTTAATTAACCCTTTTGAGTGCCAGAGGGATATGCAAAAAACAAGAAGGTTGAACCTCCTATATTTCTTCATCAAGCCAACACTTTATACATAATGTGCCTAACAAGATTATTCTTTGCTGGATGTATGCCCTATCCATCAGAAACAGAAGCATATTAACCCTTTGAGCGCAATGCGTTGCGTAACCCTCTGGCACTCAAAGGGTTAAAATACCAATCAACTGCTGGACCTCCAGCTATTGGGCACTACAAAATCCCATCATCCCAACCAGCCTGCACAATGCATGTTTTATGAGTGTCCTTTTAAACTTATGTAAAAATATGAGCCCCTCAGGAAGAGACATTGAAAGCTAGAAAATATAAGGCATATGGTCAATAAGATGTAACTCCTACAGGATGAATGCAGTAGCGATATTGCAGAGGTGGCATCTGTAAGGTCCCTGACATGCTCAGTGAAGTCCATGGTAACACGTGTGACGTGCTGGCCGGCACTGTCCTGCTGCAGTAGAGTGTGAGGAATGTTCTGAAGAAATGGACTTATGTATAAGCAGATCTATGACAGGGCCAGAAATATATACTAGGGGTGTGTGTCTGTAATGTATGGTGCTGCCCAACATTATACCCTCTCCCTCTACCTCTACCTGCAATCTCGCGGGGTTTTGCCGCGTTCTGTCTTCCCCTTGTGGCTCCTGCCACATCTGTAAAGGTCCCTTGCACTCAGAGAGTCTGGCACGAGTCACTGGGTAATCCTTCATGACGTCACGTCCCGACTTTTAAAGGGACAGATCCATTTAGTGCTCCTCCTCCTGGGGGTGGGGGAATCCATTTATAAACTGCCAGTTCACCACATCAGTAGCCCTTTCGTGGTGTTCCAGTGCAGTTGCAATTTGTGTAAGCTCTGTGTATGATCCTTGGCATCATCTTCCTAGTTTTCCCGGTGTCTGACTACCCGCTTGGTATTGGACGTTCGCCTCTGGCTGATTACCAGCTCTGGTACAGACCCCTGGCTTGTCTGACTACCCACTTTGTTTTGACCATCAGCTCTGGCTGCCTACCCACTCTGTTACTAACCTCTGGCTTATCTGACTACCCGCTTGGTTTTGACCATCGGCTCTGACTGACTTCCTCTGGTTCTCCACCTTGGTTGCCTAGACTTTCTGGTACTGGCTGTAGGCCTAGTCAGTCCATTTATTCATTGGTTGCCTTTTTCGGTTCGCTCCTCTTCAGAAGTCTATCTTTTCTGGGTCTTAGCTCCAGCATTTCAATATCAGCATACTATCTATTTTTGGGTCCTAGCCCCAGCATTTCAATATCACATACTATCTATCTATGGGTCCTAGCCCCAGCATTACCATATCAGTATACTATCTATTTCTGGGTCCTAGCACCAGCATTTCCATATCACACACTATCTATCTCTGGGTCCTAGCCCCAGCATTACTGTACCAGTATACTCTCTATTTCTGGGTCCTAGCACCAGCCTTACTATGTTTGTATACTTTCAATCTCTGGGTCCTATCCCCAGCATCGGTGCTATTGCACGTATCCTAGCCTTAGACTTGCAGGTGCAGTCTACGATTTCTGGTAGTAGCTATTGCTCCCTGCTTAGTTCTCTTCTCTGCCGGAGTGTATATTATTTGTCATACTTTATTACTGTACATTACAGATGTTGTATCTAACTACTGTACCGTCTCCTGACTCCTCCTTGGGTTCTGTGACAATAAGGTTGACTATAGAGGTTGTACAAAAGCCAAAAAACACTTTCGCTATTTCACTGGATGGACACAGATTGTCCCACAAAAGTTTTTGAACAAAGGAATGTTCCCACTATTAGTCTGAGCTTGCAGTTTAGTAGCTAGCATCCTATCAGAACTATTAGCCTTCTCATAATAGAATTGTAACGACCATTTTAAAGCTTTCTGAGTGTTCTTTAAAAGTATCTGTCAGAGTTCACTTCTAGTTTGATCAATGAAATCTAATTGGAGTGTGGACACATGTTGTTTGTTTCTGCATTCATGTTTTATTAAAGTGGATTGTAATTTAAGCAGTGTTTGAGCTTTCAATTTTTTACAATAGGACGTAAGACTAATAATTTTGCCTTGCATAAAGAGGAAGAGGAGAAAACAGAATGTGTGTTGAGCAAAAGTAATCCTCCAATTCATCCTCAAGGATGTGGGCTATTTCAGGCTTATCTAAGAGTAAATCATTAAGTTTCCAGTTATAGGAGGGGGTGATACACCACGCATACAGAAGGACACTAATATCTGCATGATCAAACCAAGCAATAATATTAACAGTAGGAGCAGAGACATCAGTCAGTAAGAGTATATGAGAAACATGTTCGTATGATTGTATCTAGAATGGGGGTTTGAGAGAAAAGTATAATCTGTACCTGAGGAAAACAATAATTTTCAAATATCTAATAATTTGGTGGAAGTCAACCAGGTATGAAATATACGCATGCTAGGATTCATGATGAGAGGAAGTTGAAGAACCAGAGGTTCTATCTAGGTTAGGGCAAGGAGTAGCATTCCGCAGAGGGAAAAGAACAAAGGGAATGGAGCACAGGAAGGTGCTCAAAGGTAGATGGTGGGATGAAAGGGAAAACCGGAGGATGGAGAATAAACAACCTCCATATCCTGGACCCAGACAGTCCAAATCTGAACAATAATTGGAATACTCATGTATTGAAAGAAAAGAAAAAGGGTGGGGGGGAGTAAAAAAAAAATCATGATGCAATAGTAAGCAAGCAAAACAATGAACACGTAAAAGAAAACAATAAATTAGTCCAAAAAGTATTCAGGAATTGATTCTCAAATCTGCAACTAGAACTTACAGCTAAAACTGTGGACTCCACATAATTAAAGAACTTGTTGGAAGGAGCCAGGCAAAATTCATCTGGAAACAGAAGTCCACTTGGCATTAGTTCTAGGAGACTAAAAGAATGGGATCAGAAAAAAAATTCAGGCAATGAGTAACTGGTTCTCAGATTTGATAATGCAACAGTCTCTAGACATACTGATAATTCCTTAGAGAAACCTGTCAAAAGCAAACTGATGGCAAAGTCCAGAGTCTTGTGGGATGAAGTTGCTCAGTAGATGAAGACAGATGTGAGAAGAAGAAAAAAAGTAGAGGGGCTTTTTCCTTCACATACCTCACTGCATCATAAAGGCACCAAAAGGCTCCATAAGATGGGTCTAGTGAAAATGCCAGGAAAAGGCAATGGTGCAATCAGGTGGAGATGGTGAACAGTTAGTGGAATGTGGTGAATTAGAAATGTTGTCAGTATTCAAAGGTGAATCAGTACCTTTTCAGCGAGAAGGCACAGCTTACGTAGCATCTTTGATATTCAGGAGGTTAAGGAAGGAGGATTTAAACTACGAAAGTAAGGCTTTCCATCCTTGAAAGCTATGGGCTTCAATATGTGACCCTAGATATATTTGGTTTTGTGCGGTCACAAAATATGATCTGTTTGAAATCTCTTATTTTTTTAAAAAAAGTTGAAGGAGATAAATGTTGAAAAAATTGGAGATCAGTCAGCGAAGATTCTCTGCTGTTAGTCATGAGGTGTTACTTAGTAGAGAAGTAATGCAAATGGACTCTAGGTTTTAAATAGTCTATATGCAGGACCTATCTGTAAACGTATAGGATCGACATCAGAAATCATCTGCTGGACAGGTTTGATGATATAGTTAGTGTATCCCAGGTTACAGCTTCTGAAATATGATTTATGCAAAGGAGAAGAAAAAAAAGGGGGGGGAGGTGCCCATAATATATTATCTCTATACACCGGATAATAACATGTAATACATAGATCAACTCACATTTAGAATTGGCTGATCTAAAGACATATGCTAGTGACCAACAGAAATCGCATGCAGGGTACTTTACCCATCCCTGCTTGGGTCTCTCGATCTCCAATCAATGTAATGGTGCTCCAATCCGATAATCAAGATACAGAGAACATCTCAGGGTACTATACAATACAAAAATAAAATAACAAAATTGTAGCCGTGCTAATCCGATTTAAAAATATTTATTAAGAACAAATATATGCCCAATGGCAAAAAAGGCTCCAGGTACAAAAGACTTTTGTTTGAGGCCAGATTGGTTGAAAAAGCAGTTGTGTGTGCTGCGAAACGCGTACCTGGAGCCTTTTTTGCCACTGGGCATATATTTGTTCTTAATAAATATTTTTAAATTGGATTAGCATGGCAACAATTTTGTTATTTTATTTTTGTATTGTATAATTCCCTGAGACGTTCTCTCTATCTGAATTAACGGACTGGAGCACCGTTACATTGATTGGAGATCGAGAGACCCAAGCAGGGACGGGTAAAGTACCCTGCATGCGATTTATGTTGGTCACTGGCATATGTCTTTAGATCAACCAATTGTAAATGTGAGTTGATCTATGTATTACATGTTATTATCTGGTATATAGAGATAATATACTATTGCCCCCCGCCCTTTTTTCTCTTCTACTTTGCATATACTACTACTCTGTCTGGTATAGGAGTTGTTAAGAGTGGAGCTGCCAGTGAATATCCCTTAAGCATTATTGCTGAATTACACACGTGTCTTATTCAGCCACTTTCCTTGTGAGTAGTTTTCTTACGGTGGTGGTTGGTGTTTTTTGGTTCCCAGAAGATTTTACACTAGGAGCGCCTCCTGTTTTTTTTTCTCCTCTTCTCTGGAAATATGATTTATACATATGTTGTCACACTGAGACCTGTTGTTGATGTCTTCTACTGAATCTTCAAGAGCGGATACATGTTTATGGGAGTATTCTCCTCCTTCCTAATACTATTGCAGATGGCAACCACCTCATCCAGTATATTTTCCAAATCATTAGCTCAGGACCACAAAGAAGTTCTTTTTTGAGAGAGAACATGTTATTCTACAGTTCCTTGAAGAGAAATCTTTGCATGTCAGTAAAGAGATCCTTGATGTCTTGTTGGTGGAGAGCTGTGAGGACAGTGACTCAGAGCCAAAGTCATGTTCTACAAAAGCTTGAGAAGTACGTTGTTTAGATTTAACTGTGGTCTTGATAAAGAAAGGTGTGACTACTCGAAGTACATTTCTTTTGTTGTTTGGACATGAAGTAAGGAAAGAAGAAGTAAGCAGTGAGACAAAATGAAGAAAATGCTGTTTGTAGCTATTCGGGAAGGGTCTTAGATATAAGGTGTATGGTAACTATGGCATATTTACAGCAGAAGTTGAGTTAAGTAATAAACATTAAAAATAGTTGTGTTAGCCAACTTGGGTGAGAATAAGTCAGACTCACAAAAACTCCAGGAGCTTGTAAAAGTGATTAAGTAATGTAACCGGAAAAGGGATATTATCCAATTCTCACAAAGAAATGGCAGGATTTTGCAAGGCTTGTAGAAAGATAAAAAGTATAAAACATTCATATCCTCTTCCAGTTATGCATTCACCTGTACAGAATGCCATTTGTATAATCATGGAGTGTGAAGCTTTGTAGAAAGGAGTTGGTACCTGTCCAAAATTAAGGTTGCAGTTGTGCAGGTCCATTAGGTCTGAAGGCCATGAAACACCTTCCAGTGGAAAAATAATGGGTTTAAAATGTTCCTGAAGTTAAGGTAAGACAAATGCTGCTGATGGTAGAGCAATATCTGCAACAGGAACCAAGGATTGCTGTTAAAACATTTCTGTGCAAAATGGAGGCTAGGCTCCCCTTGACAAATGCTGTTTTTTTTAACAATAAGTAGGGCTTTCTTTTGATGCCAAACGTATATGTATAACCACCATTTAGTTTCTTGTAATATAAAAAAAGGGGCAAAACTTGGAAAAAAATTTTTTTCATAGGTTTTCCTGTCATAATTTGTACACATTTAGTACCTCTGTGGAAAAAAAAATAAGATAAAACTGATACATTGATTTACCTGGTCTAAATTTGGGATTACCCATATGCCTAGGATTTTAATCAATTTTTCACATTTACAGGGCGCCACATTTTCCAGATTTGGTATGCAAGGATCATAGCTTAGTTAACTGTTTCAGAATCCAAGAATGCACCACAAAAGTATATGTTTCTGAATATTAGACAATCATCAGTAGAATTTTGGAGCTTTCATGAAGTTATTTTTCCACAAATTTATCCCCTATGGTGCAATTGGTTTGTCCCAGAACTGCACCTCTTTAACCCTTTGAGTGCCAGAGGGGAATACAATGCATTGCAAAGAGTTGGATACCCCACTGGCACTCAAAAAGTTAACTTGGAGAATAATGCCCTCAGTGTACCACTCTTTTGCTGCATTGAAGGCATCTTTGTCCAAACATTTATATAAACCATGTGTTGTATATTTGTTAACCCCTTCATTCACTGCATAATTTACAAAGGCAAATAAAAAAAAAAGAAACACTTTATTTTTTTTTCTCTCCAATAGTTAGCTGGAATACTCAACATAATGGCAGATTGTCACTTAAGGTCAAAAAGGGTTAAGATGGGATTTTGCCTTATTTCTTTCAAAAGAAACCCTGCACTTAACATCTACTTACTGAGACAAAGAAAGAGTCTCCCCTTTTATACCTTTTTAATCTGTTGCAAATCGTTTCTTTGCATGAAGGGAGAATGAGCCATAAAAGAGAGAGAGGGGGATAAAGCGAAGCCAGGATGCAGTTAGTGATTACAGCTATGCTCCGAGGACTAAATTGCATCCACACAGCAAAATAACAAAGGCTTTCCAAGGACTTGAGATGGCTTGAAAGCCATATTTCAGTTTCCGTGATCACAGCTTTGTTTTATGTTAATGCGACTCTAATGACTGAAGCTTTGCTCCAGAGCAGTGTTTCAGTAACTCCGTCTCTTTGAAAGGCAGACACCCATAGGCTGGGACATTAACCCTTTGAAGGCACGGAGGTGGCCAGTGCATTAATTCACAATGCGTCTTCCATCTCTCAGGAACTTCAATGGTTAAATGGACAAAGCAGATATGATCTGCATCTGAACAAATCCGTACAGATCTATATTCCATGTTGTCATTTCCACAGCTGTAGCCCTATTAATTCTCTCTCATAATACAATTGCTAAACACATTGGCCGCTATATTAATTAATCCCTTGGATGCTAGCCATGTCTCCAATGTACTGAAAAAGCAATGTGTTGTGCGCCTATCTAGCATCTATGGGGTTAAACAGGGCCAGATTTACATCACAGGTGCACCTAGGCAAAGCAGTCTAGGCACTCTTTGTTCCACCCATGGCTACGCCCAATCCTCACATGGCCCCTCCTATAGTCCCGCCACTGTTTTCAGGAACAGAAAAACCTTGGCCTATTACAAATGAAGAAAAAAAAAAACCTTTAACCCCTTGGTTTCTAGAGAGAACACCTAAGATTTTGCTAGCATTCACACGGGTAATAACAGCCTGTATGTGAATGAGGTGCATCTCAAATTCTGGAACTCCAGGCAGTTGTCTTCTCTGCTTACTTGGAGATCCAGCTTCTAAAAAAACAGATTAAGCGGCTCTTTGAATCTGAATAACTCACAACCTCAAACAAAGTGGATTCAGACTGCCTACTCATCAACGCATTTTGTGTGAACTCCGGTTAATCATGATTAAGTAGAGTTCATGCGAAATGCGTTGATGAGGGGGTAGTCTGTTTCCAGCTTGTCTGAAGCTGTGAGTTATTTAGATTCAAATTGAGAGATCCAGCTCTAGGGTCAAAAAGAAGACAATAATGCTTAATGAAGCACATCCAAATACTAAATCCACATTTACCATAACCTCTTAAAGACCAGAGAGGTATGCACTGCATTGCTTCAGAATAAACTGATACCCCTCTAGTCCTTAAATGATATAAAAATCACAGAACTGTTGCAAATAACTGTGTTTTCAATTGCTACAAAGAAAAGTTGTGCTACAAAGTTGCCCACTTGAAAGAGCCCAGAAAGGCACTGGAAACATAAATATAAGAGGGCCCTCTCATTATGACTAAATTCTTCATGGAATGGGTAATCAAAATGAATCTTTAATAAATACTGCATATAAGGTCAATAGAAACAGACATCATTATTATTTTTGCAGGACTCTAGGACACCCAAATGCTTCCCATTGAAATCTACGGTGTAACCTGGGCCTTATTTGGGTATTATGATCCAGTTCCTCTCCAGTACATCAGTCTGAAAAAGATCAAGGCAACCAGCCATGCAGTTCACTCATACAGAGGCATTTGTTTCTGAGTCAGTAGTACACAATTCAGTACAATGAATTGAGCTTTAGTCAATGAAAAGGAGGTATTAGATCTACTCTTACGGAGACACGTCTCTGTGTAAGCAAATCGCTGGGATGACTACCGTGGCAAATGAACATATAGCTGATTGTCAGTATGCTGATATAGCAGATGTAAGGAAAAGGGTGGAGGGAGGATCTTAGTTAATTATCTACAACTATTGAATACTAGTTACAAAGCCCTATACACAGGCTGATCCGAAAAGGGGAGCTCCGGATGGCTCACAGCCTGTCTGTGCTTCCGGCTCCAGGGCAGCAGCGGAGGCGCTGGGTGACAGTTTGTCACTCAACTGCCTCCGCTGCTGCCCTGGAGCCGGGAGCACAGACAAGCTGTCAGCCTTTTGGAGCTCTCCACTCCGGATCAGCCCGTTCTGCGAGTCCCTACTGCGCATGTGCGGTTACTCACACAGTGAGCGACGCATTCTAGGGCTTTATGTTACAGGATTTTTATTGTTCTTAATACTTAAGGATCAATTATTTCTTTTAAGGATTTCTTTAACCACACTGCACATGCTTGCTCTATCTAAGGCAAGGTGATAAAACCAGTCTTCAAACGCCACTCCAAACACGCAAATGGAAACCACACTTAATTTCTTGGTTTAATCGTATTAACTTAGCAAAAAATATCCTATTGAAGAAAATACTTTTTTTCTTCAACTCTCTTCCTCTCCGGATCCCACCTCTATATATGCAGATGTTACGTAACATCCTCTTAGCATTTGTTTGGAGCACCCACCACTCACGGACTGCCCATAGATACCTAGCTTTCCCGCGTTGATTAGGGGGGATTGGTCTCCCGGACCTCTTCAGTCCTCTCCCCTATGCAAGAGATGTGGCAAAGCCGTGGGGTCCGTGTTCCATATTTGGTAGGAATGCACGGTGCATTCTCCTTTTTGAAAGGCTATATTTTCTGCCCTTAAGTCTATCTTTACTCTTTCTTATGCTTTAGTCCCGGAAACCATATCATTTGCTCTGAATCTTCCCACAACTATTTTCAGCTCCCTGCAGTGGACCTTGCTGTTTTACTCCCTTCTACACACAGCCAAACAGCTCATCCCAAGGCTGTGGAAAGCAATATGTACCCCAACACTCCTATAAAGGCAAGCACATGTTTTAATAACTTACAATACATTGTTTATGCATGATCACTCAACTCACACACTGCCTCAGTTCTTGGAAGACTGGCAGCCCTGGACTAGATGCCCTGCTACTCTCTCTTATCCGGATTCAGTGTGAGTCTTGTTTCTCTGAAATAGATGGCCTGCCTGCCTTGTAATCCTCAGATCTCTACAAGCCCCATTCCCCCCCCCCTTTTTTCCTTTCCTCTCTAGCCCCAACCTCTTTCTTCCCCGTGCAAATGCCCCCCCCACCCCCCACTTCCATCTCGCTACTTATTTTCTTGGCCCCAATCTCTCTTCATTTGGAATGCACAAGCTTCAGTTGACCTTTCACTGCTGCTTGAGAGGGATACAATACTTTTACAATTCTTTATTGTTTATCATTTTGCAATACACAACTAGTTACATGTGATATTATTGTTCAAGGATTAGGCCTAACATTATACTACCACTCCCTTTAGAATGTACTGACACACTGTCAATGTGGTAAATTTTTCTATACTTTGATATTGTACTTGCGGATGATGTGTGTCCTTTACATATACTGTATTTGAATACTTAAGTCTCATTTATTTTTTCTGAATGATTTCTTTAACGAACTGCACATGCTTGACCTATCTAAAGTAGGGTGATCAAACCTGTCTCCAAGCTCCACCCCCAAACTAGTATATTCACACGAGTGAATGCTGTTTCTCAGGCAGATACCACAGAATGAATATGCAGCTGATTCATTCACTTGTATTACTGTGAGATCCTGTAAACCTGCATTGTTGGGAGGGGCCGAAGTAGAGGTTTGAGCACCCCTGATCTAAGGTGCACTATAACTGATTATGAGCTTCTCAACCCAGAATCAGCTCTGCTCATGCACTGATTTTTCTGGGTCC
The DNA here is from genome assembly GCA_037306005.1 of Rhinophrynus dorsalis. Taxonomy (NCBI): domain Eukaryota; kingdom Metazoa; phylum Chordata; class Amphibia; order Anura; family Rhinophrynidae; genus Rhinophrynus; species Rhinophrynus dorsalis. The sequence continues at coordinate 318,066,616 of CM074719.1, forward strand.
CAGTAGATAAGGAGGCTGTCAATATTAAGAAAGAAACACTGTGATTTCCCCCCCCACACTATTTGAGTTATTAAAGGAGAACACCTTCAAATAATAACCCCCACTTACATTAGTATGGTCAGTAAACAGTAATGACCAATATCAGTTTTGCTCTTGTGCCTATGTTCAATAAAGAACATCTTCAATCAGTGCTGGATATAAATTAAGCAGGCAATGTACATGAACCTACTTAAAAGACCAGAGGGATGCTCAATGCATTGTGAAGCAATGTGATGAGCACCCCTTCTTACCCTTAGAGGGTTAAAATAACCATGCACATTAAGAAGAGTTTGAGGTACTATGTCCTTCTAGCATCTGTCATGTCCACCTCCATGGACATGACATCCAGGAATTATTGAAGTTGTTGTCTCTTGAACAAAGGCACAAGGCCTACGTTCAAAGGGGCTATTGGTATTTTTTTTGGCCACAGTAAGTTAAGTGAGGAGTTATTATTAAGAGGTGTTACTTCACCTTTAAAAAATACTCTTTCACCATATTTGCTTATTTCTGTCTATCGATCTTAACCTTTTTCTCTCTGTCCTCAGAGTACTTTTCATTTTTTTTTTTTTTTGGTGAAAGTATTTTACCAGGAAGGATACATTGAGATTGTCTCTCATTTTCAAGTATGTCCTGGACTCATTTTATCTACCTTAGAAAGGTAAAAGGCTGAGCTGACCTTGCCGGGACTAGAACCTGCAACGTCACTGTCTGAACAGATTCTACAGCTGGTGCCTTAACCAACTGAGCCATCTCATCTCATCAATTGTATGTTTGGTTCAGTGGATGTGTGTGCTATAATGAATCAACTAGTCTTTCCATAGGGCATTTTTTCAGTTTTCATTCCTGCCACCTCTACAAGTACATTGAGCTCTTTATGCTTGATTCAATAAATTGTAATTTCACTCACTATGTCAACTGTGTGCTTTTGTTGCTTCTGCTACTACTTGCTACTGCTTCTAGTCTGGACAACTTATCACTTGATAGATTCTTTTTAACAGGTCTACTCTTGTGGGAGACAACATGCCAATCAGAGACACATAGTGCACAGCTGATCTGCGAGATACTGATTGTGAGGTCATAAAACTAGTTATTCTGCAATAGACCTGGACTCCACAACTTAGAAGGCTCACAATTTAGATTTCAAACACTGCACACTCGATATCTAAGGACGGGAATGGATTCTGTAAAGACCAATCAATTTTTGTCTATAGGAACAACAGTGCAGACAGTTAAGTCCACGTGCTTCATTTTTAAAGCTAAGCCCCATTTCAGCTTTTTCTGATGAGCCTTTATGGGCCTGGGGAATGTAGCTTCTGGCTAGTTAATTTCTTCCCCTTTGACTTTTTCCTGACTGCAACCAAACTACTTTTCAACTGTATGTGATTCCTGGGCCCTTGATTACTTTCCCCTTTGCACCCACCCCCCTACCATCCATGACCTCCACATCCCCCACCATGTGGATGGGTCAGGAGCCACTAGCAAATTTTGCTTTGGAGCCTAGAGAGTTACACTTACGTCTATGGTTCAAATCAGAATGATCAGTAGCAGATCACATGGACACTTATCACATGTGTAGTTATAAAGATACATTTATACCATTTTTTGTTGTTACAAAGAAGGAAGTTAGTGTACATGTGACATTGTATTATCTATTATGAGCTCAGGTTTCACAGTACAAAACCCTGATGGTCCTTATTTAATCACATTTGAGCAATGTTCAAATCTAATTCTGAGTTTATTGTATTTTATGACTTGACACTTTTTTAGTTTCCCAAGAGATTTCCCTTAATATTTATCTTGCTAGTATTATTGATTTGAATGAATTGTTTTTGTCTTTTATTTCCTAAAATAAGACAGCATGGAATATGCTAATTGCGGACTTAAAAAAATAACATGTAACAGATACAGAGGATCTTCTGAACAAATAGTATATAGGATGGGAAAAATGAGTATGATAAAATCTAATCCCTGATCTGAGATCACTGACTCTCTCTGCTTATGTGGATAGAATTTCACTTACATAAACTACTCATTAGCTCAGAGTTTCAGAATGGCAGAAAGAAATTCTGGTCTGCTCATTCTTTAGTAAACAGCATTGTATATGTTGGTGCTAAGATAAGAGTGCCATTGAATCTCGCATACTGGAATTTCAGTGCTTTTGAAGAAGAAATTTCCTAAGTGAAAAATGACACCAATATGAAGGTGACCTCTAGAGACATTTGCCATAGATGAGCAAATTTAATGGCTTTCCTCTTTATCTTACAGCTATAAATGCTTCTTTTCTTCACATACTATAGGTACTTCTGACAGAAACATGTATGACCTAAAGAAGCGACAGCCTTCTAAGGCCATTGTTTAGACTAAAACTCACTTCTAATTGATGGACATAATAGTTTTTATCATAAAAAATATATATATATATATATATATATATATATATATATATATATATATATATATATAATTTTTTTTTTCTCTAACAATCTGGATTTGTGCATTAAATACACTCATATGGTTAAATTGCAGAGAAAAAAATAAGCAAAGCATCTTTTTCATATTTTGACATTGTTTTTTTCTAAATATGTGGGCCACATTCAACAATCTTTTGGTGGCAAATCAATTGCACCATGGGAAAAATAAAAAAATTCCATGGGATTATATTAAAAGCTAGAGAGGTCTCCAACGCATGGCTATGCAATGTGCTGGAGACCTCTCTAGCATTAAAGAGGTTAAAAAAAAACAATTTAAATCAATGGGAATATATATATTTGTCCCCTATAGTACAGTTGGTTTGCCCCAGAATTGTGTCTCTTTAGCTTGCTGAATACAGCCTCTGGTTTTGTAAATGTGGCAATGAAAAATGTATGGGAAAACCTATGACTGACAAAATCATAACTCTCTACATTGGTAAGTTTCATTGATAGAAGTGTCTTTGGTAGAGAAAGCTATCCATTTTCTAGTGTTAGTCCATGAAACCTCCTTTGCAAAGTGACCAAAGTTCCCAGCTTGTGAATTAAATGTATTCAGAATGCTAACATTTTATTTTTAAAGGGATAGTAATGTTTCATAATAAAAGCAGCTCTAATTAATCATCATAGTATTTGGACTTTGGAGAGTGTTATTTCAATTCTGTCAGAGTTGTAGTTCAAGAGTAATTTAATGACAAAGTATCCCCCTCCCGCCGCTTTTACTGATGTAACACTGCTCAGCCAGATCAGAAGGGAGGTGCCCAGGAAGACTGCAGAGAGGGACAATCTTCAATTAAGATAAGGGAAAAACCTGAAAAACTTGTCAAGAGGGGCAGGGCTTTCATTGTTCTTATAGGAAGAAGATTGTCCCCTGCTGTTATCTGTCTGGTCTATAGACTGGATTCCACATCTGAGAAGAGATGGCTTACACTAGGTAAAAGGGGTGGGAGGGGAAACTTTGCTTGTGAATATCTCATAAACCATAAAGGTTTGAGAGATAGGACTTATATCGTTCTTCATGTTTTTTTAATGCCTACAAAATAAAATAAAGATAAAACGAAGTATTACTATCCCTTTAAGATAATTATAGGGTTGGTAAAGCCTATAAATTACATTTCTTAAATGAACGGTCATGCAGGCATAATCTTAGAAACTGAAATAAAACTAAAAAAAAGAGTGTGCCCTTAACTATACTGGATTCAGAGATAGACAACCAGGTCACAGCACCTTGGAAAGTTGAAGGGACTGTCTTGAAAATGGAAAGGGAAAGACTAAAACAAAATGGATCTATTTAGTTTCTTTCTGGTATTTGAGATGCGCTTGGGATGCTATGTATGTTGCACCACTATCAGAAGAAGTGAATGTAATGGAGGTGTAATGGTTCGGATTTGGATCATAACAATTTTAATAGTGATATGAAAAGCCTACTGCATTGGACTATTCTATTATCATGTGAAAACTATAACAATCAAACATAAAAAAATGAAAAAATAAAACTACAAAAATAAAAAATAAAAATAAAATAAAATATTTGAGAATAATAAAGGATAAATAAAATAAAAAAATCTGATGGGAAAAATGAAATGGCAATGGGGAATTACAAAAATGTGTGACAATAATATGTGTACAATAACACAGATTAAAATGATATAAAACATGAAATAATGTAAAAACAAATCTTCAGAAAGTATCCCTGCTAAAGGATCTTATAAACACTTGCTGAAATAGAAATTCAGATAAACTCCTTAATATACAAGGCTGAGTCTGTAATCAGTCAATAACTATCTGATATGGACACAAGTAACAAAGTTCTACTCAGTTCACTTATCTGAATCGTGCGTAAATGGAGATAATGAAGTAGTGAATAGATGTAGATGTTGTGATGAATTGATGGATACATGGATGATGGATGTTAGCTCACTGCTCAGATTGTCATCCCACTTCTTTATATTTTATTGGCTTATCAGGTCAGTTTCCATGCAGCATCTTGCACATGACCTCATGCACACGTAAAAACAAAGTTTCTAAAACTCGACAGTGCAAACAAAGAGGAAATCCATCTAAAAGCAGTGTATTTATTGAAACAAACATGCACATATAAACACATACACATCACACTTACAAGAGATAAAACAGAGAATTGCTTATCTCACTCCTGGCCCATATAGCAGTGTTTCTCAACTCCTGCCCTCAGGACCCACTAACAGGCCAGGACTGTCACCTAGAATGCTGTTTGCATACTTGCAGACTTAATTCAAAACTGACTGTGTACAAAGTCTACAGGTCTTCTTTTTTAGCAGAAGGAATTAGTTGTTCTTCCCCCTCTTCTGAATGATGATATCACCTCTCTGACTCTGTGCAAGACTGAGGGGAGGTGACATCACCGTGGGGTAGGTGAACTGACTACATCAGTGAAAGACGATCTGGTTCAATAGAACTACCAACTGTGCAAATTCTCAGGATATCTCTGGTTGCTCCCAGGTAAAGTAATTAAAATAAGTGAACCACTGAGTGTAACCCTTTGAGTACCAGACAGGTATTCAATGTATTGCTTTGTGGTTGTTTCATTGGAGAGGCTAAGACTCCCTTGGCCTTTGTTATTCCCTTCCATGAGAACAGGGCTAGCGTCATACAAGACTAACCCTTGAATTATGATAAAATGTGTGTGATTGGAGTCCACACAACCAGTGTCAAGATGTCAGTCCCACTCGAACCTCAGCCACTGAGTAACACTGTATTGGCATGCAATGAATCAATATTCACATATCCCTGAATTTACTTGCCACCCAATGCCTGATGTATAGTAAGTACATTCACCTATTTTTTTCTGTGGTTGAAGCCAGTGTCCCCTCTAAGGCAGTGTTTCTCAACTCCTGTCCTCAGACCCACTAACAGGCCAGGACTTAGGGATTTCTCTGCTAGAGCACAGGTGTGGTGATCAGAGGCTCATTCACATTGATTAACTCACCTGTGCTCTAACAAGGAAATCATCAAATCCTGGCCTGTTAATGGGTCCAGAGGACAGTAGTTGAGAAACACTGCCATATAGCCATGATGCTGTGTCTGCTTCACCTCTGATGCCTCCACCTCTTAGCCAGTCCTTGTATTCTGCCAGTAGTTCTAATGAGTGGCAGTTGTGTAGATGCTTGGCATTCAGGTGGTCCTCAGCACTGTACACAGGGGGGAGCACTGGGAGCAGACATCCTCACAGGTGGCATGACCAGGATGTCCTTAGTGAACCATTTGTTCCTATCCCCATGTGTATTGTGGGCTTCACTGTCCGCTTTGTCAAAGGTATATCTTGTAAGTCTGATGTACGCATGGGCAGATTTGTTTCAATAAATGCACAGCTTTTAGATGGGCTTCTTCTCTGTTTGTGCCCTTGAGTTCAAGAATAATATTAGAAATATTTAGATCACTATTTAAAGCTAAGTTCCTGATTTTGTAAATTATTATTATTATCCTTTATTTATAAAGTACCTCTTATTCCCCAGCACTGTGCAAATGGAAACAGAAATACCAAGACTTATGACTGTAAAATTAGGACATACAATACAAAATTAGCAGAGGGCCCTGCTTGTCAGAGCTCTCTTAACATCCACAGATTCCTTGACTTATTCCTGAGAGTCTGGTTAATGTCAACATCTTCGGTCTCCAGTCTTCAACTCTATAATATATTGTCTGAGCAGGTAAAAAGTTTCTTACATGCTCAGTCCCTATAGTGCAAAGGAGCACATGCAAACTGACTAGTTTACTTTTGCCCAAGAAAAGTTAAGATACAGGATGAGCAGCAATGAAGTATGTCCTGCTTAGACTCTATAATATTGATCAAGGATGAATGACAGAAGACACCAATGTCACCTCTCAGGAATATGCAGAGAAACAGATGATTTACAAGGCAAGTATTGGTTTTAAAATTTTATTTAACACATCACTAAGATCAGGGCAGGGTGTCTTTTACTTTCACTGGGATTATAGGCTTCATTGTCCCTTTAAAGGAATACAAACATCTAAAATTAACTGAGGTCATATACACTTACATATGCTGTACCTCTGCAAAAACCTGTAAAAATCCTCTTTTTTTTCCCTAAGGCCTAAAATCTAGTCTGACATTTGCCCTAAGGGAATAGACATTCCTGCCTTTTCCAAGGCTTCCACCGATTGCACATGATTAGCGGAGCTTGCTGTAGAGACAGACGTGAGGCACATCACTATGAACGAAAGGGTGATTGGGACAGCTGGGAAGGAGGTGGGAGGAGAATTAATGCACTGGGAAGTCTTGCAGAGCTATGCCGAAGATCCAGTGTGCCGCAGAATGCTGAAGTGCAAATAATGAAGTGTAGATATCTTAGGAAGTAGGTAAGTAAAATAAAAAACACACACCAATCCTAATACTATTTTAATAAATGAAACAGACGGCTAAAAGTATTTAAGATGTGAAAGTTCCCCTTTAAAAAACAGCAGCTCCAATTAATCTACATAGTATTTGGCCATGGAGAGTGTTATTTCAATACTGAGAGAGCTGTAGTTCAAGAGTAATTGAAGTATCCCACTCCCGCCCCTTTTACCTAGTGTAAGCCACCTCCTCTCAGATGTAGAATCTGATCCCTGGACCAGACAGCTCACAGCAAGGGACAATCTTCTTACTGTGAACATAAGGAAAACCCTACCCCCCTTGACAGGTTTTTCCTTCTGCTCACTGAAGATTTTCCCTCTCTGCAATCCATCCGGACAGTCTTGTTGCTCTGAGGTGAGCAGTGTTACATCAGTAAAAGGGGAGGGAGGGGAATACTTTAGTGTTCAATTACTCTTGAACTACAACTCTCTCAGTATTGAAATAACACTCTCCATGGTCCAAATACTATGAAGATTAATTGGAGCTGCTTTTATTGTGAAACATCACTATTCCTTTAACTGAATGTAACTATTATCTCTCATACAGCACAAACAACTTCAAAGCAACTTTGGGTTTTTATTTAACCCCATCCCGACAATGGATATACATGTATGTCCCGCAGAAACTGTCACTTAGTGACAGAGGACGTACATGTACGTCCAGGAAGTCATTCAGTAGAAAGAAAAAAAAAAAGTTCGGAGGGCGTTAAGTGTTGGCCGCGTGTGCACACAGCCAGTCACTAAGGAGGTTAAGGGGTGGATTATATGAATACATTTTTTTTCATATGCTAGTAGTACATACATTTTATTTATTTAAAGTTATAGCAACCTATTTAATTTTTGGTATTACTGTTACTTTAAGTAGAGGTTTATTAAAGGGAAAGTATAGCACTACAACAAGAATGTATTCAATGATGTAACTCTTCATTGCCTCATCTATAAGATAGTATCAAGCCATTACATGAAATATGGCAGAAAGAAAGTACCAACTAATGGATTGTATCCCTGTGGCATCTGTAGTCACTGTCTTCAAAATGTTTCAATTCTGAAATTTTGGATCAATTTGGTAACACAGTACATTTCCAAGTACCTAAATTCAACACATCAGATGTTATATTAACTTGAATGCCCATGTCCTTTGAGATATGTGGGTATGACTACAAGATCACTTAAAGAGAAAGTCCTCAATCATGTGGGTAAAATAAGGAGAGCAACTATGGATCCAATCAAAGAAAAGAAAAGAACAGTACCACAAGGATGATACATGTGACATATGTTTCCAGGCACTTCATGCTAAAACATAAATCTGATGCATCCCAAATGATTTGCTGGGGGTTTAGAGTCTGTAGATATGGACATTAGATATCGTAACTTGGAAAATGTCCAATTCAAAATGGAATGCCGATGGATATTTGTTAAAACCTGTACATCACTTTGGAATGAATGAATATATCAGCTTCAGTATGTTTCTATACATTTCTTAATAGTTGCATAATTAATTCATCATGAATAAAAAATTAATTTGTTTATCACAATGATAAAAAATAACTATCATATTATCAATAATCTAGGTACAGAAACAAATAAAGGTATCCCAATTTCAAGGGGAATTTTTGGAATCTAGAGCCTAGGAAAAAAGTATAAATAGAGGTTAAAGTCCCCCTCCTTGCTGCACCTCTAAAGCAGAAACTTCTGGGTAGAAATATGTTAGGTGTGTTGCTGGGGTTTCCCACTTCTCATATTTCTGTGTGGTGGGACTTCCAGTGTGAGTAGTGGTATGTGGGGCAGCCTTGACTGTCATTTTCCTTTCCAGTCAAGGGAATTAATAAATTTTTTTTCCCCCACTGGTAATTTGCGTTCTTAATTTTTACGTTTCAGATTTCCCGTGAGCAACCTAAATAAGGTGTCTTCTTTTTTGGGAGGATTATGATTGTTATAATGTTACTCATACAGCACGCTCAGTTTATTTTCTGGTCCAACTTAATTCTCACGCTCTTTTGGTAGTAGTAAACATCAATGCAGTCCGCGATCATTGGGTATTGTGATGTAGTGGTTCATCACACTATATCTTACATTTAGAACCGCTATATAAGTGTCATAAATATCTAACCCATGCTTATCAATCAAACTTACTGAGCAATAACTGGGAGTCTTTCCACTATGCAGTTGTTAAGATGTGATGCAAGGTTTTACCACATCGCCTATATTGTTATCATGTAATAAATCCTATTTGGCATAGGAAAATAAGAATGGCTACATATTTTCAGACTATTACTGGAATATAGGGTAAAGCATGGTACTGTGTTAGTCATAGACAAAGAAGGAAAAGAGTATAGAGAAAAAAAATACCTTTATTAGCTGAGTTTCTCTAGGTTGCAAGATTTCAAGACAACCATCCTGAAGAAGAGACCTAGTTGTCTTGAAGGCATGAATCCTAGAGCCGCTCAATTAGCCAATAAAAGTATAATTTTTACTCTACTAGTCTCCTGGAACATAGTGAAAAGAGTACTGTTGTAATATACCACATATCACCTATAGGAATCACTATATATCTTACTTTACTGTATAAACATCTGTTAGGAGATCACTCTCTATGTCCACATTGTGACTTGGAAGTGGTTTCTGTATGAACTGATATCACTAGTTTCCTGTATTTAGCTCCTGTGGTATTCAATACATTAGCATGATCACCCCCCCCCACTTTGTATAAAGCTTGTCATTTGTATCAATTCAGCTCTGTACTTTTGCCTTTGTTTGAGCATTTGGGAATATGGATGTTACAATAACACTTTTATAATTTAAATAATATATGCCCACAGGCAGTCTAAGTTATTTTAATCTTATTTAATATATCGTTTTTATTTTAAGTGTGTGCCTATATACAACATTTCTCTCTTTCCCTTTTCTCTAGTGAATTATAATCTTATTGCTGAGGTGGCAGCTAGGCTAAATAATAATATGAGTAGCTTTTATTTAACCACATCACATTCAACCCAAAACATAGTACAATGACTTAACCTGATAGTGCACTTCTCAACTCTTTATATACTAAATGTCTTGTCTGACAGTTCTGCGGCCAAAATAGATCTTAACATTGGTTGGTTGAGGATGATGGAAATAATACCCCAATAACAGCTGGTGACACACATCTATGTTAGAGTCAGGCCAATTTTGTGCGGGCACTCAGCCACTCCCCAAAAAGACCACACAAACAAAACAAAACAATACAAAACAAAAACCAACAACAATGTCCTATGTGATACAACTGACACCCTTTTTATGGAGAAGGATTTAGGTTGTTTGTTTTAATAGAAAAGTATCCCAAGTTAGAGCAATTCTTGGCACTTTAATGGACATCATCTTTTAAAACCGAATATGATTTTTAACCTTTTGAATACTAGAAACATCTTCAACACATTATAACGCTGTTTACTGCTTTCATTAGACAAAAGGACACACAAGGACTGCATGAGGCCACAGGACTGCCTGTTTGCCTAGAGGACTGTAGCACAATGGGAAAGGGGTTAAATGAAAACTCTGGAAAAAATTCCAGCTGTACAGCTCCTATTGGTTTTAAGCAGCTTCTTCTTAGAACAATCACGGGGTTAAGCAGCTGTTTAAAAAAAGTGCAGTGTTTCCTTCCAGCGCTGCTCAAAGGTGCTGACCAAGTAGGTGTAAATACATCTGTCTTTTGCCATTTGTACTAATGCATGCCTCCTACACTTCTCAGAGCACAGCAGATGGTCTCTGTCCTGTCGAAATATTACAGTGTACAGACTTCCATTGCTATGTGTTTCTAGAAATATGAGGGCAGATGTTAAATATGTTAAGCACACGCTTTGCCCCCTGGAGGTTTTAGTTAAGGCTGCCGTCTCAATTTGGCCATCTTTACGCATGCCAGGATTCGAGCTTCTTAGGCGTTCCTCTTAATACTCTCTAAATAGATTGTTTCTTCTTGTTAATTTTCATTACAGCAGTCTGCAAGTATTGAATCACTTGAGAAGGACTTCGTATTATTTATTCCTAAAAATCATTGGACATTTTAAGTGTGCTCGAGACTTGTTATTCTATTGTTAGTCCATCTCCCACTGCATTAACCCTCTGAGTGCCAGTGAGGTATCCAACGCATTGCAAAGCAATGCGTTGGATACCTCACTGGCACTCAAAGGGTTAAGCCCTTGGATACTAGAGACTACTCCAACGGACTGCAAAAGCAGTATGTCAGAGATGTATCTAGCATTTAAGGGGTTAAATTCCACTTTGTTGTAACTGTACACTAAGGGCCCTGTGTTTAAAAGAAACAAGGAACCATTCTGAGGAAAACCCAATTCTCATTTATTCAAACAGTGCTATTAACCCTCTGAATGCTAAAGAGGTCGCCAGTGCATTGGCGTGCAATGTGCTGGAGACCTCTTTAGCACTGAGGATAATAAAAGCCCTATTTAGACCAAAGGGGTTTTTTTATCTCTTCCCTATGGTGCTGAATGCTTATATTTTATAAAGTATTGCTTTTTCCTGTGCTTATTTATACACATGTTTTGGTCAGAGGTGGATTAATATTCCAGGCTCCCCTAGGAAAGGACCTTTATGTGCTTTTAGCTCCTCCCATAACCACACCCCCTACTCCTCACATAACCCCACCTCCAGCCCCATCCACTGTTCTCTGGAACAGAAAATACCCTTTGCTTATAACAAACAAACGCAAAGAAAAAACTTTTAACCCATTGGTTGCTTGAGAGATCTCAACACATTTCTTTGCAATGCACTGGTGATCTCTCCAGCATCCAAGATTTCAACTAATAGCCAGTATAGGGGCATTTAAAATAATGCAGGGACATTGAGATTCCAGTCGCCGCACCCACTAATCTGAATGTGGATGTGGCCAGCACTGCTGAGTCATCTCTTAAAACTTGGAGCTCTAAGCAGTTGCTTGCTCTGCCTAATGGGAAATCCAGCCCTGGTGTTGGTGATTCCCCTCATTCTGTGGTTCTAGTGAACACTTATATAATATTAATGCACATGAAACATGTTTTAATACTATGTATAACCAAACTCTGTAAAAGTTATAAATTAATTTGCCTTTTTTTTTTGGTAGCTTCTTCTTAGTAGGTAGACATTAAAGCGGAACTACCACCTCCACTAAAGTCGCCCTGCAATACTTATGCAGGTGGCGACTAGCTTACTAATCATTATTTTACCTTTAAAAAGTGCCCACGAATAAAGTTATGTTTAAGCTTCTGAGCCCGACGGCCAGGTTACTGCAGCCTGTGCATCTGCGTAGTCAGTCTCTTCCGGAGCCATCTGGGCCAGTGCTATGCCTGTGAAGAGGACTGACTGTGCAGGCTCACATTCAAGATGTCCGCGGTGATGCCTGGCTTCCGTCCTCGGAAGCTTACGCATAACTTTATTCGTGGGCACCTTTTAAAATGATTATTGGTAAGGTAGTAGCCACCTACATGAGTATTGCAGGGCGACTTTAGTGGAGGTGGTAGTTCCGCTTTAATGGGAGCATGTTGCACTGTGAGAAGTAAAAGAAAAGGAGTGCTATCCGTATATTTTGTTCAAGTTCTACTGAGCACATTTAGTATGATCACCACATAAGCACAACTCTTCGGTGACATGCCTCTTCATCAGGTGCACTGTGGTTGGGTTTGGGAGAAGGCACCAAGGACTCCACAGTCCCCTAGATGACAACATGCACTGCACTTGCACCAATCAACAGTGCAGAAAAAATCAGTAATTGTTATACATTCTGGCAGTAGTGTGAGACTGGGGCAAACTACCTCAGCCTCACACATCTCAGAGACATTAGAATGGCTGATTGGCACAAGTACAGTGCATGATATCACCCTGGGACAAGGCCTCCTTGTGAACAGAGACATAGAAACAAGGAATTTGATGGCAGATTAGAACTATTCTGCCCATCTAGTCTACCCATTTACCTACTGTAAAAACCTCAAACCTTATTTGATCCTTGGTCTTTTCTTATGTTCAGGACAGCCTTATTGCCTATACCATGCATGGTTAAATGATGTTATTATATTAACTTCTACCACTTCTGCTGGCAGTTCTACTAACCTCTCAGTGAAGTAAAACTTTCTTACATTACGTTTAAACCTTTGTCCCTCTGGGTTTTAGACTATGGCCTCTTGTCCTAACATCTTTACTTCTTTGAAATGTACTTCCATCCTTCACTTTGTTGAATCCCTTCATGTATGTTTCTATCATATCCCCTCTCTCTCTTCTCTCCTCCAAGCTATACATATTCAGATCCTTTAGTCTAACCTGATATTTATTTTCCTGTAAACCAGTCACCATTTTAGTAGCCCTTCTCTAAATTTTCTCTAGAGTATCTATATCCTTCTGGAGATGAAGTCTCCAGTACTGTACACAATAGTATAGGTGAGTTCTAACTAGAGACCTGTAGAGTGGCATGACCATTTTCTGCTACTAATGCCCCTATCTATACAACCCAGAACCCTGCTTGCATTCCCCACCACTTTGTTACATTGTCTACCTTTAAGTCATTAGCAATAATTACCACCAGCAGGAGGGTACATGGGTTGTATTCTAACAGTATTGAAGGACAAAAAAGAGGCAGAGTAATTAAGACTAGGAGATACCACTGCTGAGTACTGACTGTCAGAAAGGTATAGTATTAAAGCACATTGTATTGCACTGCAAAGAAATTCCTTGGACACCCCTATGGAACTCAGAGGGTTAGCTAATGATATGGGGTGTGTGTCTCTAAAAGGCTCCTTTCAAATGGGTAGTATTGCCTCAATAACTGCAATGCCTGCAGTGCAGAAGTCACTATTGAAAGATGTTTGCGCTCCGTCCTGCCTGTCAGCCGGGGATGAATGGAGAATTCTTCTGAATAAGGTAATAATTTAGGCAACTAGCACTACTGAGCAGCTAGTCGCCAGATGGGGAATTATTAGACATCAAGTTGTTCAGCGGTGGTAGTTCCGCTTTAAAGAGTTAAGTAGGCTTATGCACGCTGTCTGCTTCTTCTTGAATAAACTGACAGTAACTGTCATATCTGCCTCCATGAGCATGGCATACTGGACTCTGAGAAACATAGGAGCCATTATGATTTCCTGATCCTAATACCATAAGTGAGGGTTTATTATTAAGAGGTGTACATTTTTCCTCATACAAACATAAAAAGCTCACTCTGACTGGATAGTATTGGATATATAAACTTTTTAATAACCTGACCTGATTAGTATAGAAAATGAACATTAGAGAAATATATATCAACTAGGAAACAAAAAGCCAACAATACAAGAAAATGGAACCTGGGATTGCACTGGTTTCCCCTACAACTCAACACAGTAGGTGTGACCAGCACAGCTATCCAGATGGTGTGACCTGCACTCCCTATACAGATGTCTACCTTGCCTAATGGGAAATCTGCTACCCCTGCAAGGAGTTAATCATTATTCTGTTATAAAGTAATTGCACACTTCAATTCAAAAATAGAATAATTTGAATGAAAAGTGATTTAGTTATTCAATTATCCCTACATGACCTTCTAGTTTCAAAAGTGAGACTATGCTTGGTTGGAGTTAGACCCCAAGATGTAAAAGTGATTAAACAGGATTGCCAAGACCTAATAGGTGAAGGAACAAGAGGCTTATACGTATGCAAAGTGTTCTCATCATGCTGATATCCAGGTTCCTAGTGTGTGAGCTCAGAGCAACTTGGAACCTTAAGTCATCCAAACAGGATATATGCCTTGTGAAAACCCTTTATTCACATTAGTTTCCTGACAGATGTATGAGAACTGGAAATATGTTATATCCAATTCTAATGCTCATACAGTAACATGGGATATTGCCTAAACTTTACATTTTTTCTAAAATGAAACCCTAATTATGTTTTGGCTCTTGTTTTATACTACCGACTGGTCGTGTGGAAAATTATTATTCTATTTGTGCTGTGTCTGTAACACATATATTTATAAGGTTACTGATCTTGGCCCTGTCTTCTCTTGGCTGTGTTTAGAAAACATATGGACTGGATGGATTTCAATAAGTCTGATGTGGTCAGACTCTAGTATCCAAATAAATAATTTCTGCAAAGTCTCAGTTGCTGACTATCCCGATTGTCTCATTTGGGCTTCAGATTTTCACCTCTTCTATTTTCACAACAGATATATTTAATAAAAAAAAGAAAGGGCAGCCAGAATGCTAAGGGTTGTCACATTGCCACATGAAAGACAGACATTCAGTCGCACACAGAAGCAGACATATCAATATCTTTGCTTTGCATATTCATGTGACATCAAGAACAGAAAGGAAACCAGAGGCATGCTCTGCTGATTCATACACTTTAGCATTGTACTTGGGGGTCAGTTGACTTTTGCTACATGGTAATCATGAGCAAAACATAACTTTTCCTTTTCTAATCATTTAAAAGGGAAGTAAAACTAACCCTACATTTAACTTATCATTTACAGAAAATACCCCTATTAGCTCTGCCTTTGTACCTTTGTTCAGTTGCTAACATCTTCTCCTGGATGTCATGCCTACTTAAATTAACATGTATAGCAAGTACAACTTGTGTCCTGTATTCCCTAGCTAGTCATGTCAGCCTCCATGGACACAATAGTCAAAACTGATTGAAGAAGTTCTCTCTTGAACTATGGTACAAGGTAAAATCCACTGGAGTCATTTGGATTTTCTGGTCACATAAGGTAAGAGGGGAGTTATCATTAGGACTGGAAGCTGTTATTTACCCTTTAACTTTGCATTAATATTAATAGTCTCTTGATGGTTGCTTGATTTGTTCCCTTGTCAAATCTATATTTTCACATACTACCCCACCTTTTACAGCCTCTTATAGCAACCTACACCCTCTTGCAGACACAATGACATTCTAAAAACTTCAAATATTAAAGGGATAGTAATGTTTCAAAATGAAAGTAATTGAACTACAACTCTGACAGTAGTGAAATAACACTCTCCATGGCCCAAATACTATGAAGATTAATTGGAGCTGCTTTAATTTTGAAACATCACTATCCCTTTAAGTCATACTATCAGTGGCAAATGAAGTTAAAGCCAGAGCCATACCTTGGAATGTTTGGGATCTGCCCTATGACTGGATTCTCAGTGTTCACTACCTGGTCTCCAGGGGCTGAGATTTTTTTCTATTCCATGGAGAGTTCCTGCATATGTCTGTCCACTGCCTATTCAGTTTACTTTATTCGCACCTTCCTACCACGCCCTGTCCCCTCATATAAATTATTAAAACCATCACTATTAAGGCCTACCCCCATTGTGTGACAAATCATATGTTCTTATCTAGACCTTCCTATACAATAATGAACATTCCAAGAAGACACAGGTTAAGATGTAATAAACTGAATACCTAAAATGTCAGCCAAGCTAGTGTGGTATGCACAACTTTAGCAGGATTTTAAGCCATTTGCAGCAACCACTTTTGAAGCTTTTCCTCAAGAACAAACTGACACTGTCATATGGCAGTAATTTATTTACTAATGTATGCTTAATAAAGATATAAAGATAAGAAAAAATAGATTTAACCAAAGGGGTCAGAGTTAGGAAATGTATGGCTCTCCAGCTGTTGCTGGAGTACAGCTCACAATATGCTCTCTTACATCATGCTCAGCAGGCCACAGGGAATTGCAGTCCAACAACAACAGCTGGGCAGTAACAGGTTGCTCAGCCTTGAATGAGATTATATGTGCAATACTATTAATAAACAGACATATTTCTTAAAACCTAGAAAATATTGTACTGTAATGATGAAATGTGGTTAGGGTGACCACATTTCCCTTCTGCCATTCCGGGACGTGGTCACCCTATTGCCTTACCTTGAGTCCCTGGTGGTCTAGCGGAGTGCAAAGTGCTCTGTGCCTCCTCCGGCACAGAGCTGAAGCTCCCACGCGCTGTGCTCAGTAATGCAGAGCGCTGGGAGATGATGTCATCTCCCAGCGCTCTGTATTACTAGAGCGCTTGCCTCCAGATCAGGTAAGTTGCATTGCCGCCCTGGATGTCAGCCTGCAAGCGGCGTCCATGATGTGACACACCGCTTGCAGGCTGACATTCAGGGCGGCTTGGCTTCATTCCGGGACACTTCATTGTCCCAGTTGAAGGGGACCCGGGACGCGGGACATGTCCCTGAAATAAGGGACAGTCCCGGACGTTCCGGGACCCGTGGTCACCCTAGTGGTTTGTTTTTTAAGTAGTTATGCATTGAACTGGGGACGAGCATATGCTGCTACTGCTTTTAATGAATGATCTACGTATCAACCAATGTCATTCCTATTTCTCCTACTGATCACACTATGATTTTTTTCAGCCTTGGGAAACATTTTATGTTTTGATTGGCTTCCTCTACTCTGGCTTCTAAATACTCTATAGACACTGAGCAGCATTAGGTAAACAGACTGCAGGCAATGGGGTTGCAAAGAAACAGAACTACTGCTCAAGGAGTCAGCTACTGTCATATACACAAACCTCTGTTTGTGAACGTAAATGTTTTATAAAATAACAAAGTACACACTGAGATTGGCACATCTTTTAATTAACTTCAATGATCTTAAAACTATGACTAATCTACTAGAAAGCACAAAAGCTAGCACTACAATTGCATTCAATCCTGGGGAGTAAAGTGCTGGATGGGTGAATAAGGTGTAAAAGGGCTGCCTACCATCTGGGGCAAGGGTCAGCAATCTAAGGTTTTTCAGTTACTGTTGAACTACAACGCCACCTTCCTCAAACAGAAAAAGTCTGGCTAAGAATGATAAGAGTTGCAGTCTAAAAACAGCAGCTGGAGAGCCACAGACAGGATGCCTATTCTCAAACTAGCTGCAGGCAAACAGCTAAAAGGAACACTACTAATAATAACAGTTACCCTAATACGGAAGAACATGTTGTAATATTGATTTGAATGCAATGGCACCAACTTACGGCACACTGCAGATACAGGGAATTGGAAAAGAAAGTACAATAACATTTGCTACATATTATATATACTAGTTGAACAGCCCGTTACACGGACCACAGTGCCACTGCCACCCGGTCGCGGGGCAGTCACGTGCAGTAGAGATTGCCCGTGCCACGGCTGATACAGAGCTCTGTATCAGTCGCAGCGAGGGCAGTCTCTACTGCGCATGACTGTAGCACGTGCAGCAGTGTCTACTGCGCATGCCGGCGCGTTACACACGATTTAGCTAATTATTATATAGGATATGTAAATCAGGGCTCAAAATTTCCACTCACCACTAGCCCTGGCGAGTAGAAATTCAGCGCTGGTGGGTATGTTTTGGCTTGCAGTGGCGAGTAAATTTTCATGTCCGGCTAGTAGCAAAGGACTTAAAATTATAAGCCCTGTGTAAATGTTTCCACAAGTTGGAAGAACGTAAAGCGCTCTTTAAGGCATTCAATGTTTGTATCATCACTTCTTCAGGTGAAATGAACTAAGAAGAAAGATATAGGTGAGAGTAATTATCCAGAGTGATAAACTACCCAATTCCTATTTTATTCTATGAAGCCTATGTATCAAGACCCTTCAAGCTGGAGAGATCTTAGTGTATAGGCTCCATTAAATAACATAAAAATTGGACGGTGAATTATTCCTCCTCAAGTGTTTGCAAATCTACATTGACTAAATGGGTTTTTAACACTCTACTGCTAGAGGTCTGCAAAACAATGCATTAGAGTCCTCTCTAGCATTCAAGGGAATACAAGTCCAATTTAAATCAATGTGAATTTGCCGTTCCCCCACTATGGTGCAGTTGGTTTGCCGTAGAAATGCACGTGCTTTAGCTTGATGCATAAGGCCTATTGTTTCTGCAATACTACTGAAAAAGGAGGTGCAATAACACACTACATTCTAGCAATGTATGTACAGTTAAAAAATATATATATAACAGTATGCACGTTCATATAATGGCAAGATGTTATTCAGCATTAATGTTTATTTAAGGCTATATTCGAACATCTCTCCTCATATTCCCAGTGTTATCACTTACCCTGTATTTGGTAAATGAGCCATTCTTATCTGGCTTTTCAAGAACAGCAACTCTTTCCATGTTTCATGAAATATACTAGGCCAGGGTTGGGTAACCATTAATCCCAATCCCAAATTGCCTGGGAGAGACACATATTTTAAATGTGTGTACCAAATCCTGAGCAGCCTGCTTCCAGGACAACAAACAGACTTGGAATAAAGACTCCGGAGCACAGGGTTCTAAATACTACAGGGAAAACTGGCCATTGTCTACTATGACAGAAAGTGCAATCAGTCTTGGGCTACAAGAAAATGGCCACAAAGCATTAGAGCTGACGTACTGCACAAGAAAACGGCACTGCTGTTCCTTTGTGCTGTCAGGAAACATGGCTCAGTTCTCCCTCTAGTGCTTAGCACTCTGTGGTGCAGCAAGAAAATGCCCAGGTTGCACATTAAAAAATGGCATCCAGCAAAGTTAGCATGGGGTCACCTGGTGTGATGTCACCCCACCAGCGCAATCTCACTAGAGTCCAGGAAAAATACAAGTGCTGTTCTTATCTGTGCAGTGTTCCTTGGTGGCAGAAATGTGGTCACCCTAGGCCAGGTGTACAATTTCTATGAAATCTGTAGCCAAGCTAATAAGGTAACTTACCATTTTGGTCTAACGTACATACTAAGCATTAAACCTCTGTCTGATTTCCAAAGGTCAGCTAAGGATTATTATGTTTTGCAGCAGGTCTAACTTTTATTATTTAAAGGACAACTAACACCTCTTAATAATAACGCCCACTTACCTTACTATGGCCAGTAAATCCTTAAAGCCACTATTAATTTTCCATTGTTGTTTGGTTCAAGAGATACCATCTTCAATCAATCCTGGATGTCATGTCCATGGAGGAGGACATGACTGTTTCTTGCAGGACCTGCAAATTGAGGTCTCTGCATATAGTAATCTTAAGTCTATAAGGACCATAGGGGTGTGCAATACATTACTTTGAAATGCATTGTAACCCCTCTGGTTATTAAAAGGTTAAGTAGGCTCATGCATTCTACCTGCTTCCGTTTGAAAACAACAGCCAGCAACTCTCATGGCTGCCTCCATGGACATGATATCTAAGACTAACTGGAGATGTTTTCTCTTGAACAAAAGCACACGGGAAAAATTCATTTGGGATATTAGGATTTTTTGGCTATAGTAAGGTTATTATTAGGCAATTACATTTTTCCTTTAATAGAATTTGCATGAAGGACTGGATTGGAAATGTTAGAAGGTTGCAGTGACCTATGGGTCACGGTACTAGGCAACTGGGGAAAATAATAAAAATAATGAACTGCGCTTATTTTCCTGCTCTTACTTTCCTTTTTCTTTTCTCTCTCTTTAGTATATGTTTTTAGATTATGAGAAGTTAATTTTAAGGTACTAACAAGAAGTGGAGCAATGCTGATGAAAGAACAACTACAAATCTCCCAAATTCCAAGTGATGTAATGGGGATTTTTAAGCCCTTGAATGCTAGAGTAGTCCCAACCCATAACAAAGCATTCTGGGATTGTGTCAAGGAGTGAGAGGTGTGACAGGGGAACTTGTTGCTGGATCAGTCAGAGGCTGAAGTATTTAAAAAGTGGTGCAATTCTGGAAAACAACTTGGGGAATCCTCATTAGAGAAAGATTTAGGAGTACTGATAGACAGACTTCACAGTAGTGTGCAGAGTCATTAAGCTGCTGCAAGAGCAAATAGGGTACTAGCCTGCATAAAAAGAGGTGTACAGTTTTGAGCACCATTTCTTAAAAAAAGACATTCTTGATCTGGAAAAAGTACAGAGACGTGCAACAAAACTGATAAAGGGACTGGTGGATCTGAGTTATAAAGAGAGACTAGCCAAACTGGGTTTGTTTACATTAGAGAAGAGACGTCTAAGGGGTGATATGATTACCATTTACAAATACATTCAAGGTCAATACAAAAAACTATCCAATTAATTATTTACGCAAAGAGCTGAGCTAAGAACGAGAGGTCATCCATTAAGACTACAGGAAAGACGCTTTTGACTAAAACAAAGGCAGGGATTTTTTATAGTAAGGGCGGTAAAGCTATGGAATTCTTTGCCTCAGGATGTTGTACTTGCAGATAATATAACTGCTTTCAAAAAAGCAATGGATGCCTATCTAGCACAGAACAATATTGAAAATTATGACAGATGACTTCAATGCAGATAGGATGTTGATCCAGGGAAATATCTGACTGCCATTTGGAGTCAGGAAGGAATTGTTTTTACCCACCTGTAAATGGCTTCCATTTTTTTTTTGCCTTCCTCTGGATCAACAGGGATGGTTTTGACATAGGGTGGACTTGATGGACATGTCTTTTTTTTTAGCCTCGTCAACTATGTTACTATGTTAACCAGCTACAACATAGGGAACCAACATACTGTAAGTCCCCAGTGATTTAGATTGGTGGTCTACATAGCATTGCAAAGCATTGAAGTCCCACGTCAATCAAAGGCACTTTTTGGAATGTATTGTTTTCCCCATGGTGCATTTGGTTTCAGCCACTTTTCATTAGTACATCATTCTCTTGTGGTGAGCTACTTAATTCTCCATTCACGTAAACTAGGCCTGATGTATAAAAGCAAAGTGGAGGACTTACAGGACAAACCATCTGTAAAATAGGGGAGAAATAAAAATTCTCATTGAGTTAATGGGTCTTTTAACACTGAATGTTAGGGAGGACTTCAGTATAATATGAAGCAATTTTTGGGTTAACCCTTTAAGAACCAGGGGGTGTACAATGCATTACAGGGAATGTGTTGCATACCCCTCTGGTACTTATATTGTAAAAAAAAAAAAACTTTTTAATCAATTAAGGGTTTATAAAAATGTATTTTCCCATATGGTGTAGTTGGCTTGCCCAAGAATTGCTACAGTATGCTTTTATAAATAAGCAGCGGCTTAAAGGGGATCTATCGCCCCAGTACAAATGTGTATTAAACATTAGATTATCTAGCGATTAGGTGGCTTTCTTGAATAATTTCTTTTTTGAATCCTATTTTGCCAAAAATTAACGTTTAAAGACTGCACTTCCGAATATACTGTGGCTACAGCTCTATACCTGCAGTCTGTAACTCTGCCTCCGCTCCCATCCCTTTATCTAGCCTCCTCCAATGACGGAGGCTTCTGTGTGTAAGCCGGAGCAATCTCATTGGCAGAGATCGATATCTAGCCATCGAAACAGCTCCGGCTTACAGACAGAAGCCTCCGTCATCGGAGGAGGCTAGATAAAGGGATAGGAGAGGAGGCAGAGTTACAGACTGTAGGTATAGAGATGTAGCCACAGTATATTCGGAAGTGCAGTCTTTAAACGTTAATTTTTGGCAAAATAGGATTTAAAAAAAAAAAAAAAAAGATTCACAGTGTGTATACAGTGTATATGTTGTTCTGTGACTACCAGTGGATTGTGGAGCAAGGTTGGGCTGTTTAACAGTGTATGGGTGTGGTTCTGTGGATACCAGGGGACAGTGGAACGAGGATGGATGTCAGAAAGTGTAAGTCTGGTTATGTGACTACCAATAGCAGACTGTGTATGTGTGACTCTGTGCCTATCAGAGGACCCCTTATGTTCCAGTGTGACACTGGTTCAACAGCATAGGATCCCATAAATAGAGTTCGCAGGGGGCACCAAAAAAATATACGTAACTACAAACTAACACTTTGGATGCTTGAGACATCTCCAGTGCATTTTGAAGCAATATGCTGGAGACATATCTAGCATCTATGCAGTTAAAAGTCACATTTTGCTATGGGTAAATGTAAATAAGAGCATCCATGGCTCCCTGCATAGTCTCAGTGTTAAATGAGGATAAGCTGGGGAAGATATAGTTGTGTGGATCCAACATGATAAATCATTTTGCACCACACCCAAACAATTATCTAGGAAATTCCTATAGGAATCCCTTCCGCAACAGCTCACATTATAAACATTATTATTTTAAAGTGGAACTAGCACTTTTTAATGTCTTGAGAGATTTTGAAAAGGCTATCAAAATCACCTATATTTATGTTAGTCATTATTTATTTCAACATATAGTTTTTGAGATATTTAAATGTGTGTGTCAGTTTATGCAGATTAGACAGCATTTCCTGGTAGGAAGTGGCAGTTGGGAGGGGGATTGTAATGTTATTTTCTGACATATCAGGCTATGCCAGCCAGTACTGCCTTATTTGCATACATGACAAATAAATAATACTAAATATTTCTGAAAAGAGTAAGGCTCTTTCGCAACTGTTCAAATATTAGTTCCACTCTAAACGTCAGTTTATGAAGGTTTAAGAAGCTTTAAGACCAACAGCAGCTTTATTAACACTCGGTTGCCATAGCTAGCACCTAAACTGTGAGTTAGACCTGTCAGAAGCTTTGTCTCCATGAGGAAAGGCTCTCAGTAGCAGCTGAACTGCTCAGGCAGATACAAGAACGTAGCCTTTGAACACAATACCAATGGCTGTTCTTGAGATAAGATGCAATGACTATATTGGGATTAAAAAATATCTCTGACATGAGTGGATCATTACACTTATGTATATGGAGAGCTGATCTATTACTGAGAGATTTCTTCTTTTCCTTTTGTCATTTTGGGGTGAATATTGAGGGGAATTGTAACAGGAAAGGCTAGCTAAGATGTGGAAATCATTAAGAACTTGTGGATTGAAGATTATAAGAGATCTATACCTATACTCATATTTCCATTGATCTGTAATTCTATCTTGTTCACATTCTTTCAAAATATTGAGGCTGAATCACTGAGATAACTTTTGTATTATACTTCGTAGGTGTGTGTGCCACAGCTTGATCTGTAGTTGAAGCAACCATATCTTATACACACACAAATTGCTAGCCTGAGAAGCTCCCTGTGTGCTTAACCACACATGTGCAGTGGAGACTGCTGGAACGTTGCAGTCATGCGCAGTAGAGACTGGCCAAACGTGCTAGTATTGAAATGATTATGTAGTTTTAAGTTTGCTTCTTATTGTATCTTTGAGTTGCGGTTTATATCTGTAAATATTTTGCCCATGTCATGCTGCCTTTAACTAAAATTCTTTTGATTATTCTCCTATCCATTGTGATACCAGGCTCTGTGATTAAACTGTCTATAGTTTTATTTGAGATCAAATTTTTATAATTTATTTTATTACCTTACTTGTCACTGGAATCTCTGCTTGCAGACTGCTCCATAAGTCTATTACAGTACGTTTTTAATAGTAAGCTACCTCACATTTCCCATAGGCTTCCAGCCATTCAGTGCTAAAGCATGTGGTGTCCAGAAGTCTGTCATGTTTTCTAGTTCAATCCTCTAAGCTGATTACCAGTATCATATTCTTTTTATCATTTCTGATTCTTTTTTATTTTTTTTAACCAAGCACCAGTTTTGTTGTTCATTTTTTTTAAAATGTTCTCTAGGCAACATATTTGAAGTTGTATAATAAAATTCTTGGTATCCAAATATTTTTTGATAAATGACAATTTTCAAAGAGATAATTACAAATTCCATTTGCGTTACTGAAGTTTGTAATGGAAGCTAAGGACGTCGGGTTGTCCTTAGCCATTTGTTCTGGGTCTCTCCCTCCTGGATGCGGCTACAGAAGGGTAGCGATTCCGGTGAAGCAGGATAAATGGCTGGAACTCTATAAGCACTGGAACTCTTGGAGAGCTGGAAACATAAGCTGTGCTGTCGAAACAGTCACTGGAAATCTGCAGCTGAAGAATCCACTGGAAATGCTGGAACAGGAGACTCTTGAATGGGAGGCAAAGTGGCTCCTTTCTACCATTCAGAAAAAGGACTATATACTCCTCCTTAGTTCAAAACAACTAACTGCACTTTATTTGAAATAACATCTTATTTATAAAGTTAACTTGGGCAGTGCAAGGCATGATTCAATCACAGTACATGCTGAAGACATAACACAATAGGCGTATTCATAGGGATAATGCAATCACAGCACCTCAACTACAGAAGACATAATACAATCACAGTGGATACTATAGGTAACAGCAAATGGTGAAGACATAATGCAATCGGAGTATTCACAGGGATAATGTAATCACAACACCTAATTCAAAGGAACCAACAACAGATGGCTCAGGGATACACAATAAGGCAGACATGATTACATTAATACACAAAGGGCTAGGGTAGGCAATAGCCAAAAAGGCTTGAGGGGCTGGAATACACATTTTAGGGAACATGTATTGCACAGTCCCCTTGAATCCGTGGCTACTCTGCGAATCACTGATGCTCCTACAACAAGGCAGTTCTGTGGATTTAGCCCTTTTCGACACCGCTGCCTACCAACATAATGTCTTAAAAGTTCTCCTAGTCTGTGATAAGGGACTATACATACGTACGCCCAGGGAAGGCTTCCAGTAACGGACTATGGTCCGTTACAAAATATTTAACTGATGAAATGATTGTTACATAGAGAACAGAATGAAAGCACACCAGAGACGAAAAAAAGTAAATGTTCATGAAATTTTAACCATGAATTTCCATGCTTTAGTTGACATGCGTAAGAACCTTACCGTTGGCTCAAATAAAAGTTGTTGCTTTTGTTTCAGTTTAATATCCACCTTTTTTAATTTAATTTTAATAGATTAACGGTAATTTGTGTGTTTTATCATTTTTTTTATCAATCAAAAAAATAATATTTTGTGAGTGATTAAGTGAGGAAATTGATTGATTGTGTACCTCACAATCTTAATTAACTTTTTTTTAACAACATATTTTGCTTTAGTCAATCAGTACTTCATGGATATTCTTATAATTGAACTTCCACAGAAGGATTTTTTGTTTTGACCAATCATAAGCACCAAGGAATAATTGCATCAGATTTGACAATTCCTAAAAGGGATTTATTTATTTTTTGGGAGAAAAAAAAACTTTTTCATTGGAGTAAAGCATAATGCATTTTTTATATGCCAGCACTGTGTACCCACAAAAAAGCCATAGTTCCTAACCATGACTTAAAAAATCTAAATTAGCTATTTGTTTCAATTAAAGGCAATTACTATTTTCTACTAGGCCTACTCCAGTGGGAGCAGACTTACTAGAAAGCTACCGTATGCAGCCCCAAAACAGCGCCCACCAGCATTTTTTTGAGGGGTTTGTGCATCACATTGCCCATAGATCTGCTTTATTGAACTCTCAAGCTTGATACAGCAGGTCTATGGGAAAATGCATCAAGCAGATGACAGAACTGTCCTGTCTGGTGCAACTCAGAAAAAGAAGGGGAGCATTGTCATTCCTTTTTCAGACCTTATTCTTCTCCCCTGTTGTTGCACCTAGGCTCACAATGCAGGGGGTAACACTGCTGATAGGGCAACAGCCTCATGGTAGTTGCTTTTTAAGGTTCTGATGCTTAAAAATCTGCCTGTTTTGCTCATTATTATGGGATTTTTCTGTACATTCCCATAAACCCTTTTCTCTTAGTCCAAGCGGGAACCATAGGGTAAAGTCCCCTCCTCCAGGAGGACAGAACACCTTGAGGAGGACAGAACACTATTGAGGAGGAGACTCCATCCCTTGTCCATTTTTCCCCCACCTGGACATTATCACTTTTAAAGTAAAGCAAACGCAAAAGAAAAGAAACAGAAGTGAAAAAAGAAAGGGAATCCCCTGAACCAAAGAATCGAAGAGAACGACACTACCAAGGACTTGAACCACTGTTTTTTTTCCAGGAAGGAGTCCTGTGTTTCACAGTGACTAAGAGAAAAGGATATATCATTAAGTACACACAAATACTATTTTCTCTTACACCCTATGTGGATCACAGGAGCCATGGGGATATACCAAAGCATCACCAAGATTCTTGGGAAGGAAAGATAAAGACCTCTCCAAAGGCAGATCAGTTTCAACAGAAATTAACTGGTACAACATGAATCTCAGGTGTCAATGGACACAAAAACTGCAAACCTAGGAACAGAAACAAATAGGTTTCTGGCCAAAATTATATCATGAAGGACACCTATACAGGCACAGCAGCCTGGAGGCCCTTCCAGCTAAAACTGGCTTCAGCCGAGGCCAGGACATTAACATGGCAATGCTTCACAAAAGTATGAAGGGACTTCCACATTGCTGCCTTCCACAGCTGTTCAACTGATGCTTGTAGACCCAAGATGTACCTCCTGACCTGGTGGAATTTGCTGTAACCCGAAAGGGCTCAGGCTTCATCTTGAGAACATATACCTGGTGAATGGTCACCTTAATCCAAGAACCCGCTTTTACTTTTGAAGCAACCGGAAAAGATAACAGCCCTGAACACGACCCTTTACTCCACTATTAGAAAAGGGACCCCACCCTATGATGTGCCTTGAAAGAAACTGGCATTCCAGCCTGCAGCATGGTAGCAATGACACTTAGAATAATTCTTCTTCTTCAAGATGCTGGCCTTTAGAGCCCAGCCATCAACACCAGCTTCTCTACCTGACGATAGCACAACAGATCCAGGGTCAAGAGGTCCAACTGCAGTGAAATCCAAAATGACTCAATAACGGATACATTGAGAAGATCTGAAAAACTGGCCCAATGGGGCCAGAATGGGGCAGTCAGAATGATTTTCTTCAATACCTTGGGGATCAGAAGAATCAGTGGAAACATGTGCCTGAGGAAAATGCCATGGAATGACAATAGCGTCTATAACGAGAGTTAGAGGGTCTTGGGACCTAGCAGAGAATGGAGGATCCTTTACGGTTCAGCCAACAGGACCCTCAGGTCCACTGATGCAAGACCCCACAAGATTAACTAGTCTAATAACCACTGTTTGAGCTCCAAATTTCCGGGATCAGGGTGAGGGTGATTGAGAAAGTCTGTCAAAAAGCTGTCTACCCCTGGAACCATGGAGAGAACCAGCATGTGAGCATCCGCCCACATGAGAATAAGCCGGACTTTGACCCATGCTGCTGCACTGGTCCATCTATGGCAGCTGATATAAGCCACCACTGTCATATTGTTGGACTGGATATGTACCAGGGATCTTTCAAGGGACCAATGCCACAGGGCTATGTGAATCAACCAAAGCTCCAGAACAGTGATGAGCAGAATGCTCTTCTCCCTGGTGCATAGACCCTATGAAGTCTAAGGGCCCAGAACAGCACCACAGCCTATCAGGCTGGTATCTGTGGTGACTATGAACCAGTTGGGAATAACAAGCAGCCATTCCAAAGCCACCAATGAAGGTCCGCCTTCGTCCAATCGGGCAGAAACATCACACGAGAGAGATGATACTATTGGCCACACCAATTCCGGAGAATGTCCAGATGCAGCTCCCTAGTATGGAAATGAGTAAATGAGACTGCCTCCAGAGGACAGACTAGGTAGCGTAGTATCTTCCTGTACCCCTGTAACCTTCCTCAGAACAATGTAGAATCTCGTACCAAGAAAGCTGAGGACCTGGAATGGAACCAGAAAAGAGTTCTTGAAATTGAGGGCCCAACCGTGGATGGACATGAAAAACTGAATCTGAATTTACAAGGTTTCCTCTGAGGGAACATGAGTAAGAATTAATTCAGTTAGGGAGTCAAGGAGATCCCTTGTGACCGGATGTGAGCTGCCAAAGTGGACATGTCCTTTATGAAAACCGGTGTAGCGGACGTCAATCCAAAAGGAAGGGAGGTAAACTGAAAGTGACTATTACTGGAACACAAATTGCAGGAAACACTGAAGATCCATATGGATAGGAATGTGCAGATAAGTGTCCTTTATGTACTGGATAGTCAAGAATTCCCCTGGACACATGGTAGCAATGACGAAGTACAAGGACTCCATGTTGAACTGTGGAGAGATCACAAAATGGTTGAGAGAGCATCCAACATCTTTTTGGTAACTATAAAAAGATTGAAGTGGAATTTTGTGACTCTTTCCTGAGAAGGAACTAGCATCAACACCAGCATATCTAGCAGGGATCACGAGGAACTCTGTACATAAAGAAATGTCATGGAGGAAGAGACTCAGTCTATGAGATACCCGTCAGAGACTATTCCCAAAACTCACTGGTACGCCACAGAAATGGCCAACAGACTGAGGAAAAAGCCAAAGGTGGACCAGACCCCTGCAAGTCATATGGAGGTGGGCTTATCAGCCCAGGGCTTATGGGTAGGCTTAATGCCTGATCAGGCTTTTTTGGGCTTTTAGGTGGGATGTTCCTAGGTAGCTGAAAGAACCGGCACCCTGGGAGAATACCTGTACTGGAGGGGAGGGGGTAAACAGAGACCACATCTTAAGTCACAGAGTGAGAAGCCCGGCTCTGCAGAAGAGGCAAAACCTTATAAGTAAACCTAACAAAACTAGAAGTCTCTTCTGTAACATATGCATTAACTTTCGAGGATCCTGGAAATCAGAACCAATAACCCACTCTGGCAGTGTCTGCTTGGACAGTATCAAAAGCTGATCCCTCAAACAACCACAGGCCTAGCAAGCCACACAACGACAGAGCATAGAGCAGCACCAGAAGCTTCTAAGTTCAACTTCAAGAAAAAATCCAAGCGCTTATCCGCCTAATCTTTAAGAGCTAGGTATGAGCTATGTCTGAATCTAAGTGAGGATCTCAACCAGAGTGCCGTGGCCATCAGCATAGAGTACTTCTGGTTTTCTAGAACGACTGAGAAAAATGTGAATACTTAGTATTATATGTTATTTATGTTAACTATATGAATAATATGCTTGTGTTTGATTGAATATGAAACTTAATTATAATGTAATAATGTATGTATTTGTAACTTTCATTAAATTATTGACAAATAACCTATAAAATGTTATTCCACACGTAGTGTTAGTGATGTCCAAAGTGAAAAAAAAAATGACTAATCCAGGCAGAGCCCAAAAATTGGGGGAGTGTCTAATAGCCAACGGAGTAGTAAGTTGGCCTCAAACAGAACTAACTAGCATACTGTGCAGGAAATTAGCATACAATGCCACGTTGCCATCAGAACATACATATTCATTTCTCAACAACTGCTTGTTTTACATTAGTACATATAGGCAGATTTGAATTCTCTGAGTTTGTGTTAACCCTTTGAGTGCCAGAGAGGAACGCCTTGTGAATTGCATACCCTTCTGGCACTCGAAGTGTTTAAAGGGATAGTAATACTTCATTTTAAATTTATTTTATTTTGTAGGCATTAAAAAAACATGAAGAATGATATAAGTTTTATCTCTGAAACCTTTATGGTTTAAGAGATATTCACAAAGTACCCCCCCCCCCCTGTTCAACCAGATCAGAAGGGAGATGCCCAGGTAGACTGCAGAGAGGGACAATCTTCAATTAAGATAATGGAAAAAGCTGAAAAACTTGTCAAGGGGGGAAGGGCTTTCATTGTTTTCATACAAAGAAAATTGTCCCCTTCTGTTATCTGTACTGTCATACAACCAGACTCACATCTGAGAAGAGATGGCTTACACTAGGTAAAAGGGGCGGGGAGGGGAACTTTGCTTGTGAATATCTCATAAACCATAAAGGTTTGAGAGATAAGACTTATATCATTCTTCATGTTTTTTTAATGCCTACACAATAAAATAAAGTTAAAACGAAGTATTACTATCCATTTAAGGTAATATTGCTTATTTTATTTTATTTTTTGCTTATTTTTTTCTTGCCCAGCCTATCTGAGTATTTTCCCACATCATTAGACTGAATTAATAATAATAATGTGTACATATTGTTACAGTGTCCTATTTATTAAATGCCACTAACATTTTGCACCATTTAGTTTTACAATAACTCCTTAAAGGGATAGTAATACATAAAATGTAAAAAAAATATGTTGTAGGGGTTATCCCCCTGAGTAAAACAAGAGTACTCCCACTGCTGAAAGATGTTTCATTCAAAAGTTATTAATTTTCAAAGTTGAATTTTTTAGGTGCAATATCACAGTGGCCTGAAATTTTACAGTGGCGCTGTTGCTACACCATCCTATGGAGATTTATGGTCCTGAGACCAGAGCTGTCCATAGGATCATGTAGCAACAGCGCCACTGTACAATTTCAGGCCACTGTGATATTGCACCTAAAAAATTCAACTTTGAAAATTAATAACTTTTGAATGAAACATCTTTCAGCAGTGGGAGTACTCTTGTTTTACTCAGGGGGATAAACCCTACAACATATATTTTTTTACATTTTAGGTATTACTATCCCTTTAAGGACCAGAGAGGTGTGCAATGCATTTCTTTGCAACATGTTGTGCACCCCTATGCTCTTGAAGGAGTTAATGTAAAATATGCTAATACTAAGGGCTGTATGCACCAAACAAAAGAGGAACATTTCTTCAGCTTACAACCCCTGCATGCTAGAGAGGTCTCCAACACACTGTGAAGTAATGAGTATCAGAAGAGTTAAAAGCCCATTAAAATAAATTGGCATTTTCATCTGTTCCCTATGTAGAATCGCTTCTCTTTTGTTTTGTGCTTACAGCCCTAAGCCTTTTAAGGAGAATTCAAGCTAATGTTAAATATGACAATGAGATTATAGGGGTGGCCAGTTATCGGACCTCCAGCTGTTTGGTACTACAACTCCTATTATGCCTGACCAGCCATTGGCTGGTTGGGAATGATGGGAGGTCCATTAATAAAATAGCTCTGCTGTAGACCATTTTAAATTAGTAAGATACTCACCCACTACGTTTCGTGATGGTTCCCAAAGTCATTGGTTGCTTTATTTGAACGAGTGGTAGAACCACTGTCAAACTAGGCAGAGGTGAGAGACGTGGATTCCCTGGGTTATTGTTGGTGAAGTTATTGTAGTTGTCTTGACTGTTAAGTTTACCTGGAAACAAAAATAAATAAATAGATAATATAAATGTTTGCAAAAAAAAAAAAAAAAAAATGTGATTGATTTACATGAGTTCCCTCGTGGATGGCAAAGACTTATCAAACATGTTGTGAAGCACTAGAATTAGAGGATCTCTTGCATCCAAGAGGATGATCAACAGAGACTTGTCAGCCCCAACAATGAGCATCAGTCACAGATATGATCCATGACTTTTTTCTTACAGTGAACAATCTGTTTTCATTATTTGGCATATGTTTGCAGTTTTCATAAGCGAATGCTTCAAATATCAGGTTTTTTAATTTTTTTGTTTTAAAGAAAATCCTATTTTGTATAACATGAAAGGGGGAAACATAATGGCTCTTTGTTTAGTAGGAGGACATTTCTAGGCAGGTGTATCTGTATATCTTTGCATTGTATCCATATATTTCTAAATGAAGGAAACTTACCTAGGTAAGTCTTAAAGGGATAGTACACCCCCCAAAAAAACTGTAAGCCAAATGATAGGAATAATAAAAACATACTTAACGCCCTCATTCCCATCTCTCAAACCGTTATGGTTTGAGAGATGTAAGAAAATAAAGACCTCCGCTCCCTCCCCCTTCTCATGCATCCGCTGTATAGCGGACGTCATGAGATCCTGCTTCCGGGACCAGACAGCGGCTCTTCAGGAGCGCTGTCATCTAGATATCTAAGTATAATTACTTCATCGGAATGGTCTACAAGGTGTGCTTGCAAGCCAGGCACACGTTGTAGACCATAACGATGAAGTAAATATAGTTAGATATCCTGATGACAGCACTCCTGAAGAGCCGCCTACAGTCGGGCCACCGGATTCAGCCTCTTGACAGCTTTACAGCTCGTCAGGCACAAAGGGGAGGGAACGGAGGACTTTATTTTCTTATATCTCTCAAACCATAACAGTTTGAGAGATGGGAATGAGGGCGTTAAGTATGTTTTTATTATTCCTATCATTTGGCTTACAGTTTTTTGGGGGGTTTACTATCCATTTAATTTGTTTAACATAAAGAGCAACATATTCTTCGAACATAGTTCTCCTTTAATTTGGTAACTTGGGTTATTCAAATCATATTTCTGGTATAAGCTGTTAGCAGTCCAGATGTTAGAGATATACCAACCTGAACACGGGTAAATCAATCTAAGTGATTAAGCCATTGACCATCCCACTTGCACTTAAAAAAAGGATATCCTTAAAATCTGGCCTGTTAGCAGCAATTGAGGGCCCTGATTTAACAGGTGTTCTCATACTCATTACAGAGTCAGCATCACATCTGGAACAAATATGTGTTCTCTGTCATAACACGTTAGCATTAATGAGCTTATAGGTACTGCATAACAGTATCAGATTTACTTCACAAGTTCTTTCTACAAGGCACAGACATTTTGTATAGAATGTGCATAACCTTATAAAATAATGTATATCATAACCATTGTTGATTTGCAATCAATGATTCACATAATTATAAACTCAGGCAAGAACATGGATGCCAAGTGAATTGATAATGCAACACCAGTTGGTCACATTCAAATAAATATTGTGAACAGGATCTGTGGACATCAGGGTGCAGGAATCATCAGTTTTAGGAGGAACCCAAGATCAATACGTGCTAATTTTGACAGTTTGAGAAGACATAATTTCCTTCATAGATCCTGGTGTGTCAGCTTCCTTTACATGTTTAAGCACTCCTAGTCATATGTATCCAGGACAGTGGTCTCAACCAAGGTGCCATGGCACTTTGGTGCACCTCAGACATAAATATTATATATTCCTGTATAATACCCTTTATTACCCCATAACAAATGATCTATAAGATGTTAGGGTGCCTTGAAAATTCTAGACTGCATGGACACATTTATGTAAACAAGTTTTTATGTCCCATATACATTAATTTAGTTATATCATTTTGAGGAACCTTTTCCTACTGCTTCTAGTTTGGGTGAAGCCCACTTTTGTGTCAATGTAGTTCAACCTACTTCTTTTTTCTTTTATGCAGAGCTGTATAATGATGAAGATGCCAAAAAAGAGGAAGAATGCAATTTACCATTGACTGATTAAAGTATCTGGATCGAGTTCTCTTATCTGATTTCCATTCTAAACAATGCAATGTGTATTTGCATTTAAGAGAGATGTTTTCATATTTATCTGTATAACATGCCTGAGGAAGAGACCTAAGGTCTTGAAAGCTTGAATTCTAAACATGCTTAATTAGCCAATAATTGTATCAAAAACTATGTCTGCCATAAATACATACAGACACAGTTAAATGTATTAAGGGAACAGTGCAATTGTTTTGATATTTTGGTTTTGAGATACTGGTACCTAATAAGGTTTCTTAAGTTTTTTTTTTTTGGGGGGGGGGGTTTGTTTTTTTTTTTGCTGATTTGCTGTGTTATAGCTCAAGAGGATCAAGCAGTGTGTATGAGACAAACCCTCTCAGCGCTGACGAGTAACGAAGTTCCTATTCTTCTTGCACATAGATTCACATTTTAGGAGCCACTCCAATAAATCAAAGTTACACCCTTTGTGCCCACACAAGTAAGTAAACAACAAAGTGAAACAAAGTGGCACTTAAAAGGGATTGGTGAAAAAATGAAGTAGAGTTTATGGAATCATGGTTTTGAGCAATATACAACCACAGCAAGATACAGCTGAATACTCCAAGCTCACTTTGCACTTTTATATACATTACAATGTTATAATACCCATTCAGCTACTGCAGGTTAGACCTGCTTTTGAATGAACAATATCTATAACATGAATATGTACAAATGTAGTAACATGGGGAACAAACAAAACAGGAAGCTAACAAAAAGCAATGCACCATGTGGGAAAATGAAATTATAATTTAATTTAAATGGTGAACTCAACCCCTCAAATCCTAAATAAACCAATAATGCATTTTAAAGTTTTAGAACATTGAAGGACTAAAAACCCCCTTTTATATCAATGCGAATTTGAGAATTTTTATTTACTCCTTATAGGGCAGTTGGTTTGCAACAGAAACACACCTCTTCCTGCATAAGGCCCAAGGTATAAAAAAATGTCAAATTGTAGTGGCTGTTGCAGAAATCCATTTTATGCACACAACATAGCTGTTCAAATACAAGAACCTACTTTAACACTACTGCCTACATGTTTGGATGACACAAAATAAACTCTTAAAAGCAACAGTGTACTGTGTGTTTTTACATGCCAATAAAAAACACTATACAAAACCAAATTACAGGAATCTATCATTACTTTTATTGTGAGACCATGGCATACCTCTAAACATTTCAAATGACTAAGACAGACACTTATGTTTTAGGTGGTGTTGCTGAGGGTGAGGCTGGTGGGCGGGGCATTACCAATATTGTTTAGGTTATTTCACTACCTATTGACACTTCTTTGTGTATCTAAATAAATGATTTAGAGAAAGACCAAAGAATTTTATTTATACAGACTCATTTGTAAACACGTGTAGTGATTTTCAGTCAAACATTAATGTGAGTTTTATTGCTGTGGAGCAATGTGATGAACTTATATACAAACCACAGTCTGATCCCTTAAAACGAGGGACACCAGGGTTGGAAAGAGGGACAGAGGTATTTGGGTCTCAAAGAGGGACTGTCCCTTGTAAAGAGGGTCACCTGGGAGGTATGCCGTGGTGTCACCAACAAAAAAGAATGATAACACCACAGGCATCCACAAAATGTTTTCAGTGGGAGGGGCAAAAGTCATAATATGCCCCCCAGGCCAGCTCACCTAGCCCCTGTTTATCAAGGGGGCAAGTGC
Source organism: Rhinophrynus dorsalis (assembly GCA_037306005.1). Taxonomy (NCBI): domain Eukaryota; kingdom Metazoa; phylum Chordata; class Amphibia; order Anura; family Rhinophrynidae; genus Rhinophrynus; species Rhinophrynus dorsalis. Next base: position 318,102,107 of record CM074719.1, read on the forward strand.
CCCCTCTTGCCCCCCCCCACAGACACCATGCAAATGAGGTATGAAAGTACACAAAAAATAAAATGAGGTAAAGCTGCCACCACTCCCAGAACAGTTTCACTCCTGTCTGACCATCTGACCACAAAATTAACTAGCTTCCTATCCTTTCTGTAAAGCTGGAACTATTAGGAACTCAAAATGATGCCACTAAAAAAAATAGAGGCCTGCAGAAAGCGTACACCAATGCTTTAATATGCCCCTGTATAGATGTTCTTGTTGAAAGGGAACTATTACTTTTTAGCTGTAAATAAAATGTTTCCAAACAGAATAGTGGTTTATTATCTTTAAATTATTAAAGATGGACACTGCCGATACCTAGGTATTCCTGCTTTCTCTGTTGTTTAGCACTTATGACCTTTCAGCCCCCAGACAAAAAAGGAAATGAGCTACAAATTGCATAGCCAGAAGGGAAAGAAAAGGACAGAAAAGAAAAGGAGAGGGAAAGATAGGAAAAAAACCCTGAAGTTGTCTGTTTGTAATAAAATCAAAGTATTTTAAATAGTCAAGAAACAGTATATTAAGCGGTTTAGATCATTAACTTGTTTTTCTGTGTTCCAATAATGCAGCGAGACGGTGGCTTTTGTCCTTAATCAAAGAGGAGCCATATTGGGAATTAAGTTCCTAAATAACAGATACATTCTTTAGCAGATATTACAGAAATCCCAGGCCTGATCCACACAATCCTGGCTTCAAGAGGGTTCTTAAAATTTCAAAACAGCTACACCCCCAGTGCAGCCACCTTTTTACAGGGAAGAATAACAGCATAGAAATGGATTTCTCACAGGAAGCTGCCTGAATTGGCATAATGGTACTTGAAATGGAAAGAAAACAACCAAAGGAAAGAGGCAGGAAAAATCTCTTAATGAATTTGGTACTTTCAGAAAAGCGCTTCAGCTCTCATACTTCTTCTGTGGGTTTTTATAAGTAGCAATCAAAAGGAGAAAATAAAATTAACTGCAGATTTAGCAAATAAAGGTATTTTAGTTAAACTATAAAACTAAAAATGAAATAAAAATATTGTAAGAATTAACTAAATATTTCTAGAATTCTGCCACAAATACAAGAAGCTTACCTTACTAGATATGACCTAAAAAAATGTATATTTCCTGTACCATCCTTATAAATTACTTACTGTAGACCAGGCTTTGCTGTATCTAATACAGACCTGCCATCTCCAACACATTCATAGTGTCAACAAACACTTCTTCAGAATGATCCGTAAAACAAACTGAAGTTTTCCTACTGGCTTTTACAAGATGCATACCAACTCCCAAGTGTCCCTCTTTAGGAGGGACAGCCCCTCTTTTAGACCCAAATCCCTCTGTCCCTCTTTCCCACCCTAATGTCCCTCTTTTTAGGAGATCAGATTGTGTGGTGTGTGTATATAAGTGTATCACATTGCTCCACAGCAATAAAACTCACATTATTGTTTTATTGTTTTATTGTTTTTATTATTGTTTTATTTAAACATCAGTATATGTGTTTATAAATTAGCGTGCTTAAATAAAATACTTTGGTCTTGTTATAAGTCATTTATTAGGTAATACAAGGAGGAGTCAATAGGTCATGAAACAGCCTGAAAATTCTTGTTAATGCCACACCCCCAGCCACACCCCCTAAAACACAATTGTCCCTCTTTGGCAATTTGAAATGTTGGGAGGTATGCAAGATGGAGCTGGCGTAGTGCATCATCAGAAATACAGTGCAAGATGTAAAATTAAAAGAAAATTAATAATAACGAAAAAAAAAAAAAATCACTCCGTTGCATCTTGCAAATATTTAGCTTCTGGATCCTTACACAAATGGATGAATAGAGATAGATAGATAGATAGATAGATAGATAGATAGATAGATAGATAGACAGACAGACAGATAGATAGATGCACTCAAGCTTTTAGGTATGATTAACTCCTTAATGACCAGAGCGGTTATGGAGAAGCCATTTTGTTTTACAAAAAGCCAATTAAATGTGAAACTATTTGTTTTGATCATGATCCATGAATACTTTTCATTCTATTTTTTTTTTTTTTTTTTTTTTTTAATTTCAATTACATTTTTAAGTGTTGCACTTATTTTAAAGCGGAACTATCACTTACATTAAAACTTTTATAGTGGGGTTGCAACCTCAGTAGCATTGTACACGGAGTTTGCTGTAACTCTACAGCACAGAAACCCAGCTTCGAAGGGGGTTCGTGAACCTCTCCCAGGGGCAGCTGGGAAGTCAAGCGGGACATTCAGTCCCGCATAACGCAGAAGTGACCGATTTTGTCAGGCTAATATCTGCACTTCTAAGCAATTTTTTTTTACAAAATACACCCAGCTCTAATGTTGGGTTAACTATTAAAACCCACTATAAAAGTTTTAATGTAGGTGACAGTTCCGCTTTAAGTACATACAATTCAAGAGTAAACCTGCAGTCTGTGAATGAGTATACACAAGGTCAGAGTGCATGCTGGTGAAAGAGATAAGTGTTTGAAATTAAAAATGTTACAGCAGCATAATTAGTGTTTAAATACCTGTGTGTTAGCCTATATTACCTACAAGTAAGTATGTGTAACTCCTAACAAAACACATGTACAATGACTACATTTCCCAGTAAATCTTTAACTATTTTAATAAAAATGACACTGTGGGGCATTACTTATTTGTTAATGATTTAGGTTTAAGGTGAAAGTTTAATAGTTTCCTTGTATAACTATAGCACTAAGGATTCATTTGTCCTAGGATACAAGAGCAGAAGAAAAAAGAAAGTGCTACATTTACAGAGACACAAAAGGCCTACAGAAATTCTTTTAAAATTACAACAATTCTGCAATTACTTGTATGATTGCAGATAATTGCGATGGTTACACTGTTATTATAATGTTGTACAGGAAATCACAGGAAATTTGCTAACCCACAGAAAGTTTATTTCAGGTAAATGAGATTTTATGCTTGTAGGAAAAATACATTTTGTGTGGAGAGTATAATGTGCTTCCTTACACAGTTAAAACAGTGAATGCTATAGAATCAATGGAAGGAATTATCACAGGTAACTGAAATGGCTGCATACAAGATACGTCATTTTGAGACTGCCCCTCTTTACAATGCAGGAAATCAGGATTGTAGCAGCCTCTATTTTCTATAATAACAATTGGTTCGGACAAACAAGATTGAATTAGGTTCTCCTGAATGGTTTAGATCTTATTCATGAAGCTAAAGAGTTGTAATTTTGGGGAAAACTAACTGCACCACAAGACAGAAATGAAAATTACAATTGATTTAAAGTGGAACTTTCACCTTCATATAACAACACCTATTGTGGAAGATATGCCCAACATGATCCTCTTTGTGTATATATAACTCCCCTACTGTCCCACTAGGTTATGCAATTATACCTTGTAAGTTCGCTGCAAGACCAGCGAGAGCGGCGCCATCTTGCAAAAAAGTTAGAGAGCTCATGCGCCAGTTCTTACTGTGTCTTGTCAGTCACAGAGGAAGAAAAGCCCCTAAACTTTTTTTTTGTTCTGTGTGACACGCACTCGTGGATGATACGCATGCAAATTATGTGTATGCGCACTAGGTCCTGTACTGCGCGATTACACAGTATCGTAGACTCCTGCGTGCACAGCCATCCACATCCCAGCGCTCCGGAATGAGAAAGCGTACATGATGCTTAACATTAAAGTAACAGGAACTTATAATTTACTAAGGCTTTGTTAGTGTTGCAGCTTAAGTTCCTTGATTTTAAAAAATAATTTACGCCACAATGTTAAATTAACCCTTTGAGTACTAGAGGGGTACACAACACATTGCAATGCATTGCGCACCCGTCTGCCACTGAAAGGGTTAGACTGTATTAATCATATTGGCACAAAAGAACTCTACATAGGCTACAATTGGGTGCTTATTTATTCAGTGCGAGCTCTGTACATGTATGCGATCGCATCTTACAGACATGACCTGGACGAGCAGGATTCAAGGAGCGTGCCAGGTCACGTGGTTTACAAGGGCTTGAAATAGGATTCAGGGGCAGGACGGAGGATTCAGTGAGAGCCCTGTGGGAGTGTCTTCTGTACCATAAGGTACACAGCGAGAGAGCTTTAAGCTAACGTTACATCATCAGGTACTACTTTCATGTTTGTATTGCTCAACTTAGACCAATTTTTACACGACACAAAACAAATCCTCATTTAAATCAATGGAAATTTGTATTTTTACCTCATAGTGAAACTAATTTGTTCTATAATTACTCATCTTTTGTTTACTACATACAACCCTTAGTCCTATCAACTGATAACACTAACAGTAAAAGATTAGGTTGATATAAAATTAACCCTTTGGGTGCCAAAGGGGTACACAATGCATTACACATTTAAAAGGGCTTTTTGGAAATTTCCATTTGTTTCTTACAGTGCAGTTGTTTTACCACATAATTGCTCCATTTCACATTTATACATAAGAACCATTTAACCCTTTGAGTGCCAGAGGGGTACGAAATGTATTGCATTGGAATGCACTGCGTACCCCTCTGGCACTCAAAGGGTTAATTAGTTATTACATAGAAACATAGAATTTGACGGCAGATAAGAACCATTTGGCCCATCTAGTCTTCCCATTTTCCTACTGTAAAAACCTCAAACCTTTTTTGGTCCTTGGTCTTTTCTTATGTTAAGGACAGCCGTATTCCTATCCCATCTGTCACTGTATTAACTTCTACCACTTCTGCTGGTAGGCTATTCTACTCATCTACTACCCTCTCAGTGAAGTAAAACTGTCTTACATTACGTCTAAACCTGTGTCCCTCTAGTTTTAGACTATGGCCTCTTGTCCTAACATTTTTACTCCTTTGAAATGCACTTCCATCCTGCACTTTGTTGAATCCCTTCATGTATTTGAATGTTTCTATCATATACTCTCTCTCTCTTCTCTCCTCCAAGCTATTACAGGATCCTTAGAAAACTATTTTAAAGCCACATCCACCAACTGATTTCAGCCTACTGATGAGCAGACATCAGGGTTACAGAAATTTTTGGTGGATGTGGACTTGTACTATTACTACTTATGCAAAGCATGTGTACATGTATGGCACTATCTAAATAAAGATATGTACATTTTATACAGTATGTATCTTTTTTTCCAGGTAATGGTTGTATTCTGCCTGGTGCCTGAGGGGTTGTTCACCTAGGCTGAGTATTGTACAGTGCAGTTCATAAGTGTTTGGCCAGTGACATATATTTTACTATTTTGGCCCTGTACTCCAGCACACTGGATTTGAAATGAACCAATGACCAAGCGGATAGAGTTCAGCAATCAACTTTAATTTGAGTGCGTTTACATCCATAAAACATCAATTGTGGTGGAATTACAGCTCTTATTCTACATAATTCCTCCATTTTAGGGACCAAAAGTAGTTGGACAAATGACATCATCTTAAAGGGAAAGTAATACTTAAAATGTAAAAAAAAAATATATGTTGTAGGGTACTCCCACTGCTGAGAGATATTTTAATTAAAAAATTATAACAAGTCAAACTTGAATTTTTTAGGTGCAATATCACAGTGGCCTAGAAATTTACAGTAGCGCTGTTGCTATACCATCCTATGGACTGCTCTGGTTTGTAGACCATAAATCTCCATAGTATGGTGTAGCAACAGCGCCACTGTAAATTTTCAGGCCACTGTGATATTGCACCTAAAAAATTCAAGTTTAAGCTGTTATAATTTTTTAATAAAATATCTCTCAGCAGTGGGAGTACCCTTGTTTTATTCGGGGACATAAACCCTACAACATATATTTTTTTTACATCTTAAGTATTACTATCCCTTTAAACGGAGCTGTCATATTTAATAGCATTTTGTAAATTCTTTACATTCGATGACTGTGACCCATAGACATGACTAGACACTGTGTATTTTCCCTGGCGATGCTCTGACACACCTATACCGCAGTTATTTTCAGTTAAACTTGATTTTTGGGTATTTTACCCTTCAGCCTTTTCTTCAGCAAGTAAAACACATGTTCAGTTAGATTCAGGTCAAGTGATTGACTTGGCCAGTCAAGAACATTTCACTTTTTGGCCCTGAAAATCTCCTTAGTTGCGTTTAGTAGTATGTTTGGGGTCAGTTTCCTGGTGCAAGGGGAACTGCCTTTCAATGAGTGCAGAGGCATCTGGTTGGTTTTGAGCAAATATGATGTTTCTATACACTTCAGAATTCATCCTGCTGCTACAGTCAGCAGTCACATCATCAATAAAGATAGGTGAGCAATATCCAGAGGCAGCTATACATGCTCAAGCTATAACACAAATGTGACGGTACCAGGATTTACCGGACCCTTTTGGGGTCGTTGGTTCCTGAACTGCTGCTGCTGCCCCTCTTCCCCAGCCGGCTGGAGCCCTGCTGCTTCCTGGAGGTCCTGGATACTCAAGCAGGAACAACTGGATGCTGCCCCCTGGCAGACTGGCAGAGCTAGTGAATTTAGCTGCAGAATCCTAGGTGGGGTTTCCAGAGGCCCTACGCCAGTAGACCGGCGAGGCAAGTGAATCTGCTCCTTCAGTGGCTAAGGTGAGAATCCCCAGCCCAAGCTCCCTCCAGAAATACAGCCGAGACTTGTATTAAAGAGGGTAGAACAGAACAGCCTTTATTCTCCCGTCGTCGTCTTCTTGCTGATAGATTTTATCCATCAGCGGTGATTTTTGGATACCAAGGCTTGAGCCTCACTACTCCATCTTCTCGGGTTGGGTTTGAAGTCAGAGGTTTGGATTCTTCTTGGTCTGTGTTGACTTGTCACAGTTGGGTTAGTTTCACAGGGTTTTCGCTGTGATGGGCAGAACAGCCTTTATTGATAAAACACACTGCTAATATACACTTCCAGACACTCTTATCAAGATAAGAATACAAATCAGTGCTTGAAAAAGGGACATTTTAACTGGTCCATAATAACCTCCCCTGACTGGTCAATGAAACACAGCAGGAGTCCATTCACATTCCTTAGCACATGGAGTATTCTTTAAACAAGCCAGAGTGCTGGACTTAACAGCCCAGTCTGCAATCTGGTTCCCCAGATTTACCAAATGTCACACAATGTACAAAACAGTGATCAATATTTCAAATGTTATAGTTCTAAATTATTCCATCTGGTCACAACTACCTTCACCATGTTTCAAATACGAGGTGGAATGCTTTGGATTAAGTGCAGTTCCTTTCTTTCTCCACACTATACTCTTTTCATTACTCTGGTACAGGTTAATCTTCACCTAATGTGCCCATAAGACTTTGTTCCACTACTCTAAAGTTTTTTATGTAATTTTTAGCAAACTGTAACCTGAACTTTCTGTTCTTGGGGCTTACCAGTGGTTTGCATCTTGTAAATTCTCAGTGGGTGTAGTCTTCTCTTTAGACTCTCTTGTTCTTGATCTGTGTGACTGTTGAAAAGGGGATTTACTTCAAAACTGGAAGCAATCTTCAGTCATCTACTACAGTGGTCTTCTGTGATCCACCACGTCATGTTCTATTGCTTAGCTCACCTGAGCATTCTTGCTTCTTAACGGGATAGTAATACTTAAATATTACTAATCCCCATATTGTAGCTATGGTACAAAGCATTGAATTGTCCCCAAGTTCATCTCTCAAACCTTTATGGTTTGAGAAATAACCGAACGCAAAGTTCCCCCCTCCCTCCCCTTCCCTGAAGTCGACTCATTCATCTTCCCCTGTTTGAATCACATCACTACTATTCACATGCTTCTGTCCAGGGGCGGATTGTAAGGGAATACCAGCCCAGACATTTTTTATTTTTTTTTTTAAGCAGCCCACTAGCTGCACTGATGTCCCTATCAACGGCCCCCTTGTGGTCCCTGTGCGGCATGGGAGAGCAGGTACCAGGATATTATGTCATATCCTGGCGCTCTGCAGTACCCCTCTGACACTCAAAGGGTTAACAAGGAACGCAAAGGCTGTCACAGAGAGTGCCTGTGGCAACACAGATCTCTCCTTCAAAATATCGTGGGACAGAGAGGTGAGATCCTCTGATCTCCCCCATCGGCCCATGATCTAGCGGCCCACCGGGGGATGCCCAATCCCCTGATAGGACAATCCGCCCATGCTTCTGTCTATTCTTCTACCTTGCCCATTATGTCTAGGGTTTCTCCATACTGATTTTGCCTTTATCATGAAGTTGCATACACCTCAGAGGTGAAATCAGGACTATTTCATTTTTATTTCTTTCCATATATATGTATGTATGAACACGTGTGTGTCTATGCCTCTCTCATGAGTCCCTCTTCTCATGGCTCTGTGTGTGTGCTGCATGTGCAACGGTGTTACTGGCAACTCTGTGTCCTTTCTGCTAGCACTGAAATGCATTAAGATATTATAAAACATATTTAGCAGACAGAGATTTAGCAAAATACAGCTTAATTTGGTACCATCATCTTGCAGAGTCCTATGACCTGGCAGTGCCTAGTTAAGATCAGAATACATTTATAAATGTTCACTGCACAAACTACATGACCAGGAGGAGTTTGCAGCCTTTGAATAAATTGTACATGCACATCAACGTCAACATCTAACTACTATGACCTGTGGACCTCCAGCTATTTCTGAACCACAAATCCCAAGATCAGCCAGTCAAGACAGCCCACCCCTGCTTTAGAGTCCCAGACTAGTGCTCCATTATGTTTAGTTCTGCAACACCCCTCTTTTCATGGTTCTCTGTAATCCTACATATTTCTTACTTAACTTTCCTGTGCACTAAAGGCAGTCTCTGTCCAGGACCACCATTTTTGGTGGCTATTTTACTTCCCTAAAAGGGTTAGTAATACTTAAATGTTACTATCTCCCCATCTTGTAGCCCTTAAAAAACTGAACTAAATGAGCCCAGCGGCATCTCTCATTATAGAGGTTTGAGAGATATCCTCTTTCAAAGTTTTGCTTTTTTCCATCTCCACTGACGTCAGAGTTCTAGCTGACAGCAGGGGAATCCGGTCCCTGAGCAAGCGGAGGATCTTCAGCAGTGCTGAAAATGGTCTTCTATATGAGCTTGGTTTGTAAGCACACATAGAAGACCATTCCAGTGAAGGATTTCTTCTTCCATAACGCGATCCCAACTCTGTTGAAAAACCTCTGCCGGTCCATCGACCAGATTCCCCTGCTGTTAGCTAGAACGCTGAAGTCAGGGGCGAGAGAAAAAAGCAAAACTTTGAAAGCGGATATCTCTCAAACCTTAAAGGTTTGAGAGATGCCACGGGGCTCATTTAGTTCACTTTTTTAAGGTCCACAAGATAGGGGATAGTAAAATTTAAGTATTACTATCCCTTTTACCCTTTATCAATCAGAGAGGTACCCATCACATTGCAAAACAAAGCACACCTTGTGTTAAAGGGTTAAAGATAGCTGAATTAAGCTAGTAATAAGACTGCAAGGCAGGTACCAATAGGATTGTATGTTCAAAAACAAGGAAATTTAGAGGCAAACCAATTCCGCTGTAGGGGACAAAAATATATTCCTAAAATTCTCTATGATTTATATGAGATCTTTAACCCCTTGAATGTTAGAGGGGTCTCCAATGCATTGCTCTACAATGCCTTGGAGACCTCTCTAGCATTCAAGGGTATAAGGGATTAGCATTCAAGGGGTTAAGGAATCAGCATCACAGCAACACATTTTCTCTTGTGTAATTACATGACTGTTTAAACACTCTATGCATATACAATAAAGGGGGTGGCTGCTTTAAGACTGGCCACACAGCTAAATAACTATAGATCAGATTATACAATGCATTCTTCTAATATGTTTAAGTACTAATCCTGAGCACCTCCTGCAGGCCAGTGGAGTTACAGTGCAATGGACTTCCAAAAACATGTGCTAAACAATATATTAGGGTAAGGCACAGACTGGCTCTCCAGCTGTCGGACGTCTACTACTTCCATCATCACCAGCCACTGGCTATTTGGGGATAATGGGAGCTATAGACTTCTGACAGCTAGAGAGCCAAACTTTGCCTACCAGCAACAGGGGAAGCACTTGTGTTAGAGATGAAAAAAATAATAGAGTACCATGGAACCTAAAAGAGTGGAAGACAAATCACTTTACAGCTAATCATTAAGCATTCTTCAGTCTGATGCTAAATTCACTAAAAAACAAATCAGATGCATTTTTAACATTTGATTATCATGTAACTCACTCCTAAAAAGAAATATAGATTGTATGGCTATGACAGTGCATAAAACAAGGGTACCCCAGTGGTCAGATAATTTACATTAAAAATTCATCCCAGCTCAAGCTTATTTTTTTTATTAAACTATTAGCAAAGGTTAACTGGTGCTGCACAGCAAATGTAGACCTACATTACATTGCAGTTGGTAACTTTATCAACGGTTTTATCTACACATTTCTCTATAGATTTCAATGGAAATCTGCAAGATAAAGCCAGAGATAACACTTATCAATGTAATCTAGGACTTATTTTGAAAATACACGCTACTAAAGAGTTTGATCATCATTCACTACGGCTCTCCATAGTAATTTAGAGGAACGTGAAAAAAAGAGGGAAACAGATATGCCTGCTGAAGTAAGCACTCCAGGACAGATGTACTGTCCAGTCTCTCCACAAGGGGGTGGAGAGTAGATAAGGCCACAAAAGGGAAATAATTATTAAACTTAACCATTATTGTTAACTGTAAAATTAGCAACTAAGAACAAAATTGTGATATGTAACTACACTTGAAAAAGGTCCATCAAAAAGAACAAGCATTAACATGTAACAAACATCCAAGGATGTTACTACATATTAATTATACATACTGCAGGGTTCAAAATGTTTTTAAATACATCCAGCAAAGCCAGAATGGAATCAGTACCCTAACTATTGTGTTTCTGGGGCATTATTCCGGCTTGCCTCTATGAACTAGCTCAATCATATATCACACACACCAGGAATTGAGTATGTAATGCCAGGCCTCTAAAATAGGTAGACTTCATTTTGAAAAACTCTAAGAGAATGGGAGCATAAAAGAAACCTATAAACATTTTGAAAATGTCTTGTTATTAAGTACAATCTGATTGAATAAAGCATGCAGCAAATATTTATATGGTGATTTCCAATAACAACATTGCATGTCATCCATCAGCTGCATACTGAATGTGCATGTTACAGGGTTCAAATTCATACACATTGCAGCCAACAAAGTGAAAATAAATCTGTACCCTAACTATTGTGATGCCGGGGCATTAATCCGACTTGCCACTAACAGCTGACTCACTATTATGTCCCAGATGCATGCACAAAAGAACCTATAAGTGCTTCAATAGCTATTTCACTATAAAGTATGATCTGCTTAAAGGTGATCTATCACCCCTATACAAGTGTGTGTTAAGTGTTAGGTTATATAGCGACTAGGTGGATTTATTTATTTTTTTTTTTTTAACCCTATTTGGCCAAAACGTAATGTTTAAAGAGTGCACTTCCGGACAGACGGCAGTTACCAGCTCTGTACCTTAGTCTATCAATCTTCCTCTGCACCCCTCCCTCTATCCAGCCTCTTCCAATGATGGAGGCTTTCTGCATGTAAGCTGGAGCGATCTCATTGGCTAGATATCAATCTCTGCCAATGAGAGCGCTCCAGCTTACATGCAGAAAGCCTCCGTCATTGGAGGAGGCTGGATAGAGGGAGGGGAGCAGAGGGAGAGTGATGACTGCAGTACAGAGCAGGTAACTGCAGTCTGTCCGGGAGTGCACTCTTTAAACATTAATTTTCAGCCAAATAGGGTTAAAAAAAAATGAATAAAGAAATACACCTAGTCACGATATAACCTAACATTTAACACACTCTTGTATAGGGGTGATAGATCCCATTTAAGTAATGATATACAATCAATTTTGTAACAGTCTCCTCACATATAAAACATGAGTGATATACAGGATGTGTCAAAAAGTCCCTTATAAAGAGAGAGAAGATACCCACAAATTATAGTCTATATGCACGATGTGGCGAGATTGGAGATAAATTGTTATCCAAAGGAATCAATTACCAGTAACATGATACCAGTCCTAGAAAGGACTATTGTAATTCCTTATATATTTGACTTGCATTGAATATAAATCTGGGTTCAGCATAGAAGAAAGTACCGAGGACTAATATTGTGGGACAGCACTAACTTATTAAAAATCTTGCTTGGTCAAGCTAACATATTTGACATTTTGAAAAGCATTTCACGTGTAGCTTTTCATATACCTTCCTTCTCACTACAGTTGTGAATACAGACTTTACAATTTGTGTATAGCCTCTATCTCTTTTTAAAGGACTTTCTGATACAACATATTGGTTTCATTCTTATTATGTCTGAAGAAAAAATCTCTCCTGTCCTGAAAGCTTAAATTCTAGAGCCACTCGGTTAGCCAATATACGTATCAATTTTATTCTAGTAGTCTCGGACATACTGTATATCACTCTTCCATTGTGAGGATTAATGCCCCGGCATCACAATAGTTAAGGTACAGATTTATTTTCACTTTGTTGGCTGCATCTCATATTAATTCACACCCTGTAACATGCATATTCAATTTGCAGCTGATGGCTGTTATGCTTTGATCTTACTGGAAATCACTGCATATATATGTTGCATGCTTTATTCAGATTTCACTTTATAACAAAACATTTCCAAAGTACTCATATATTTCTTTTATGTGCCCACTCACTGAAAGATTTTCAAAATTAAGTCTACTTTCTTTTTAAAGGTCTAGCATTACAAACACAATTCCTGTTATTTGTGATATATGATTGAGCTAGTTTATAGAGGCATGATGGAATAATGCCCCGACATCACTATAGTTAAGGTACAGATTCCATTCTGGCTTTGCTGGTTATACTTCATAGCATTTTGAACCTTGCAGCATGTTTAATTAATATGCAGCAACATCCTTGGATGTTTGTCACTTGTTAGGTCTTGTTGTTCTTTTTGAGATAATTTGTTATAGGACTTTTGTGAGTTTAGCTACATATCACAGTTTTGTTCTATTTGCTAATTTTAAAGTTAACAAAAATATTTTGAACTGTAATACCTTTTAAATGAAAAATCTCCCAGCAGTAGGAATACCCTTGATTTGCTCTACGTGAAATTACAGCATACATTATTTTGTTTAAAAAAAAAAAAAAAAAAAAAAAAAAAAAGCATACCACTCTTTTAAGTTGCTGTGATGACAAGCTGAAATTAAAACAAGCAAAAACGTTATTACCTATAACTGAATAATAACACAGATGGCAGGCAAACATTCTTATTAACTGTCTGGATACTAGAGCGCTACCCAATGCACTGTGAAATAATGCATTGAATACCCTTAGAATCCAGAGAGATTTTGGAACCACACACTAATAGGTTAACCACGAAGGTCAGGGTAGGAAGACCAGTGACTGCTGCCAAGTCTCTTTAGACAACATGATTGTCAATCACTGTTTGGCTTCAGGATGCAGAGAGGCGATTTTAATCTCTTTAAGAAGTGAAATGGCGATGACCAACTCCGTTCCCAAAGAGGCAGTAAAACAGCTGCAGCCACTGCATTTCACAAGCTGTCCTGCACAAATGATATAAAAGATGAGAACTGGTACCATGTTAGCCGTAGAAATACAGAAGGCAAGTATAGTCAAGTTGATATCTTTCTTGGCTAACTAAGCAGATTTAGTACGAAAGCTTTCGGGACCTCTCAGGCCTTAGGCCTGAAGAAGAGACCTAAGAGGTCTTGATAGCTTGTATCCTAAATCTGCTTATTAGCCAATAAAGGTATCGACTTGACTACATTTGGCTCCTACGTGTAACTATGGTGCTGATCAATAGTATGCCACAACAAGGACAGCCCCTTTTCATGTCAGATTTTGACATTCTTAGAGTGTTACTGTGATTTTCTGCTTTGTGGTCCCCAGCATACCTAAAGCTCCATTCAAATGGGCAACTGTGCTGAGGCCACAACATCTCCATAAAAAGGGTGCATTGCTTCCTACAGTTTGTATCACAGGGAATAGAAAATACATCTGGAATCCAATATTTCATCTAACTTTAAATTATTAGCCTTTGAAAATCAACAGTCTGAGTCTCAGCACAAAAGAAATGGGGGCAGTCCTGGAGCAAACTACCTCATAGGGAAGGAATAACAAATGCCCATTGATTTATGCTTTTAACCCCTTGAATGCTAGAGGAGTCTTCATTGTGAAGCAAGAAGTTGGAGAGCTCTCAAGCATTCAAGGGGTTAAAAGCCCCATTTAAATCAATGGAAATTTTGGAAATGTATTTTTCTCCTTGCTGTTGATTTGTCCCAGAACTGGTCCTCTTCTCATTTATGCATACGGCTCTTTAACTGCTGTTTGACCTCTAGTTACGCATCTGGCAACGCAATCTTATATTTAAAAATATTTAAGCAAAAAAACAAGCTGTTTAATATAAATAAATACTTGTTCTATTTGTTGCCCCTTTAAAAACCTCTACTATGGTATATTCTCAGAGTTAACTTAAAGCCGCAAGGCAACCTTTAATACCACTCGTGATCTTAACACTGGATCCACAGACTGCCCTGATGACACTTGCCTGCACTCAGCACACTTCATCAGGCTGTGTTTATGCAAAGCAGTTGGTCATGTGTATTGTCCTTCTAGCACACCATGTTCTGCTAGGCACACGTATTGTCATGTAAATTAGAGCTGTGTTGCATAGTTGCCTGTCTCAACATAGCCTTAAAGGAACACTTTCAGCTGTTTACTGTACTCCATGCTATTATCTGTAAAAATGTTCTTTCTTACCTGAGGCCCAAAATCTTTTCTTCAATATACATTATAGGGGTGTCCATACTGTACATGATTTAAGAAGTAAACTAGGAACCCACTTGCAAGCAAAACTTAATAGTTATATAATGAGTAGCCTACAAAAACATTAGGAATGCAGAAATGTTTAATTTTAGGAATCCATAATTAACGGGGAATTATTGGGGAATTATTTCTAAATAATACATGGCTTTTAATATGTTTCACAAAAAAATTTACCCAGGCCGGAGTAATTCACAGAGAAGTCAGTTATATTAAGCCATATTTTTTTTCAGTGTCACACAATGAATGATAGATGTTATTAGTGTCTGAGTTTAGCCAGAGACGAGGAGACCTGCCCATTATTCTAATGAGACACAAAAGTGTTCTCAATGTAGTAATATCCTAATGTTTAGTTATAGACTACAGCAGAGTTCAAAAACAAATAAAAACAGTGATTAGATACTCACATCGACTACCTGATATTTAAAGGAAGAGTAACCATTTTTTATTACAGCTTAAAGTTATCAAACTGTTATAAATAGCTCCAGCTAGTGTCCAGAAGGTAACTTATATTTTTAATAATGCACTCTATGGGAGAGATTGAGTCATATATGACAGCTCTCCTTAATAAGCGCATTGGATCTGTTGCCTGTGGATAAAGGTAAAATGCTGGATCGTAATGCCTTACACAACAGTGACAATCACCTCTTGCATGCTGCAACTTTACTGTGCACCTGAAGGAATGCAGGTTGTGATCCTTACTTCAACACCCAATGAATGGCTGACCTATGTGGGTGCAAGCCAGTAATATTTGCAGGCTCTCACATGGGCCGGCTGGAAGTCCCGCCCCTCCTGCATTTTGAAATGGTGATGGTGGAAAGATAAATGAACTGTCTCTGGGGGTTGCAACAGTTTCCACACATCCGGAAGAGCACTATATATATCTTAAAAAATATATATTTTTGCTGTGAAATCCATTGGCAATGTCTATAGCATCCAACGGGTTAATATTTCCCATGATGTGGAATATATATATATAAAATGAAGATTATGTGG